>CM060733.1:73061497-73608387 GCA_030704615.1 Takakia lepidozioides
TAATGGGATGCACGAGATAACAAATTATCACAAAGAAATCTAGTAGATTACCTGCGAACAAGAAGACCTCGAGGGGATCAGAGAGTATGACTGGAAGGAGGACTGGATGAGGAGCAGAAGCTACCCTATTTGCTGCACACCCAGAATGGGAGCAGGTTGCAGAGATGCGGCTGGAAAGCCTAAGTTGTTTGAGAGGTATCTGCTGTGGTGTAGTGACAGCAACACCAATTGAAAAGGAAACCAACTGTTACCCAACCACATTTCTATGAAGAAAAGGAGGGAGAGATAGAAATCCTAGAAGAACCAGCCACTGTGAGTTAAAGGATGAAGTGGTGACTGGTTGGACAATCACAGCTGATGAGCAGGTGAGAGAAGTAAATGTGGGAAACTCAGGAGGAACCGAGAATGGTGGTGAAAGTAGGAGTGATTTGGAGCCAGAGTTTTCGAAGAAGCTAAAAGCTTGTTCATCAAATACAGAGATGTATTTGCTTGGAGCTATGAGGATCTAAAAGGGATACCACCTGAAGTCTGTCAGCCTTAAAATTGAACTGGAACCAGGGTCAGTACCAATCAAGCAGGCGAGGTATAGAATGAATCCCAAACGCACAGAAGGTTGGAGAAGAGAAGAGATAAAGAAGTTGGCTGAGGTAAGTTTATATACCCAATAGAGTATACAACTTGGTTGTCACCATTGTTATAGTTCCCAAGAAGAATGGCAAACTAAGAGTATGTGTGAACTATAAGAAGCTGAATGCTTGTACGAAGAAGAAAGATCCTTTCCCTTTTTTCAACATGCACAGAAGCAGTATTAGACACTGTGGCAGGCCATGAGATGTACTCATTCATGGATGGCTTCAGTGGTTATAATCAAGTGCAAGTGGCAGAAGAAGACCAAGGGAAAAAGCTTTCATCACAGACTGGGGGGCTTATGCATACAAAGTCATGCCTTTGGCTTTGTAATGCACCAGCGACCTTTCAGAGAGTGATAAGTGAATCTTTTCAAGAGTATCTGGATGATTTCATGCAGGTGTTTTGGATGATTTCAGTGTGGACAAGCTCTAAGAATGAGCACTTGCATAAATTGGAGTTATGCCTGGCCAGATGCAGGATGAGAGGTCTGGGCTTGAACCCAGGAAAGTGTACTTTCTGTGTGAACTCAGGGGTGCTTCTGGGACACATTGTGTGTAAGAAGGGACTCCTTGTGGATCCCAGGAAGACAGAGTCCATTAAAGTCTCTCCACCACCAGTGAATGTTAAGAGTTTAAGGAGATTCCTTGGGCAAACCAGTTATTACAGAAGATTTGTCAAAAGGTATGCACAAATAGCAGCACATTGAGCAAGCTTCTGAGAAAGATGCAGTGTTTGCATGGATAGCTGAATGTCAACAGGCGTTTGAGGAACTTACACTGTCAGTAACAACTACACCTGTGCTGATTAACCCTCACTGGCAGTTATTTCATGGTTCACTGCGATGCATCAGGAGAAGCGTGGGAGCAGTGTTAGCCCAGAATGTTACAGGGAATATAGATTCACCTGTGTACTATGCTAGCCGGTTGATGAACAGTGCGTGAGAGGAACTATAGCACAACGGAAAGAGAAGCATTGGCAATGATCTATGCAGTGAAGAAATTCAGGCATTACCTATTGGGAAGAAAGTTATGTTTATGTGGATCACCAGGCTCTGATATATCTGGTGAACAAAACCTTTGATAAGTGGAAGGATAGCGAGGTGGTTAATAATCTTGCATGAGTTTGAGTTTGAGGTTATTTACAAGCCTGGCCGTTTGCATCTTGTGGCAGATCATTTGTCACGACTAACAACAGGAGAGGCCGCCACAGGCGTGGACGATCAGTTACCTGATGCGAGTTTATTTGTAATGGAGGTGCAAGGAAGTGCAGATGAATGGTTAGATTGGCAGTGGCCAATCAGATACTACCTTGTTCATGGTCAGTGCCCACCTAGTTATGGTAAGGAGCAGAGGAAGAGAATTGCTATCAGAGCTTTACCTTATACTATGGTAGGAAGCAGAATGTATAAGTTAGGACCTGACGGAGTACTAAAACGATGCTTGTACCACCATGAAGTAAATAAAGTCTTGGAGGAAGTCATAAAGGAGTGGCTGGAGGTCATTTTGGAGAAGAGACTACCAGTAGAAAGATACTACTCGCAGGATACTGGTGGCCTACTTTGTTCAAAGATGTACATGAGTATTGTCAAAAATGTGATGAATGTCAGAGGCTAGGACCTTTGCAGAGATCGGAAGAATGGCCTTGCATCCTACAATGCCTACGGAACCATTTCAGAAATGGGGACTAGACTTTGTTGGACCAATTAATCCACCATCCAAGAATACACAAAACAGGTACATAATTACAGCCACTGATTATACTACAAAGTGGGTGGAAGCTAAAGCTTTGAGGGACAACACAGCCAAGTCCACAGCAAGGTTCCTGTACGAGAACATACTTACACGATTTGGATGTCCCTTAGAATTTATCAGTGATCAAGGAAGTCACTTCATGAATGAGACCATTGAGTTATTGACTAAAGAGTTTATGATTGTGCATAGAAAGAGTACAACATATTACCCACAGGGGAATGGACAGGCAGAAGAGGCTACCAACAAAATACTATGTACTATCTTGGCTAAGATAGTCAATGCAAACAGAACGGATTGGGATACAAAGCTGCTGACAGCTTTATGGTCATACAGGACTTCGTATAAAGTCACCACAAAGTATACACCATTCCAATTAGTTTATGGTATGGAAGCCTTACTTCCAGTGGAATTCCTGTTACCTACCATGAGAACGGAGTGGGGAAAAGAATGGAATTGCAAGACTCCATCAAGGTCAGGAAACATGAATTATACCATGTGGAAGAAGTACGTGCTGATGCAGCGGATAATATGACCAGAATTCAGATGAAGCGAAAGGAACAGTTTGATGAAGGCAAATTAAAGACTTTTAGACGGGGGATTTGGTTCTATGGTTGCAGAAGAAAGGAAAGATTCAAGCTTCTAAGCTTAAATCACCATGGAAAGGACCTTATGTCATCCAAAAGATGTATGATAAACAACACAGCCATGTTACAAACATTAACAAAGAAATGCTGGGAAGAGTCAATGCAAATAAGTTGAAGGGGTACAGTGGTATCCATGACAAACCCTGCAGCATGATTTGCATGTTGAACCGCAAGAGCAGTCACGGGCTGCACCAGTGTTACGAACAGAGTATGGAACACTTGTCGCTAGGCCCAGTATATATGACCGGGGTGGGCAAAACAAACGTGACACCATCACAGATACAGCATGACACAGGCGCACACGCCACAGATCTGACAGCCCACAAGGCGACACACAGCCTATCACAGCCACACGGCATGAACACAGCCTATCACAGCCCAGCAAGGCGTGACACAGCCTATCACAGCCAGCACGGCGTGACACAAGCCTATCACAGCCCAGACGGCGACACAGCCTATCACAGCCCAGCAAGACACAGCCTATCACAACCCAGCAAGGCGCAACACAGCCTATCACAGCCCAGCACGGCGTGACACAGCCTATCACAGCCCAGCACGGCACACAGCCTATCACAGCCCAGCACGGCGTGACACAGCCTATCACAGCCCAGCACGGCGTGACACAGCCTATCACAGCCCAGCAAGGCGCAACACAACCTATCACAGTCCGGCACGTGCGTGACACAGCCTATCACAGCCCGTCACGACGTGACACAGCCTATCACAACCTACCGCAGCGTGTCACAGCCTATCACAGCTTACCACAGTGCAACACAGCCTATCACAGCGTAACACAGTATGACACAGCCTGTCACAGCTCAACACAGCCTACTAAAGTTACACGATCCATAGAATCAGTGACAAGTGGACACATAAAAACTTCAGGAAAATGGCTGAATAAAGAAGAAACGGAAATTAATTTAAAAATAGACACGTGGAGGTCAGGGTGCGTTACACAGCAGAGAATGAAGTGCAAGGACAGGTGTCAAAAAGAAAGAGGACTGGAACGGCCGTCAAAAGGGATGAAAGGCGGGCCCATTAATGAATACGGAAAAAGGGAAACAGAACGAACGGCAAGTACAGAAAAACTGAATTCATGTCGCATGTGTGATCCTAGTGGACTATCCAACAGGGAAAGTCCACTAAAGAAGATAAAAGTTAAAATCCAGTCACAGCTGATACAGCCAATAGAAAACCAGAGAAATGATCAAGAAAATGGAGGAAAATTAAGCGCAAGAGACGGCGTCGTTCTGAGTAACGGGCGTCTCGACAGGACAGGCCATAAATGCTATAACTTGGAAACTATGAAGGAGCTAACAGACTATACGCTCGCAATATTACTTACGCAATGGCGGAGACACGAAACGAAAGAGCAGAGCTTTTCTCTTGAACAATGCTTGCAAGCCCCGCAGGCTTACAAGAGATTACCCATACCTTTCTGCGGCAACCATACGTTTCTGCTTTGTGCACTACAGGCATTCCTGCAGTTGTTACAGCCAAAGCAGTTCTGTGAGTCTAAGATGAAGAGAGTGAGAGGAATGGAGGAAATCAGGGTGAAGAGCACCACAATTCTGCAAAAACAAACGATGGCTACCCCACAGGCGATAAAGATACTGAAGGAGCTGAGATTGGAAGGATTGCAAAGCATGGATTGGACACTACACCATAGACAGTACATGTTACAATTTTTGCAGAACTTTGAGCCAAAGACAGGAACAACAACGGTGAAGGGAGTTGAATTAATGATTACTCCCCTATACCTCCAGCAATTGTTTCAATTGCCAGAAGGTCATGTGTATGTGGAGGAACACAGAGAAAGACTGCAAATAGGGGATTTATTCCAAGAAGGGAGTTCTTTAAAACTCAGGGTTATGCTTGTACCAAAGCTGTGTACCCAGGGTTAAAAGACATAGGCCAAGTATTGAACGTTCTGATTGCCCTGAAACAGAACCAACAATATTTGAGCAGATCCTTCACAGAGGAAATCCTCAAAGGCTTGAAGGGACAAGAGGTACCATGGGCGGACATAATGTACAACGCACTGGTAGAGGAGATGAAAAGATTACAAGGTACTACCGCAAAATCTCCTATCATAGTGTCTGGCCCAATCATTGCTCAAATAATCCTTAGTTCTGGCATACTTAATGCACAAGAAAGGAAGGAAATGGGAGTGTTTGAGCCAGAAACAACTGCAATGGAAGAGCAAGGCTCTTCACACAGTGAGGGTGGACTGGCAGCACAACCCGAGACTAAGAGACAGAGAAGGGGAAAGACTGTAGTGGCGGATCCACTGGCTTCACGGATTCCGCATGATAATGTTTCCCAAGCTCATGACCAGGGAGGGGCACAACAGCACAAAAGAATGTTATTACTGGAAGCAGGACCTTCAGAGAGGGAGGAAGAAGTTACTTCTGCATCACAACCAACACAGCCACTTGAACGACTTGTCACAAGGTCACAAGTTATCCATGAAGCTCAACCCGAAATAATAGATTTGGAAAGTGAAGGGATAGATATTCCAACTACAGAACAGATAGTGGCGGAAATAGAGAAAGGGGACCTTCTCTATGAATATTCTGGTCTGGTCAAGCAGACAGAAATCCCAGAGGTGCAACAGTTGCCCAAGAAAAATCCTGAGGTACATATAATGCACACACCTGTGTCGGAGATACCACAGGCGGAAGGCCATGACACTGTAGCACCGGTCATAAATGAAGTAGTTCAGGAAGAAAATCCGGTGGGACAATGGTCTGAATGGTTAGTGAGACATCATACTGTTGAAGATCGGGAGGAACAGCAGCAACCTCACCATGATGACCCTCAACAGGCAATGCTGATGAATTCCATAGGCAGGACACTTAATTTGTTGGGGACTTATGTCAAAACCCATGTTCCAATTACCCAATTGACAGCCTTGAAAGAAGAACTCAGGAAGGAGTTTGAGGCTCGACTTGCCACTGAGTGTTCAAACAAGGTCGATGAAGAGGTCACTCTCAAGATGAAGCAGGACTTGGCCAATACAGAAATGGCTTTGCAATTGGCCAAGCAACAATTGATTGAGGCAGGCCTTGCGCAAGACCAGTTGCACGAAGCACATAAGCAACAGCTATACCAAATGCAGGTGCAGCATGAAAGCAAGTTGCAAGAACTGAATGCACTACATACGGAGTTGCAGACAGTGCATAACAGGATGGAGATACAATGCGCTACATTTACAACTATGCTTGACCAATCAACAAAAGAAATAAACAGTCAAGCGGAAAAATGTACGAAGGCAGAAGAAGAGAATGTGGAGCACATGAAACTCATTGTCGATATGAAGAATACAATCTGTCGCAATGAAGATACTTTCAAGCAATACAGGCAGATGGAAGCTGAGAATGAGAAATACATCGTGGAGTTGCAACAAACCATCGTGGCCAATAGAAATGAAATCGCGGTCAGTAACAAGGCTTCGAAAGAAGCCAATAATCTACTTGCTGCCTATGCGCAATTGGTTGAGCCACAGGCGAAGCGCATGAAGGCTTTACAACAGCAGTTGGAATTGTATAAGCTAAGAGAGGAACAAACTCTCAGGGGAACCACAAGCAGCTTGGTGGATAACAGCCTTATGCAGGTCTGGTTAGCACAAGGGCCAGTAGAGGGCAAAAGCCCACGGAAGCTCACCCAAAGCGAGATGAATGAGCTCAGACTGCAAGTGCAGAACATTGCCACAACTACTATAGACAATGTCTATAGTAGGATAGCAGAGTTACAAGAGGATGTAGACGGACTCCAGACTCAAGTGGAAGACCTCACTACAAACATCGACCAAAGAGTCTATATCCCTCAGGAACAGCTAATGGCTTCTTATTTGCAAGCCAGAACTCTGGCTTTTCAGTCTTCACACAGGAGGTGCAGGAGATGCCAATGGTACAGGAACCAGTACCACCACCACCACAACAGGTCAGTGTACCAGTAGCTGAACCTGTGGTTACTACAACCACACCACAGCCACCACAGCCGGAGGTATGGGGCAATGCAGCTTTTAACCCACCTAAAACTCCAGCTGCCAGGGAGTACAGTAGGGCTATGATTATGCCCTTCAACCAAATTCCCATCATGTTGGATTTGGCTTGGAAAGAATTTAGTCCTCCGCAGTCATTCGCACATTACTACCAAATCATGCGTATCTGGCTGCCAGTGGCAACCAGGACTAAAGTTCTTCCAAACAATCGACATATTGAAGATCATCACTTTGCACAATACTGGCACGAGGCAGGTACCATGTTGAGGGAATTGGTTGCTTTCCAGGTTGTACATGGACTCATTTATACCAAGACCAAGGAGATAGCAAGTATTGTCATGGGGTGCGGGCTATACTACGCTGCTTGTTTCCTGATACGTTACCACATAGAGCAACAAAAGATGCAAGCACGATTTCAAAGTTACTCCAGTGGAGATCATTGGGTATTACCTTCGGTGCCACCTCATATGTACCTATATGACCCAAAACTTATGATACAAAAGGATTCTCAAATTCGTTCATGGTTTCAAGCAGCCTGCAACAATTTGTCAACACAGAAATTCGGACTTGATGACATTTTCTATAAGGGACATATCGCATGGAAATACTTGCACGCGGCACCAGTAATTGGTACCCCACTCATCTGGACAGACAAGGAGCTCAGTGTCTACACCAATTTTGCTGTTCAACGGTTACACCAGGTTGTAAAATGCAAACTTCCAGACATGGTAGGACAGCATTGTATGCCCCAGATGATTCCACAAAAAGTTCGAAAATTAAAACACCTGAGAGGCGATGAGGATTCTGATACAACTGTTTCTTCACAAAATTCTTTTGACATGGGAGAAGACTATGCAATTCAGATGGAAGAGAAGAAACAAAGGGGATCTCCTATGCCGGAAAGATTACCTCGATATCAACCTCCAGAAGGCCTCACTTATCCAGGTAGTGATCAACCATCTCCATCAACCAGAGACAGACCTCGGGCTCGTACACACAGCCCACCACGAAACTCTCAACGTCAACAAGGTGCTCACTCACAAAGGGTTGCTACTCGGAAACAGTAAACCGTGAGGACACGACTTTTTGAGGGGGGAAGGGGTAATGTTAGAGGACTGTAGGGGACTTAGACACTTATACGGGATCTGTAGGGTACCCTTAAATTTTGCACAGACTGAGACAAACAGGAACCTTAGGGGTGACAGCAGCGCACTGTAAAAGGGGGTTACATAGCCCACACAGCCGACACAGCAGTCACAGCCCACACAGCCAACACAGCCCGTCACAGTCGTCACAGCCCACACAGCCGTCACAGTCGTCACAGCCCACACAGCCACACAGCCCACACAGCCGTCACAGTCGTCACAGCCCACACAGCCCACACAGCCCGTCACAGTCGTCACAGCAGACACAGCCCACACAGCCAGTCACAGCCCGACACAGCCAAACACAGCCAGTCACCGCTTGACACAGCTGTCACGATAATAGGGAACGAAGAGTAGGACAGGGAACGACTGTGGGGAACAACACCAGTGAAGGGAACATGTTAGTTCACATACGACGGTTAGAGAGGGAAACGGTTAGAACCGCGGATAGGAGGATAAAGGGAAGAACGGGGAATAGGAATGGAATTATTATTCGGGGAGGACTTCGGAGACAGGCGGGAGCGGAGATCGGAGAGCACGATGAAGGAGAAAAGAGGATTAGTAGAAGCTTGTCATATGCAAAGCTAGAGTGATATTGTAGAGTAGATTAGAGACATAATGGATTCGGCCTGATACCTGATAAATCATAATCTGATACTTATACGATACAATCACACTGTGTAGAGAGATCTGAGTGAAGCTGTGGATTGAATGGAGGAGTTAAGGAAACCGATAAATTGATGAAGCAAACTGATACTTAATTATCAATGGTAAGGTAGCAAAGATGAATGCGGAAAAGGAAACAAATAGGAAACACCCCCATGATACACTAGCTGTAGGTCATGACTGATTGTTCTGCGCGGGCTGAGTACTTAGAGATTTCCAACTCTTCTATCTTGGAGTTTCCGCCTCGGATAGCGAAGGGATGGGTGAGTAAAAGCCGCGCGACATCACTGTTGTCTTCATTCTTGCATTCTGATTCAGTGTCATAAACCTGGAACCAATGTAGATCTGGCTTGTTTGTTTGGAGAGATCAATGATGGTTAGCTGGAGTTGCAAAAAAAAAACATGGAAAGGATAAGGTGATTTCACTATGGGATCAGGATCTGAACAACTGCGTTCCACAGTTGAAGGGAAAAGAGGGATGTTGGGGTATTTGGGTTGAAGTCTGACAAAAGAGATGAGAGCTGTTTGAGCGATGGGTCATTGGAAAAAGGGACAAGAGAGAGAGAAAGAGAGAGAGACTGATGGATGGGATGGTTGTGTCTTGAGAGACCGAGGATGACTTCAAGGCTGGCCGCACTGGATGCCTAGCAGCGTGTGCATTCACATTACATGACAGATCTGCTGCTGTGAAATAGTGGGGAACCTGGGGACATAGACAGAGATAGTGAAACAGACAAAAGGGGAAAAGAAAGAGAGAGAGTGAAAAATGGGATTTGGGTAAGGAGAGAGCTGCAATTCAAAAGGGCTGTTGGGGGGGGGGGGGGGGGGGGGGGTTGGCCAATTTGGGGAGATGAGATGAAGAAAACCTGAAACCTGAAAGAAACCAGTGCCCCTGCAGACCATGAAGATCTGAGCTGCCTCCTCCTAAATCTGTGTCACCACTACAAAAAGGGGATTTCCGACCTGTCACTGCTCAAGTGGGCTTCACATAAAGGATCGTGTTTACCGCTGCCATTGGGCTGATTTGCATCACTGAATACATCGCACCAGCATAGCTGGTGCTGTACCTGCTGATAGGGGATGTTGTGTAAAAGGTAGAACCAAGAGTGAACAACAAATTGACTCCCCATCCATGTCTTCCCTTCCGCTGCGGCGTGGATGAGGATTGCTTGAACTCTGATCACGGAGGAGCTGAGGGAAACCCACAGCCAAGTGACGACAGTTGGACAGATTAGAAAGAACGCTTCTTTCCTCCTGCTCCGCAATCAATGGAGGGGAGCACAATTAGAATTATACAGAAGGGGATTCACGCCCCTTCTTTTGGTATCAGAGCTACGTTGTTAAATCTTGATTTCTACTAGCTAGGGATCTTGACTGGTATTGGATGGTTTGATGGCAGGAAGAGACCACACACTGATTCCTGATGAACCAAGCATTGGAGATGTGCTGATTTGCTTCAGCAGACGCACACCAAATGCACACGCAGACCCTTGTTTGTACTTCTTCAACCCTGCTTGGAGAATAGCGAATGGTGATTTATGTCTTAGAGTAATACATACTGGTGGAAGAACAACCATAGCACTTTGGATAAGAGAGTTAGGAAGGTGGGTGAAGATAAATACCATGGCACGAGAGGTGACATGGGAGGTAGAGTAGAGATGTTGCGAAATGGACAGTGGGAGTGGTATAGAGGTCAACATTAAGGGAGTTGCGGGAAAATTAGAGTCAGAATTAGGTGTTGAAACAGTTTGAACTTTGACTAGAGAATAGAAGGATGACCAGTCCAACCAGCATAGATGCGCCTTATCATGGTAGGAATAGTGAGGATGTAAATGACTGGCTGGAGAGGATTCAGATGGAGGCAGATGTCAGGGATTTGAATGAGGACAAAACTTTCAAGGTAGCAAGGCTCAACCTGAGATCCAAGGCTGATGAATGGTACCGTAAACAAAACCCTAGACCAAACAACTGGGTGGACTTTAGGGCAGCAATTTCAGCCAAGTTTGGTATTGTTGACTTGGCAGAAATTAGGCTAAGAATGGATACCATTAAACAGGAGAGTAGACAAAGGGTTCAAACATACTTCGATAGGTTGAACCGGTTATTTATAAGAAGTGGGGCGTCTGATTTGGAACAGAGGCGTAGATTTGCAGCAGGTTTGAGACCAGAAATAGCAAGAGTAATGCTGGGAAGGCGCTTCCTTGATGTAGAGGAAGCACTTGACACAGCCATTGAGATTGCGTGGTCCCGTGATGTTGCCCAAGGAGGTCTCGTCGAGCACCGCAAGTCCGATGTCTGAAAAAATGGCGCCGAATCTCCAGTTACATGGCCCAAGAACTGCCCAACATCTGTGCAATCCCCTGCACCATGTACCGAAATTCGGCGCCACATTTCCAAATTTTGGACTTACACACTTGTCATGTTGGGACCTATAGCCGCGAAATTCGGCACCATTTTTCGGCGCGAAATTCGGTGTCATTTTTGCAGATGTCGCTCGGAATTCGCATGAGCGGAAGACAAAATATCATGAGCACGGCTCTCAAAACTACAATTTTTATTTTAAACAATGAATATTATATTGGGTTTTCTGACATATTCTATTAAAATAATGTTTTTAATGTTTTTTATTTCCAAAATTTGTACTTCCGCTCATGAAAACCGATTGTCTTGCTACTCCGCTCATGCCGCTCATGCCGCTCATGCTCATGAAATAGCTAACCTCCACTCCTTCACCACCCCCACCTTGGATAATTAAACCCCTTAATGACACCCTCCATGCAGCTGTGCATCACAATCGCCGCCTACTCTTAAACCGATAACCGCCGTACTTATGGCAAGGCCCCCCATCAGCTCCTATTCTAGCAAAAGCCACCCCACTTCCATTATCAGAGACTGCTCCTTGACTGCTCACTGCCGCCATCTATTCCACCGGCTAACCCCCTGCCAATACAATCTCACTCACACACACATGCCCCCAACACCTCTCTCCCACCCTTTGCACACACCATTCTCTCCCAATCTCCACAACTTCCTCTCTCTTCTCATCCCCCTCACCTCTCACACCCTCCTACATGTCTAGTTCTAAAACAGGTAGTATACAGAAGCGCGCGGGCAACATCTAGAAGCAGCCTCGGTCAAAAGGGAAAGCGCCGCACTGCAACAAATCTACCTCCATCTCCCGCTCAGCAAAACAACAATCTGCCAAAAAGAAACATCTGGCCAACAACGCAGCTATGGAGGCCCACTCGGAAAGAGATGCGGACGTCAGTGACATGCACCTATCCGACAAACAGATCTTTGCAACAGACCAAGCCTACCAAACTTGCTCTACACAAAATGTGTCAATGGCCAAGGCTGGCCACACTCCAGGCATTCCAGCAACACAACCTCCTTCGACGCCCAACCCTCACGTCCACCAGATGACCCTCCGCAACACCACGTCCACCTCACCAGTGAGACCCCTGGCTGGCACCCCGGGTAACAAGTGTGCCTCTAGCACACTCAATAGTGATGCGGGCAGTACTCACTCTGATCCCAAAAAGTCAAGAGGCCTTGCTGCTCCAGACCTCCTGCAGCACATGGACACCTCCAGCTCATTTGCTACTCCACAGCTTTGGATAGGCCACCCCACCCTCGGAAAAACATGACTCGAAGCTACCCTTCATCACCGAAATACGATTGACAGCAAAACTTCAGAAGTTAGTGTAGTGTGAATGCAGGGGAGTGACATTGAAATTTTTGTTGTTACTTGTTCAGATTCTGCATTTCTACAAGACAGGGGCTCTGATACCAGTGGGAAGGAAGTTGAGCTATCCCTGTGAGTTTATTTCATTCATTGAATGGACTGATTTTCTCCCTGATCTATCATCCCAACGATGGCGGAGTACTTCCATACATGCCAGGTTATTTCAAGAGTTGAGAAAAGGATTTTCGCCTGGATGGAAGTAGGTAAGCTATGAAACAATGGATTTTTCATCCACCGGATTAATGAAGTTCATCCATGTTCTAGGAACATCATGGGAACATTGGAACGCTCGACCAGGATATAGCCTAAGTACTTGCAATTTTCATCCATCCATGATTTATCAGCCATGAGAATGAACGTATGGCCAGGTGTGTTTTTCATCCGGGAGATGAATGAACTTCATCTGTGTGCGATGGCGGGGAATGCCCTACGGGGTGCTATGAGCAGAAGAACGAGCAAGAGTGTGTGTAGCAAGGAGCGTAGGCAGGAAAACACTTAGTGGATTCTGCTGCGGGCAATGGAATGAGCAGGGAGAGTAGGCAGGAACACAAAGAGCAGATTCAGCTCTGTGTTAATGGTACCACCATCTTGGGAACGCCATGCTTGTAGCACAGCAGGGCGCGGGATGGAGGCCTTGGAGACCTATGAGCAAATGATGGGGGAAGTGCAATCACATCGATTTCTGGGAGATTACCTTACGGGGAGAACGTCGTGGCATGGGGTGCAGCAGTCAATTAAGGGGCAATGCTTGGTAGGGTGTGCAGCTGTAGGTGGTGCTGCCTCTTTTTTTATGATGATCTGTTTCAGAAAGATCAAGTTACGGGGGAGACCACGTGGTGTGTTGTGCAAGTATAGGTGAAGGGAAGCGGTGCCGCATGGCTTTATGATTCTTACTTGATAAAGATGACCTTAAAGGAGGAGCGAGGTCAATGCCTCGATTGCCCGAAATAAAGTTTTCTTGCAGTGTGGAGCAATTTTTAATAATCGTCCAATGGTAATTTGGGTCTTGGTCTGGCAGATTACTTCAACCAATTTTGTTTCCGTGGTTGCATTCGTGGTCTTCATCGTTGGTTTGATTTGATTGTCTGGAGTTGGCTCTCCAGAAGGTATATGGGTTCCCTCTTGCATTTGAGCTATGGCTTTACTTACCTCCCTGTGTAAGCTCTTTTCTTCCTGCCATGCTGCACTTTCTGGATATTGTTTCCATTCTTCTTCAATCTCCTTATGTGGAGGTTTCTGTTTCTTGGTCTGAGTTCGGGTTACCGCAAGGGTATCCACTACAGGGGTTACCACACTCACAGCTACACTCGGTCCGGCTTCCATATTTCCCACTTCTGCCTCATGCTTGATTCGCAACTGGCATTCATGTTTCCAGTGCCCCTCTTTCTTGCAGTAGTGGCATCTCATTATTTCTTTGTTTTTGGGTTGATGTTCCCTATCCCTGTGGTGGATAGTCATCTCGTGGCCTCTGATAACGATTACCCATATTGTATCGTCTTGGTCCGTCCGATCCTCCCCGTCGGATTTGGACTTGGTGTACCCCTACCTCTCGTGTGTACCCACTCTTCTTGGCCCGTTGGTTGTAAATACAATGGCTGGTATTATGATTGTTCATATGACAAATATCACAGTATTTGTCTTTCATGTGACATTCCGTTGCCAGGTGTCCTGCAGTCCCGCATTTGTGACACCGTGTTGCCTTTCGTGGCCCTTCATCTTTAAAATTCTTGATAGCCTCTGCAATCTTCTGATCCAAAGTGGTTTTGTCAATCATTTCTTTCTTCTTTTGCTTGGGTTTTTCTTCATCATCGGAGTCATCTTCTTCCAAGGAATCCTTGGAATCTTTGCTTCTGCTATGATGGAATCCCAATTCCAATTTCTTTGCAGTTCCTACTGCTTCAGCCAAAGTGTTGTTAGGCATGACTGTAACCATGGTTACATATTCAGGACGAAGTCCGTTGATGAACCATGACTTTTGCAAATCATCCCCCGGTGCTTGAGGTAGCTTCCTGATCAAAGTCTTCATTCTCTCCAAGTAGTCAACTACTAGTTCTTTCTTTTTCTGTCTCAGGTTCTGTAATCCTGTGAAGATTTCAGACGTGGATATGTTGGATCTATATCTTTCTTGAAACGCGGCTCTCATATCCGCCCAATTTGCAAAGTGATTTGTTGGAAAGGTTGCCAACCATTCAATGCCTTTCCTGACCATTGAACAAGGAAATAATCGGATCTTTTCCTGGTCTGTTGCTTCATTGTAAATGGTGCACATGTTCTCAAATTGATTAAGATGGATATCTGGATCAGATTTCCCATCATATAAAGGGAACGACGGTCTGGTTTTGCTCGCTGCTAAAGCCATTGGTGCAACTGGTGCAACTGGTTGTCCAAACTGGGATGGTCCCGCTGCTTCTGGCTGTGGTGGTGTTGGTGTTTGTCTTCCAAACAGTGATTCAAAGCTAGGAGGCCCTTGTCGCAATGATAGCCGTATTCCAGCTGATGTCCCTATTAAGCTTAATGAATCTTTAAAAGAGTGCAGTCCTGGTTATCCTTTCTGGAGAAGTGGTTTCGCTTCTTTCACCTTCTTCACTCATAATATTTTCAAATCTTTCTTCCAATATTTCAGCAAAGCCTCGATTTTGACTGGTTACTATAGAAGCTCCTTCAGATCTTTCTTGTGGTAACCATTCATCAAGTGCAATACTGGCAACTCCTTCTGGAGTAGTGTTCCCACTTTCCAACGATCCGATTTCCAGATTTTCTGGTTTATCACTGTCAATTTGTTTTGATGTCTCACCTTGAATAATATTCAAGTTTTGTAATTCTGGGAACTATTTTCTCAACCGAGCCTCCTTTTCTGCAGTATATTTCTCTATTCGTTCAGCTCTGTCTTGCTTAGCTTTTTCTTTAATTTCCTCATTCATTAACGGATGTACTCATCGATGGAGGATCCGGAGTGAATACCATGACAGAGAAAATGAAGAAGTCACTAGGATTGGGGCACATGGAACCTGCTCCATTCACGGTACGAATGGCTGATCAACGAAAAGTGCAGCCATTGGGTATCATCAGACGACTTGCAATGGAAGTAGCAGGACTGGTATACGAAGTATCAGTAACCATTCTTAGAATGGAGGATGTGGCAAAAGGATATTCGCTACTACTTGGCGGACCATGGTTAACACAAGCCCAATCACACCACGATTGGGGAAGTCAGACTCTCACGATCAAAAAAAGATCAGAACAAGTCACCATCACTACGAAGCAACGAGGTACCATTCCACGAGAGAAACGACCTTGCATAGTGGAAGAGTATGATTGGTCAAGTGGACTGTCGGATGAAGAAGAAGCCACAGTATATGCAGCACATCCACAGTTGGAACCTATTGGGCAATTAGTGGTCAAGCATACCACAACAGCAGGATGTCACATGGTGAACACCCAAGGAGAACCGAATACTTCGAGAACGGAAGATCCGGAGGAAGAAGCAATGGACACACCTCAATACCTTGCCCGTTTCTATCAAGAAATGGAAGAGGACATAGTGAAGTACCTGCCATGATTGCAACCATCGGACAAGAGATTGCAGGATGGACAGTAATGGAAGAAACTCAATTGATTCAAGTGAATCTGGGAACAGTGGAAGAACCACAGATAATATGAGTAAGTGCAGGTCTTGAAGAATCATTTCTACAAGAAGCCACTGCCTTATTCACTGAATACAAGGATGTATTTTCCTGGAACTACAAAGATTTGAAGGGCATACCTTCCATCATCTGTCAACACCGAATTGAATTGGAAGTTGACACAAAACCAATTTGTCAGAACCGTTACAGAATGAACCCCAACTATGCAGCTAAAGTTTGGGAAGAAATCAAGAAATACTGGATGCAGGATTCATATACCCAGTAGAGACGCCACAATGGCTATCGCCCATTGTGATAGTACCCAAGAAAAATGGAAAACTACGAAAGTATGTGTGGACTACCGCAAGTTAAACGCAGGAACCAAGAAAGACCCCTTTCCACTACCTTTCACCGAAATAGTGTTGGACATAGTGGCCGGACATGAGATGTACTCATTCATGGATGGGTTTAGTGGGTACAATCAGGTGCAGATGGCAGAAGAAGACCGAGAAAAGGCCGCATTCATCACTGAATGAGGAGCCTATGCTTACAAAGTCATGCCATTTGGACTTTGCAATGCACCAGCCACATTTCAACGAGCAGTATCTGAGATATTCAAGAATTATCTCAACGATTTTATGCAGGTATTTTTGGATGATTTCAGTGTCTTCGGACAGAAATCCAAACACTTGGCACAGTTAAAACTTTGCTTACAAGCCTGCAGAAACAATGGAGTAAGTCTCAATCTGGAAAAATGTACATTTTGTGTGAATTCAGGATTATTGTTGGGACACATTGTGTGCCAACAGGGAATTCTGGTGGATCCAAAGAAAGTGGAGGTTATCCAGAAAATACCACCACCAGAAAATCCCAAGAAACTTAAAAGATTTATGGGACAGACGAGCTATTACAGAAGGTACATGGACAAATATGCTCACAGAGCAGCACTAGTCTATAGACTGCTAAAGCAAGATGCCAAATATCGATGGTCTCCAGCTTGCTAGGAATCATTCGATTTACTAAAAATGGCACTCACAACAGCACCAATTCTGATAAATCCAAGATGGGATTTATAATTTTAAGTACACAGTGATGCATCAGGCATTGCTTTGGGAGCGGTTTTAGCTCAGAATGTGACAGGCACAATAGATTCACCAATCTATTATGCAAGCAGAGTGTTGACAACAGCCGAGAAGAACTATAGCACCACAGAAAGGGAAGCATTGGCAATGATTTATGTTGTTCAAAAGTTTCGGCATTATTTACTTGGCAATTGCTTTAAGTTTATTGTTGATCATCAGGCTCTAGTTCATTTAGCAAATCGACCACTAGCTAGTGGCAGGGTTGCTCGATGTTTATTACTTCTTCATGAGTATGATTTTGAAGTTGTTCATAAACCAGGGAGATTACATGCTACAACAGATCATTTGTCAAGGATTACTACAGGAGAACCAGCCACGGGGGTAGAGGATCAACTTCCCGACGCATTTCTGTTTGTTGTTCAACCAGAAGCACCAGATGAAGAGACAGATCCTATAGACGCTCTGGGAATGTTTCAAGGAGACTATGACCTTTCAGATGCTCTTAAACTCATGGATGACACTAATGAAGAAGAGGACTCATCATATGAAGATGAACCTCTTGATGAAGGACCTATTATTGAGGAAGAGCCAGATCCAGAAGAAGAAGATGACAAGGAAAACGAAGAAACAAACAATCAAGAATTGGCCAATATCAGTATTGGAGCTTATACAGTTACCAAAGAAGAATCAGAAGACATTCAGGATCAAGATCAAGATGATTGGCAATGGCCAATCAAATACTACCTGAACACAGGGAAATTTCCTGAAGACTACACCAACGATGACAGGAGAAAGCTTTCAATGAAAAGCAAGCCATACACAATAATCAAGGGAATTCTGTACAAAAGAGGAATTGACTCCATAATGAGAAGATGTGTAAACAAAGAACAAGCCAAAACAGTGATGCAAGAGCTACACGAAGGAATTGCAGGAGGACACTTCAGTTCGGACCTGATAGCAAAGAAAATATTATTAACAGGTTACTGGTGGCCTACTGTATTTGGAGACACTTATGAACACTGTCAATAGTGTGATGTTTGCTAGAGGATGGGACCAGTAGAACGAAAGGGGAAGGGGACTCTGCACCCAATACTACCAACATAACCATTTCAGCGCTGGGAGCTAGACTTCGTGGGACCCATTAAACCTCCAGCAAGGTACACACAAAACCAATACATCCTCACAGCCACTGACTACACTACCAAATGGGTAGAGGCCAAGGCACTACATCATACAAGGTGACCACGAAACATACACCATTTCAACTGGTGTATGGAGCAGAGGCACTATTACCCATTGAATGTATGATACCCACACTACGAACCGGAACTCATGAACGATGGGGTTTAGAGGAATCTCTACGAGTCAGGGAATATGAGTTATTCCATCTGGAAGAAGTTTGGGTAGATGCCGCAGATAACATGGCACGGATTCAAGAACAACGAAGAAAAAGAATATCTGAAGGGAAAGAGAAATCTTTCCAGGACGGGGACATTGTTTTGTGGTTACCAAAAATCAAGAAGATCAAACTGGGCGGAAAATTGAAAATGCCATGGATGGGACCATTTCAAATCAAAAAGGTACATGACAATGGAACTGTTGATTTGCAGACCTTGGAACAAGAATTCGTGGGACGAATTAATATTAACAAGTTAAAAGGCTACCAAGGAATACATGACAAAGCCCTTATACATGATTTATACACCAACGAGGAAGATCAAGCTGAAAATGAGGAGCGTGAAACCGTTAGTGCATACTACATTCATCACGACACAGTGAATCGGCATGTACTAAGACAGGTGGCAACACGAATTCAGGGCACCACGACGGCTAGACCACCATTCATCTGGAGGACAGCATTACCACCCCGTATACCGTATGGTGAACCGTGGCCAGCACAGATGCCCTCCAAAACCGTGAACGAATACAAAGCAGCCAACGAGTCATTGCTTGTGTTAAACTCCGAGATGTACGCTCCAGATCACCCCACCGACCGAGGTAATCATACACCACTACCCTTCGATCATAACACGGAGGCAGAACGACGGCGCTATCCAACGGATTGCCAAAAGACGGCGGATGATAAGGGCAAAGCCATTAAACCAAGCTGCAAGTATTGCACCCACGCCGCCCATCTAAAAATAGACCACGTACCAAAGTGGATGAACACATCCAAGATGGATGAACATAAACTGACCGAAACTCAAAACCGTTACCAGAAGCTAAATGCTTCCTGGTAAGCCTGGGCCCAGCAATTAAAGCTAACTACGCTTTAAACCTAGGCAACCAGCAGGACAAAATTACCTCCACGAGAACCTCGAGAGAAGTTAGAGGAGAAGCCTACAGAGGAGAACCCCTACTTAAACCCAGAAGCGAACTCCTCACCTTCTCTTCCGCAAACTGGAAATTGCTGTATACACAACTTCCAGTGTGCTTCATACTGCTTGTGATACAAGAATTGGTGCTCCAATTCCTTACAGCAACCGCAAGACTAAGAGAAATGGCAGGCATCAAGCGGAAGGCACCAAGTTCTTATGCGCAAGTGAATTTCAAAATCAGCCCGGCGTTGCGGAAGATTGAGCAGGACACAGAGACACAAGAGACGTTGGACAGTCTTGGCCTGCGATACTTCATCACCACGCTGGACTGGAACTTGAAGCACGACGAGTTGTGCAGGGAGTTCTTGGAGAATTACAACACCAGCACTCGGAGCACAAATGTCCGTGACACATCCTGCTGATGGAGAAGTACTTGGCGGAAGTGTTTCACCTTCCCAGTCTGGACGTACCGACGCACAGCGGCAAACCTCCAAGGTTTGTACTTGCAGATTTGTTTGAGAATCTCAACCAAACAGATCAAGGCTACACATGCAGTCACAGCAAAAGCCCCGGCTTTAGGAGGATAGCCCCGGTACTTAGCACGTTGCTTTGCCTCAGGCAAAACCACAGCTACTGTACCACGGAGCTAATCGATCAAGTATTGGTTTGCCTTGGGCAAATCGTGAATTGGGCAAGCTTCTTATTGAAGAAGTTAACCCAAGAATTGACCCGGTTGAATAAGAAGAAGAAGGAAGCAACTGTCACCATGGCGACTCCCTTGTTACTCCAAATGATTCGACACACTGTACACCTAACGCCCGAAGAGCAAGCGACGTTGGGGATTATGCAACGGGTAGATACGATGGAGGAAGAAGGAAGTGAGATGGCAGCAGGTCAAGAAGAAGAAGAAGACGGACTCGCAAAGAGAGCCCGGATCAACGAAGCAACCACAAATGCAGCAGCAAAGGACATCATCAACTCGACGGCTGATTCCCCAGTGCAGAGAGAGAGGGAGAATCAACAGCCAGAAGGAGGGAACCAACCACAGACCAACGAAACAACGCCCATGGAAATTAGCCATGGCAACACCGAAGCCCAGCAAGCAGCACACACAGAGGCCACATAACCAGGAACAGAGGAGAGAGACATATTGGCGCAACAACAGTAGATGGTGCAAGAAGCACCTAGTCAGCAGCAACAGCAGGTGGTGCAAGAGGCACAGAATCACCAACAGCAAGACAGTAATTCCAATTTGGAATCACTACTAGCACAACAAGTTCTGGATACAACAGCATGGGACACAGGGTTGGAAGAAACGCCACAGAATGTAATTCTGCAGGCAATACAAGCATTGGGTCAAGTGACAGCTTGTATGGACAGGGCCAAGGATTACATCAGCCCGGAGAACCTGAGCATGATCTTAGACCACATCAAAGAGAAGCACCAGAGGGAATTGGCAACTACAAGAACAGTATGTAACCATGGGGATTGCAAATGCATGAGCGGTGAGCGGTGAGCGGATGAGCATGAGCGGACTTTTCCGAACCTCCCCCGAACCTACACCGAACCACCCTGAAAACAAAAAACGGACCTCCCAGAAGTCCCCTGTGTGAATGTCGATGTACATAAACTGCATTATTTTAAAATTGGTAAGAGGCAACGGAAATAGGGGATAAAATTGTCTATATCTGTGCCCCAATCTTGGGTGTTATAGTCGCCACAGACTATAATACAGAATACGAAATAGGGGGAAGAACATCTTAGAAAACAACCTTTACAAAATTATCAACTAGGTAGATGAGCGAAAGTTATGTATAGTCGGCACCGACTATAGTTTTTTAATAGTTTTTTAATAGTTTATTTTTTTTATTTTTTAATTTTTTAATTTTTTCCGGCACTGACAATAGTCGGCGCCGACTATAGTCTGCCACAAGGTCGGCCAGCTCGGCCGGACCACGGTAATAGAAAACGGGCCTATTTCCGCGGTAGCCGTTTTCCATCCGTCCAAGCATTATTATGTTATAATCGGCACCGACTACCCAACTCTCATAGCACTGTTGTGCTATAATCGGCACCGACTACTCAGGTTCGGTAACTGCCGAACCTATATTTTCTGATCCGAACCTAAGGTCGAAGCCAATGATGATGGAGAACTTGGCACTTTTTTACCGGAAAAGCAGTCCAAAACTACCTCCACAAGAGATAAATTTGGCAAAAAATCCATAAAATATGTTCTGCTCATGCTTATTTCTGCTCATGCTCATGCTTAATCCCGCTCAACGCTCATGCAACATCCGCACCCTGTAACCATGAGGTTACAATTGCAGCGTTAGAAGATCAAAAAACGACCTTACTTCGCCAATACAACACTTTGGCACAACGCAGAGATGAGTGGGAGCAGAAGTGGGAAAGACAAAGAGATGAAACACGCCATGTCCAAGCCGACCTCGATGCAGAGCGAGAGAGATCTCGGAAAACAGAGACGGAGGTGGAAACATTCACAGGACAGGTGCAGACGCTTAAGCAGTAGGTGAAGACACTCAAGGGGCAGCTGAGGACTACCATAGATCAGGGAACCAAGTGGCTCAACAGCAACACTACACTGCTGAGGGAAAGGGAGAATGCTGAGAGCGGGCTGTTTACAGCCACCACAGAAAGAGACATTGCCATGGGCAATGAACAGGAATGGAAGCAGCAGCTGGAGAAGCTGACATTGCAAGCAGGGCTGGATGCAGCAGACGCGGCCTTAGCCAGAGCCTGGTTGAATGAAGGGAGTGAACTGGAGATGAAGAAACTCAACAGGGCAATGGTGAGGCAGATGAAATGTCAATTGAAGTTGGTGACAGACATTCATGAGGAATTCCTGCCACCAATTCCAGAACAAGAGGAGCTCATGGACGAAGACGATCAAGAGGAGCAAGATCATGAACGAGAAGCACCGATACAATCAACAGCAACAACACCAGCACAAACACCACCAGCAACACAACCACCACCAACTCAACAGACACTGGTATAGGCCACAGCAGGGCCATCTACTGAAGAGGTAAACCCCATAACACTACCAAGTGTACTGGTAGCATCAACTTTGGTAGCAGTGGATGGTTTCCAAATCATGCCATGCAAGCAGGATGGGTAGTGGCTAAAGTATTCAGATGAATACTTTAAAATGATGGTAGTCCCAGCCCACCAAATCCCAGAAATACTGGAGAAGGTCTTCAAGACCTTAACCCCCTGCAGATCATTGGGTCAATTGCATCTGCTCAATCAAACTCTTATCCCTTTGAGATACAGGATGAGGCCACTGGCTAGGGAAGAGACATGGTCAGGGGCAGAATTGGTTGAATTCTGGCGCCAGGCTCCCCTAGAATACAAGGAGCTGGTAGCTTACATGTGGGCAGTGGGGCAAGTGAAGATTAATCCTACTAGAAGGAGTAGTGGACCGTTTACCACTATGGCTCACGACCACTGCAACGAGCCATTTTTTAGCAAACATTTTAGGTTGCGTAGGCAGTTAGACAAACGGTCATTAACGACCGCAGACTGTAACGGCTCTTTCGAGCATAGTATAAAAAGGTTGCACGCAACTTAGAAGAGAGAGCAATATGAGTATGAGTATCAGTGATCAGTGTGTTTTCAGTGTGTACTTCTGTGATGATGTGACGAACTCTGAAGTAAAGCCATGCTATTCGAAGTATCTCTGTGTAGAGTGAATGTGAGATGGAGAGAATGTGCATTATGAGAGAACGTGAGATGGTGAGAATGTGTATCCTCTCAGCATAATTCTTGTTTTGTCTTGACTACCATCTGCTTATCTGAACAAAGAGGCTTCAGTCCTTTCGACTAAGGTCTGTTATGCCAAAGAGGCTGTAGATTAGGCTTAATCAGTATGATTAAGCAGCCTGTAGGGATATGGCTTCATACGACGTTCATAGCTTAGCTATCCTTAAAATGATTACTTCGTAATCGTTCCTGAAAGCATACTGTCGGACAACCTCTGTTGCATGTCTTAGGAAATGGGCAGTAGTGTTGTTAGCCTATTTTGCCTAAGTCATAAACCAGTGGTTAACAGTTGTTATTGCTGGAAGCATGGCCTTTGGAGAGGGAGGAAGAAGTCACCTTAGTACCACAGCCAGTTGACTCAGTTGCCCCAGGGGTAACTCAGATAGTACATACTGTTACACCAGAGCCTATTGCTATGGAAGGAGAAGGGTTGGACATCCCCACTACAGAGCAGGTAGTGGCAAAAATTGAGAAGGGTGACCTTCTCTATGAAAACTCTGGCATGGTCGGAGAACCAGTAGCACCAAAGATGCAGAGTCTGACTAGGGAAATCCCTGCTGTGCAAGTCATGCCCAAATCTGTGACAAAGGTTCAAGGGGTAGAGTGCAAGGGCACTGCGGCACCTGTGGAAAATCAGGTTGCTCAGGGAGAAGATCTTGTAGGATCATGGCCTGACTGGTTTGTGAAACATCAAACTGTGGAGGATCAGGGAGAACAGCAGCAAGTTCTTCATGAAGACCCACAACAGGCCATGCTTATGAGTTCCATAAGCAGGACACTAAATTTGTTGGGCACTTATGTGAAATCCCATGTTCCTTCCACACAATTGGCAGTATTGAGGGAGGAGCTCAAGCAAGAGTTTGAGGCAAGAATTGCCACTGAGTGTGCAAATAAGGTGGATGTGGAGGCCAACCATAAGTTGCAGAAAGAGTTGGAGGACGCTCAGTCTGCCCTACAGCTTGCAAAGGGAAATTAACCTGATTGAAACAGGTCTGGAGTAGGAGAAGTTGCATGAAGTGCACAAGCAGCAGTTATACCAGTTGCAAGTGAAGCATGAGGGCAAACTGCAGGAAGTGAAGTTGTTTCATACAGAGTTGGAGGCAGTTCATCAGAGAATGACCATCCAATGTGCCTCACTAACAACTACTCTGGAGCAAACTGCATTAGAAGTTAACAAACAAGCAGAGAGATGTATGATGATGGAGGCTGAGTCAGTCGAGCAGGGAAAACGCATTGCTGACTTGAAGGCTACTATCCGTCGCAATAAGGATACCTTTCCACAGTACAGTCGGGTTGAGGCTGAGCAGGACAGGTACATCCTGGAGTTGCAGCAAACACTCACATCACGAAAGAATGAGCTTTCTGTGACTACCAAGGCTTGGAAATAAGCCAATAATCTGACTGCTGCCTATGCAGCCCTGGTTGAACCTCATGCAAAATGCATGGAGGCTTTACAGCAGCAGTTGGATATGTATAGACTCAAGGAGGAGCAGGCTCTTTGGGGTGCTACACAGGACTTGGTGGATAATCATCTTTTTCAAGGGTGGTTAACACAAGGGCCGGTGGAAGGGAAGACACCAAGAAAGCTCACCCAGGAGGAGATGAATGATCTCAGGCTGTAGGTGCAGAACATTGCCACAACCACTATAGACAATGTCTATAATAAAATAGTTGAGTTGCAGGATGATGTGGAAGGGCTGCAGACTCAAGTGGATGACTTGAGCTCCAACATTGACAAAAGAGCCTTTGTTCCTGAGGAACAGCTAGTGGCTATTTATTTGCATGCGATGACTCTGATTTTCCAATCTTCATCACAAGAGGTGCAGGAATTGCTAACAATAGGAGGGACAGTGGCGGCCATATCACAGCAACCACAGCAGGTCGACACTGTTGATACCATGGCAACAATCAGAGGTTTGGGAGGATGCTTCTCTTAACCCACCTAGGACTCCTGCTGCACTTGAGTACAATCGGGCTATGATTATGCCCTTCAACCAAATTCCTATTGTGATGGATTTGGCTTGGAAGGAATTCAGTCCTCCAGAGTCTTTGGCACACTATTACCAGATCATGCGCATTTGGTTGCCGGTGGCAACTCGGACCAAGGTTCTTCCGAATAACCGACCCATTGAGGATCACCATTTTGTGAGGCTCTGGTCTGAGGCAGGCACCATGTTGAAGGAATTAATTGTCTTCCAGGTTATTCATGGGTACATCTACACCAAGACCAAGGAGGTACCTAGTTTGGTCATGGGCTGTGGATTATACTATGCTGCTTGTTTCATTGCACGCTATCACATTGAGCAGCAGAAGATGCAGTCGAGATTTCAGAGTTATTCCACTGGAGATCATTGGGTCTTACCTTCAGTTCCACCCCATACGTATCTGTATGATGTGAAGGTTATGTTGCAGAAGGATCCCCAACTTCGTTCTTGGTTCCATTTTGCTTTGGACAATTTGGCCAAAGAAAAATTTGGTTTTGACAATATTTTTTATAAGGGACATGAAGCCTGGAAATACTTACACTGTTCTAAGGTCATTGGCACACCTCTTACCTATACGGACAAGGAGCTCCGGGAGTATACTAATTTTGCTCGCAAGAGATTGATGCAAGTTCTAAAGTTTAAGCTTCCAGACATGGTGGGCAAACATTATGTGCCACACAGAATTCCCGAGAAGCCCCATAAGATCAGAGCACCAAAAGGTAACAGGGGGGACGATGATTCGGATACAACTGGTTTTATGGAGGAATCTCTTGACATGGCGGAGGACTATGCACTACAGATGGCAGAGAAGAAACGACGGGGATCTCCTATGCCAGAGAAGTTACCTCCTTATCAACCACAGGAAGGTCAGACATTTCCATTTGGTGACCAGTAATCTCCACCAGCCAGTGACAGGGCTCGGGCTCGCACACAGAGCCCTCCACGGAACTCTCACCGACAGAAGGGTGCTCGTTCACAAAGGTTTGCTGATCCTAAACAGTAAACCGTGAGGACACGGCTTTTTGAGAGGGGGAGGATAATGTTAGAGGGTTGTCTGGGACTTAGACAGTTTTACGGGTTCTGTGGGGTACCCCTAGTTTTTGCGCAGACTTACAGATGGTAGACTTAGACCAACACATGCCTTAGGGGTGGTAGATAGGCTTACACAGTCAGTCATAGTCTTACACAGTTAGACACAGCTTGACACAACTAGTCACAGTCTGATACAACCTTACACAGCCTATCACAGTCTATCACAGTCTATCACAGCCTGACACAGCCCGACACAGTTAACCAGAGCCCGACACAGCTTGACACAGCTCAATATAGCCAGTCACAGCCCGGCCCAGTCCGACACAACCAGTCTCAGCCAACACAGTTGGGCACAACCCGGGAACGGTTACCATGGCAGGGAACGACTGTGTGGGAACGACATCGGCAGCAGGAACGTGTATTCTATCTGATGACAGTTAGTTAGTTAGGCAGTAGAATAGCTTGCAGGTAGAAAAGACAGAGTAGCAATGGAGGGAGGGCACTTCTTGGATCATGACTTGGCCATCAGGAAGGGAAGGACGATCTGGAGTTGAGGAATGGAGAGCGCAGTAAAGGAGGAGTCACGAACTGTTGATGCTTGATTCATGCAAGCTGTAGAGTTATACTGTAGAGCAGACTAGGGACACCATGCTTCGCCCTGTTAACTGATAGATCATAATCTGATACATATTCTATACTCACACTGTGTAGAGAAACCTCGTGAAGCTGTGGAATGAAGAGATGAGTGATTGGAACATGATGGATTGCTAAAGCAATCTAGTGCTTGAATATAAACAGTAAGGTAATTCGCTGACATGAAGACAAGAAAGAATACAAACAAGAAGCACTTCCATGATACACTAGTTGTAGGTCATGACTGATTGTTCTGAGCGGGCTGAGTGTTTAGAGATATCCAACTCTTCTATCTTGGAGTTTCCACCTCGGATAGCGAAGGGATGGGTGAGTACAAGCCGCTTGACAGGGCGGACTTTCTAGCTACATACGGATGCTGGGGATTGGAGCAGTGCTCACACAGGTGGATGATGAGGGAAGAGAGTTTGTAGTGGCATAAGTTAGCCGCTCAAACAATGATGTCGAGGCAAAGTATAGTTCCTATGAAGGGGAGTGTCTAGCTGCAGTATGGGCAGTGGCACATTTTAGATGCTACGTCTATGACAATCTCTTCACCCTTGTCACGGATCACCAACCATTGAAGTGGTTGATGGAGTCAGACAAGCTTACAGGGAAGCTTGCACAATGGGCACTTATGCTTCAAGAGTACGACTTCCAGGTGGTGCATCGAGCCGGAATAGTCAATCGGGATGCGGAGGGTTGAGTCGCATTCCATGCACAAGTGAGCTTGATGATACAGGAGCTCGTTGGCATGGTGAGATGGACGAGGAGATGGTGTCAGGATGGCACGCATCTGCCTTTTTATGCATTCTAGCAATGGGAGCTCAAGCTGGTCCATCCCATGTGATTGGTCATAGAGATAGTGTGCATGACGATCCAGAGATCAGTGAGGAGCTTGGTGGTGCTAAGGATATACATGAAGATCCAACAGTGTTGGCCTACCTTCGTACTAGAGAGACAACAGCCAGTGTGACTGCTAAGGAGAGAGATCGGATCCTACAACGAGCCAAGAGGTTCAAGTGGGAGGGGACTCACCTACTCCGAGTATGGGAGGATGGAGAGGGTTGTGCAAACAGTCAAGCGAGGCTTGCGCAAGTATGGCTTGCAAAAGGGACACTTGGGAGATTGGGACCTTCAGCTACCTTGGTTGGCCATGGATTACAGGTTTAGCAAGCAAGCATCACTTGCCTCGTTCTCGCCTTATTTCCTTCTCTTTGGCTGAGAGCCGGATTTGCTTGCATCTATTTGCAGGGAGACTGCAGCAGACCTCAACCTTGATGATCCGGATGTATGGACACAAGCATGTGCCCAACGGGCAGAGTTGTTCAAGAGAGTCATGCCTATGGCTTTTGAGAACCTTGATATTGCCCAACACTAAGACACATTGAGGTACGTCACTATACATGGAGGGAGATATCAACCAGGTGTTCGGCGTTTCCATCCTGGGGACTATGTGTATCTGCAGCAGACAGCGCCTACGACCTTGGATGTCTCAGCAGGTCGTGTGATTCTAAGGGTCCGGGAGGTGTTGCCTTCGGACCATGTGCGCAATTGTGCGATATGTCACCTTCCACATGTGAATGGGAGGATAGATCCCAACCTTGCAGTGGTACCTGCAGGATTGCGTTGCATGCTATGTGGGCATGCTGGTGGTGCCGCGACCATGTTGGTGTGTGACAAATGCTCAAGGGGGTGGCACATGGGATGCTTGACACCACCACTTGAGGAGGTTCCTGGTGGAGAATGGTTGTGTCCATGACGCCTTGGACAGAGGTAGTGGGGCATGATAGTGGCGAGGTTGGCAAGTGATTCAAGGTCTAGCTAACGGGAGTTCAATGCCATGGACACCCAATTGAAGCCATGGATTGCAGGAAGGCGAGTAACGATGGGGCTACTTTTGCACCCGGCCTCTTGATCTATTGACTTCAGATAGTGGTACTTGGGCGATTGATGACCAAGCGATGATCTTATTGGGATGGATACTTGTCAGCTATCTGGTGTTAGAGGGACCTAATCACCGGCTAGGGGGGCGATTGTGGTATAACTTTCTAGGATTGTGTGCTTAGATTGTGTGGTGGACAGCGATGTATGTTGTGGCACGATGCTTAGGTGCACGACAGCTGTCATGGTTTTAATCATGGTTATCTAGAATTACCTACTTCTAGTTAACTAGGACATTTTAGATATTTAATATTTATATTTTGTGTGTTGGGACTTCATTGGGTCTCACATGCCAAGTGAGGTGTCGAGCCTCACTTGGGACATGGGGATAGGCTTTCCCCTTGTGAGGATGGAGGAGGCTCATCTTCTTGTAGTTGAGCCTCCATGAGCTTCTCTCACCTCCATAGCTCTAGGTATTGAGAAGGAGTGTGTTGAGGGCTTTGTAGGGTCCCTTAGCAAGGGTGCCCTTGGCTTGACTTAGTTTATGTGATAGAGTGGATTTCACTTGGAAGGACTAGGGCTTGTTCTTAGTGTGATTGATTCATGCTTTGAGAGTTTTCATTGTCTTCCACTTCTCTCATTTCTCATCTCTTATCTATTGTGGTATAGCTTGCTTTTGCTTATGTCTTGGTCATCCATTTTGATCTACCAAAAACCAGATTGCAGATCCAGTGCAGAAAACCATTTGGCTTTCCCCCACTGGTTCAAAACATCCTGAATTAATGGCATAGGGTAAGAGTCTCTCCTAGTCAAGCGGTTCACTGGCCTAAAATCACCACAAAAATGCTTGGATCCATCCTTCTTGGGTGGAAGGGTGACCGGACAAGACCATTCTGAACTACTTTCCCTCATCTTACCTTGTGTAATTCAAACTCTCAATCTGCCCTTGCACTTCATGTTCCTCCCACTCTGATAGGCGGCTAGGACGACTTCTGCAAGGTGGAAAGCCTTGTGCATCAATTGTATGTTCCACCTCACTGTAATAGCCCAAGTCAGCCTTGCTAAGAGCAAAACACTCCTGATTTTCTCTCAGCTCTTGTTCCAATTCCATCCTATGTTCTTGGGCTAGCCCTGGATTGATGTGAAGTCTGGATTTCAGACTTTTCCAACGACTCTCCATTTTTTCTTCATGGCTGGGATCCCAACTCTCTCCCTCCACCTTGTGCAAGGAGTTAGCTACCCTCTGCCCTTCTTCTTGTGTCACAATCTGATTCCAATCATGGAAATCATCCTCTATTGTAGTCTCCAGAGCACCTGAAGCTACTCTGTAATTTACATCCTTACCAGTAACAACAGATCCCATCAAGTCAAGATCCCTAACTGTACTTGCGGATATTATAGAAAGCATGGCACCGGTGTCAATCTGGCCTAAGACTTGGTAATCTCCCATTGTAATCATTACATGAAGTGCTTTGACCTTACCAGTATAAGCATACGAGATTGTGGGGTCAGCGTTTGCTGAGTACAACGGCCTTGGAACATCCTTCACAGTTGCCACACTATGAGTTGCCTCTTTTTGTTGTACCATTGCCATTTCTACCACTTTGACCAGACCCTTCAGTTTTTCTAACTCTCCAGGCACAGTCATGATCAGGTCCATGGGAGACAAAGATATTCTCCCCTTGTAGAAGTGATTCAGGATTTAGGATTTGGTACCTCCTTCTACGGCAGCCTTGAAATTGTTCCTTGGATAAATCTCACTCTTGGTCTTGCTTGGCTGTTCACTACTCTCACCACTCTTCTCTGGTAACTCTGCAGGTTCAACAATAGGACTCTGGACAGGGATGCGGTTCCTTGGAAGCCTAATCTCGTTAATACTGTTTTGTGACATCAAATCTGTCATTTCTGTGAGTACATCGTCCTCATCATCATAGAACACGTCTACAAAGTTAGTTCTAGGAGCTCCCATCATAGTCTGGTCGAGTTTTCTACTGCACTCATTCTCAGTATGCCCTAGTACCTTGCAAAAGTTGCATCTCACACCACACATTTCCGTGGAATGCCCAAACCGGTGACATTTGTCACACTTAGCTTGGGTTCTTCCTTCAGGACAATATGCAGCTATGTGACCCTCTTTATGACAAGTGTTACAAAGGCGAACACGAGGTGGTGTCCTAGATCCCGAGCTTTCTCCTATGACTGGTCCCCTATCAAAGTACTTCTGTAGGGTAGTGTTCAGCTGATCAAGTCTTCTGTCCATAGGGTTGACAAACAGTACAACTGACTCATCTGTATCATCTCCTTCCAAGGGCTCTAGAGGTATTTCCCCCAATTTTCCCAGGCCCCTCTCAATCTCAATGGCCATTTCAAGTTCTTCCTCTACATCAGAGAAGCGTCTGCCCAACATTACTCTTGCTATTTCTGGTCTCAAACCTGTTGTAAATCTACGTCTCTACTCCAAATCAGACGCCTCACTTCTTATAAACAGCCGGTTCACCCTATCAAAATATGTCTGAACCCTCTGTCTACTTTCCGGTCTGATGGTATCCATCCTCAGCCTGATTTCTGCCAAGTCAATGACACCAATTTTGGCTGATATGGCTGCCCTGAAATCCTCCCAGTTGTCTAGTCTAGGGTTTTGTTTATGGTACCATTCATCAGCCTTGCTCTCAGGTTGAGCCTTGCTACCTTGAAGGTTCTATCCTCATTTAAATCCCTGACATCTGCCTCCATCTGAATCCTCTCCAGCCAGTCATTCACATCTTCACTATTCCTAACATGGTAAGTACATCTATGCTAGTTGGACTGGTCATTCTTCTACACTCTAGTTTGAGTTCAAAGCTAGTTTAACATCTAATCTGATCCTAAATTTTTCTGCAACAGCCCTAATGCTGACCTCTATACCTCTCCCATTGTCCATTTATCAACATCTCTACTCTACCTCCCCATGTCACCTCTCGAGCCATGGTGTTTATCTTCTCCCACCTTCCTAATTCTCTTATCCAAACCACAATGGTTGTTCTACCTCCAGCATGTATCACCCTAAGACATAAATCACCATCAGCTACTCTCCAAGCATGGTTGAAGAAGTACAAACGAGGCTCTGAATAGACATTCGCTGAGCGTCGGCTCAAGCAAATCAGCACATCTCCAATGCTTGGTTCATCAGGAATCAGTGTGTGGTCTCTACTTGCCATCAAACCAGCCAATCCCAATAAGAATCCTTAGCTAATAGTTTCAGATTCAGCGCAGCCCTGATACCAAAAGAAGGGGGCATAAATCCCCTTCTATGTAATTCTAACTTTACTTCTTCCAGTAAAGAGAACAACCTAGCAATCTACCAACGACACACGGTTATGGATTTCCCTCCTATTGTTCATGATCAGAGTTCATCCAACAATTTTTTTTTTTTTACACCAGCATCATTGGATATTTCCGTAGCATACGATAATCCAAACTAGAGATTAAAACGGCTAAAAAACATGCAGAATTCTTCCACGTTCGTGCAGAATTCTTCCACATTAGAAGTCCATATCTCATGTTGTTGTTGTTGTTGTTTTTTTTTTTGTTTTTTTTTCCCCCAACATCCATTTATTTCGTTTTTACCTTTATGTTCTCCTGCTCAGCCTCCACCTTCGGCAGCCAAAGGTGCATGTCAGTACAATGTTGGTTTTATTTTTATTTTTATTTTTTTTCGACATCCATTTATTTCGTTTTTACCTTTATGTTCTCCCGCTCAGCCTCCACCTTCGGCAGCCAAAGGTGGCATGTCAGTACAGTCCTGTGTCATTTTTCATTATTGTTTCTCACAAATCCAAGCATACAATTATGGGCAGCCCGAGAAAAAATATTATATTGCCATGTGGCCGCCGTTTGCGCATCCACGTCACACTGATGGCTGATGACTGATGGCTGATAGCTGATAGAATAGCAAACCCCCTTCTTGTTCATGATTTGCACAATTTTTATACAATTGCAGCACCAATGGTGCTGCTGTGATGTTTTAAGTGATACAACCAGCCCTATGACGGAGCTAATGGCAGCCTATGTGGACAACACCCTTGAGCAATACATGTCAAAACCCCTTTGTAATGAGAATTTCGCAAGCTAAGTCCACTCTGTACCAATTCTAACCTCAACATTAGCAGCTTGCGGGCCCATCCCTCCCTTAGTAATTAAACTTGAAATCTAATTGTCTTTCAGTGTGCAAGCATTCTGATTCAATATGCTCTACTCCTTGCATCCAGCCATCCACACCTTCCTCTTTCTGTTTACAAAGAAATCATAGCTAACCCTCACTAGTGCTCACATCAACTATACTGGATTGCATGTACATCTAATCATCAAAATCCCAGAGCCGCATTGTGTGCAGATTCATAATACTGAAGCCAAAGGAACAAAAACAACAAAAACAACAAACATTCTGTCATTGTGGGTGAACTACATCTGCCCTCAATCAGCACTCCCACAGACATATGCATCAGATCCATTCATCTCCACAATCTCCTGGTTTGAAGTCCAGAGCCCCCATTCCATTTTTCAAAATCCTTTTCTGTCTCTCTCATTTTCCAGTTTGAGAGTGTCTCTACCAAAATTTCTTGTATAAGGTACTTTTTGCTTTTTGGAATGTGATCTTTTATTCAATTTCAAACTCTAAAATTTATTTTTTTCCGGGCAGGTTCATTGGGCAGATTGAAATGTTCTTGTTCACCTTCGTTGACCTTCGTCACTGATGGAATTGCGTTGGTAACTGACAGAAGAGGAGCTCTCAACAAGAAAGATCCAATCCCCATCCATGTTTTCTCCACAACAACTATTCATAAGTGCCAAAAAAAAGAAGCCCCAAATCATCACACTTAGCTGTTCTTATATCCTCCCTTAAGCGGTGGATGTCTATCTGTCGGTTCATTCCCCTTCCCCGCTTCTGCTGCCAGCTCGATCTCATCTGCCATTGTCACTGCCATACTGGCGTACCCAGAAAGACATCATACATTACTCTATGGTGCTAAAATCTTTCACAACCGCCTCAGCAGCCCGTCATAAATTTAACAACTCGACAGGCCCTAATTTCCACGATCAGCGGCACGGATCACCACACCGCCAGTCCTTTCCTTTCCTTCCTTCATCACTACTACTATTTACATGCCTAAACTAAAATCAAAACCAGGTAGAAACATGTTACCCGTATCTGATCGTAATAAACAGGTTGGTATCGTTTGGCCGTCATGCCCGCCAGTACTCCATCGTTGCCATAGCCCTTGGCAACACCACATACTTAGGTTATCGTGCTCCCCTTTCCTTCCTTATCTCCTACTGGTTGCAGCCCGATTTACCAGGTTGCCATTGCCTTCTGCCCTCATCTCCTTCATCACTACCTCTAATCAGAGGCCTACAACAAGATAAACAAAAAAACACAGAGAACTCGTTCTGTCTTGTCATAAACAGATTGCCTTGCTCTGCATATTCACATGCCTACGAACCCTATCTTACAGGTGATCCGATTCATTACCCACTCAAAAAAACCAACACCAGAGGTTTACACGATTAAACCCACAACTATACGACAAACTCCAGACTACGACGAAGCAATACCCATAATACAAGTACGTAGTGGACGGAAAATCATATGCAGAATTCATTTTCAGCACCTTTAAACAGTCTTGGTATGTCAGTAAAGAAAATTTATAGTGGTCTCTACCCTTTCTCCAAGATTTACCCTATCTTGCCAGAATCCGTATTACGACTTAATTTTCCTTTTTACTGATTGATCACCAATCTTTTAATGGGCACAATAATACCATCTGTCTTTCTCAGTGTATCTGACTTACAACAAGTCTTTGGGTATCCAGTACTCCACTGCTTCTATGATCATGTGACAATATTCATAATTTGAACATCCTTCTCTGAAAATATAACTAGTGTAGTAAACTTTTTTGATTGGGATTAGAGTAATCAATAAAGCTAGACGAGATCGCTTCTGATTCTACATTCCCAAGGTGCTCGTATAATACTGATCACTCCTCCTTTCAATCCCCATTTGTCATCTTCTTTCGCAATTGAAAGAAAGATCTTATGTTGTATTGCTATTGGTAAGCCATGAAATTTTTCCATGAATGTTTTCCATCCTTTGCTTCCGTCGACTCGTTCTTTTGTGATTTCAAGAAATCACTGAGTAGCCATCCTTCCTTGAGTACACTTGAACTCAACATACCGTTAGTTCCCAGTATGGTCGCCAAATGTTAACCGTTGGTTTATGACTTAGGCAAAACAGGCTAACAACACTACTGCCCATTTCCTAAGACATGCAACAGAGGTTGTCCGACGGTATGCTTTCAGGAACGATTACGAAGTAATCGTTTTAAGGATAGCTAAGCTATGAACATCGTATGAAGCCATATCCCTACAGGCTGCTTAATCATATTGATTAAGCCTAATCTACAGCCTCTTTGGCATAACAGACCTTAGTCGAAAGGACTGAAGCCTCTTTGTTCAGATAAGCAGATGGTAGTCAAGACAAAACAAGAATTATGCTGAGATGATACACATTCTCACCATCTCACGTTCTCTCATAATGCACATTCTCTCCATCTCACATTCACTCTAGAGGTTAGCTATTTCATGAGCATGAGCGGCATGAGTGTAGCAAGACAATCGGTTTTCATGAGCAGAAGTACAAATTTTGGAAATAAAAAACATTAAAAACATTAGTTTAATAGAATATGTCAGAAAACCAATATAATATTCATTGTTTGAAGTAAAAATTGTAGTTTTGAGAGCCGTGCTCATGATATTTTGTCTTCCGTTCATGCGAATTCCGAGCGACATCTGTAAAAATGGCACCGAATTTCGCGGTAATAGGTTCCGAAACCGGAGAAATCTGCGACGTATTTCGCGGTAATAGGTGTCTCCGGCAAAAAATGGTGCCGAATTTCGCGGCTATAGGTCCCAACATGGCAGGTGTGTAAGCCCAAAATTTGGAAATGTGGCGCCGAATTTCGGTACATGGTGTCGGGGATTGCACAGATGTTGGGCAATTCTTGGGCCATATAACTGGAGATTCGGCGCCATTTTTTCAGACATCGGACTTGCGGTGCTCGACGAGACCTCCTCGGGCAACATCACGGGACCACGAGGGAGCGTGCGAATATTCTTGTCAGCTCGCCATGAATCCTCTTCTCCGCCAGGTGCCTCGTCAAGTCTTCGTCTCACTGGACGGGTGTGAACATCTCCTTCCAAGTGTTGGCCACTTCAAAGCAATGGCGTGTCCCGAAGGCCCTCTCGCAAGGCTGCCGCCCACTTCCGAGGATTCTGCGATCTGGAGGCAGTCTGCATCAGCATTTCCTGCCTGTCCGGCCCCAAGCCCCACTATTTCCCTTTCAAGAACTCGTTGTACCTGCATTGCTGCATAATTGACCTCACAATGTCCTCCGTTGTGGCAGTGAGGATGTCCACCAGATGCGCCACATAGGAGGCACGTCAGGAAGAATGTATTGATTTGGCCATGTTTGTTGTCGGCATGTCGGTGTCAGAGTCGGAGTCGAGACACATTTCCTGCACATGCACATGTTGAGGTTACAAGCAAATTACAAATAATGAGTAGCTAGCATAATATTCAACGGGACGCAAATTCGTCCAACTCACCTCCCGCATATAATCGCCGAACTGGAGGAAACGATAATGTCACCATGCTAGCCAACTGACCATTGCTCCCTCGTCTGATTTCTTTACAGCACCTGACGTTGTCCACCAAGCCCGTATACATGCAAACTGTGTCTCTGCATCATCTAAGGTGGGAGCACGTTTCCACGCAAGACACATGGAACGGTGCTCCTCTATGAAATCTGGCGCCACGAGCCTGGTTGTGTACTGCGACAAGCTCTGCAGAAAATGGAACCTACAAGATCTCTCCTTGCTTTTCATCGGAACACTGGGGTCTTCCCCGTACACCCTTCGGATGGCAGCCCAATTTGCTTGTGCGTTGTCCGCCATGAAACCACGGAAATTGGGAGGGGGCAATCCTGCCCTGGCCATCTGTTCGTTTATTCCCTGCCAAAGAAGCATCTCCGATTGTGTGTCCTCTCGTTTCATCTCACAAATAACAATTGTCATTAGTATCCTGCAGTGGGTGTCGTAGACATGTGCACCCATTGTCACCCACTGGTGATTTGTAATTCGCTTGATATGGTCGAACATGACCCAACTGTTTGACAAGTCCCCACTCGTCATCCGGTGGACCAGTTCGACGCCGCTGCCAGGCCCTCACGTTGACATTTTGAATACGAAACAGCGATCTGCCTCAGTCCCTTGTCCTGGAAACCTACTTCCATGAATGTAGTCATATCCACATCGTCGCTTCACCTCCAGAATGGAGTGCATATCCGAGCCAGGCCCAATTCTCTGTTTGCAGGAGACAATGTGGTTTCGGACATTCGGTGAACAGACGTGGAACACTGACTCCAGCAATGCCTCCATTTCCTTCTCATCGAGAGGAACTCCGTCGGAGCCATCTTCCGACATAGTTCTGGCCAATGACATCTTATGGGCGGCCTGCAGCTGTATCTGTTTGGGTTTGGCACCAGGTCTCAACTTAACCTCCTCCTGCAGGAGCTGCTCTGCCTCGTGGGCAGCCTCCCGCGAGTTCCCCCTCGCCAATTTGTGACAATGGGAACCAACGTGTATGCAAGCTCGTGTGAGGTCAGGGAAACGGTGCAACACATAGAACTGCTTGGCATTACAAACAGACATGCAATGTGGTGGTTCTTTGCAATGCGCACACTTAAATGTGGAGTTTGGAACCTTCTCCTAAGCTCGAAATGGTTGATGAGTTGTGCCTGTCCAATCCGTCTCGTTCCTGTGACCTCTGGATTTAAAGTGGAAGCAAGTTGGAGAGAAACACCGCAACGCGCCCGCACAAACAACGTAGCGCACCCGCACACCATCGAGCATCTTCATGCTGGTGGTTTTGGTGACGCACCAAGGATGACCGTCATGTTTCCTATCCATATCTGTCAACATTCCGGACGCCCTCGAATAGTCCGTTCGAGGAGGGAACTCAAAGAAGATATTACCGTCGACGTCTGCGGGAAGGCATGTAACGGATTTAATTGCAAACTTGCTGTAGTCCAGGAATGCGGCCCCTGGCCTTTGCGCAATAATTGCCAACGATATGACCAGTGCAGATGAGCTGCACAAACCGATAATTGTGGCGTCTGACAAGAAGCATGGGGGGGCGAGTGTGCAAGCACCTTCCCATGGACAGAGGGAACTGACAGAGGTGGCATTCCAGTGGGTCTGATTGCAAGATTGAGTGCGAGACCCTCGCTGCCAAAAGTCAACACCGACACCTGGAGAGGCCGACACCTGGCCGACAGAGAACATCCCTCGGATGGAAAAAGGGCGCCGAATTTCCATCCGAGGCCGTTCGGGTGAAGTCGTCTCGTGGGGAAAGGCCGACACCTGGCCAACAGAGAACATCCCCCGGATGGAAAAACGGCGTCGAATTTCCATACGAGGCCCGTCGGATGAAGTCGTCTCGGGGAGAGAGGCCGACACCTGCCCAACAGAGAACATCCCTCGGATGGAAAAACGGCGCCGAATTTCCATCTGAGGCCGTTCGGGTGAAGTCGTCTCGTGGGGAGAGGCCGACACCTGGCCGACAGAGAACATCCCCCGGATGAAAAAACGGCGCCCAATTTCCATACGAGGCCCGTCGGATGAAGTCGTCTCGGGGGGAGAGGCCGACACCTGGCCGACAGAGAACATCCCCCGGATGAAAAACCGGCGCCCAATTTCCATACGAGGCCCGTCGGATGAAGTCGTCTCGGGGGGAGAGACCGACACCTGGCCAACAGAGAACATCCCCCGGATGGAAAAACGGCGCCGAATTTCCATACGAGGCCCGTCGGATGAAGTCGTCTGTGGGGGAGAGGCCGACATCTGGCCGACAGAAAACATCCCTCGGATGGAAAAACGGCGCCGTATTTCCATCCAAGGCCGCACGGATGGAGTCGTCTCGGGGGGAGTGGCCGAAAGAGATCATCTGCAGGATGGAAAAACGGTGCCGAATATCCATCAACAGACACCCGTATCGACCCTTCATCAACAATTTTCATTCGTTTTTTGCAATTTTTTGTCTAATCAGTCACTCAACTTAGAGTTTTTCGCCTGCGGTCCACTTTTTGGCACGTTATGCCCACCAATGTCGTCCGGTAGAGACATCGGTGCCGGATTTCCATCCATGAGGTGGACCGACTTACTTGCAGGATGGAAATTCGGCGCCGGTTTTCCATCCAGCTGCTTCTGGATGAGAACGTCTCGGGCGGAGGAGGGCCACGGTGCGTCCCACTTCATCCGCTGAATGGAAATTTGGCGCCGTTTTTTCCATCCAGTGGGCTGTTGATGAAGTCTCGGGGGGAGGGTGGGCCAGGTGGCGCCTGTGGGCGACCTCCATACCTACATTTAAGGGCGCAGTTGCGCATTAAATGTCCTCCGCCGTCTGTTTTGAACCGGACGTTCCACACGGATACCGCGCTTGCTTCCCGGATATGCCTTCGACACCTGATGTGACGGGTCGATGAAGTTCCATTCGAGGCATGTATGCACGCATTCTGCGGGAGATTTTTTCTTTTACTCGGACTTATGCCGCGTGGAGAAGGGCGTGGCTCTCCTGAGAGAAACCCCACATCCAGACCGCGTCGCAAACTAAAGCCTTTGTACTACGGGCGGCAATGCGGCAATGCCGACCAGCCAAACGATGACAAAGCGGCAACGCGCCTTCTGTACAGGTACATATGCGTTGCCTTTCTTTGATCCGTGGCCATTGTAGTCCCTACATTTCCAGGATGTAAGTTGCCTTATGTGGCGCATGAAAATTAGTTGTGAAGCCCCTAGAAAAATGGCGCCGAATTTCCTGTTTCCGGCCATGGGGCGGATGGCTAAGCCCCGGGGGTGGCTGGCACAGTCTGGAAATTCGGTGCCATTTTTCCAGTTCCGGGCCCAGTCAATTCTGGGACTTAGCCATTTTCGGACCCTGAACTGGAAAAATGGCGCCATATTTCCAGTACAGGGTCCAAAAATGGCTAAGTCCCTGGGGCGGATGGCACATATTCTGGAAATTTGGCGCCATTTTTCCAGTTCCGGGCCCAGTCATTTCTGGGACTTAGCCATTTTCGGACCCTGTACTGGAAAAATGGCGCCATATTTCCAGTATATGGCTAAGTCCCTGGGGCGGATGGCACATATTCTGGAAATTCGGCGCCATTTTTCCAGTTTCGGGCCCAGTCAGATCGGACTTAGCCATTTTCGGACCCAGCCTAGAAAAATGGATGTGATTCTGTCTGTGTTTTTTGAATGCAGGTACTGTAAGTTCTTCCTGTTGGAGAAAGGTCATCTGTCCTTCGAGCCGCCATTCTTCCTCGCATTCCTGGAGGAACCCTGGAGCTGACTCCATGTACACTGACGTTATCGTGAAGGAGTGGCATCTGGAGCATTTGCGCGACTGCCCTTGGTATGTGGACCTTCCGCTCGGTTCGCTCGACTTATCCGAGTTCCAATTGAAGCTGGATGCGGAGGCTCGACGAAACCGGGCTCCGCTGCCTCCGCTGGGTCCAAAGGAGGCGAAAGCGCTTGCCAAGTCCAGGAAAGCGGCAGAGCTTGCTCAGGCAGGTATTCAGGAGAAATTGAATGAGAAGAATAAAGGACAAATGAAAATGACACGGAAACAAAGGAGTAAAGTAACCCCCAAAAAACAGAAAACCACCGGGGCACTAGAGGAGGCGCAGGAGGGGCCCCAAGGGAGTGACTCCGACGACGACTTTGTGCAAGGTCCTGCGACTACTGCTGCTGCTACCAAGTCACCGGTCGTCCGGGTTCCCAAGTCAGTTCGGACTGGGATTGGCTCTGCCAAGAAGTTGGCATTTGAGGGCAAGCCTACACGGCGGTATTCGGCGGTGATGTTTCCGCAGAGGCCAAAGCTAGAATCCCCAACTATCATCCAATGCGTCAATGAGAGCTTCCTTGACGCTCTGGCTGCCAGGGCGAAGAAGGTGGCACACAGTAAGTCTCTGGAGGAGCTGAAGGGGAAAGCCAAGAAGAGGGCTGCTGCTACAGAGCCTAAAGACACCCCTGGTTTGGAAGCCATGATGGAATTCTTCACGGCTGTGAGCACGGATTGCAAGAGCACTCGGGGGGGGGGGGGGGGGTTTGAGGTGGAGAGAGCCTGCGATATGATTCTCCTCGATATTCCAGATGGGGAGCTGCTGGAGGGCCTGGATGGTGTGCCCACCTGGAACAGGTTTACGGAGGACTACTGGAGAGCCGGGTTTGGGCTGGCGGGGATGCTCCTAGATGACGGTGGATGTATGGTGGTCCTTGCCACAAGAGGGAAGACCACAGAGAATGTTGTGGCAAGGTGGACACCGAAAAGTGTCACCCCGGTCCTCCTCAAAAAATGGTTCTGCATCAATACGCAGGGGTTGCGAACAGAGGGCCAGAGTGTAAGTTATCAATCTATTGCATTCACTTCATATTGTGGTGTATCTAAACTAGACCCTTGAGTGGATCCCTCTTTTGTTGGATGTGCAGACATTGGTGTTTGAGGCATATTGTTTTGTGAAGAGAGGGTCTACGTTCAAATTCCGCAATGACGGTCGTCTTGTTGATGCCGCTGTGGACCCTGTTACCTACGATGTCCTCTACAACTATGTGCCCCAATCTAGTATGCCGAAGGACACAAAGACAGGCAAACCGTGGCGGTACAGCCGGACCCGGAGCCCTGCTTTCATCCAAACCCTTATGGAGACGTGCTCGGATGTCCAAGGGCGGATTCTTGACCTCGCATGCGGCACGGGTAAGCCTTCACGTGCACATTTTGTCCCCTGGCTCGATTGCAATTGCATGTCGCGTGCTATTAAGTTGCAACTATGTTGCGTGCAGCCTTTTTATACTATGCTTGAAAGAGCCGTTACAGTCTGCGGTCGTTAATGACCGTTTGTCTAACTGCCTACGCAACCTAAAAGGTTTGCTAAAAAGTGGCTCGTTGCAGTGGTTGTGAGCCATAGTGGTAAATAGTCCACTACTCCCTCTATTGGTTAAAGTCGATGCTAACGTGACCGTGTGATATCGTGGTTCACAACCCACGATTACTACACTACCCACTACTGCTCCCGTGGTAATATACCCTTGTTCCGCCATTTGTTAAGTACCGCGTACTTAGCCGTTTCTGTCTGTGGCCAGGTAGTGTACGTTCATCACTACCCGGTATATCCTGTTGTGACCCTCGTTGTCTGGCCCTCGTAGCATAGCCGTTATCAACAGCCCCTTTTGCTGTTGTTCCTCATCCTGCACAAGAGCTATGGAAACATCATCTTGCGGTTTCCTTGAAGCTAGTGGATCTGCCACTACAGTCACATCCCGCTTCTGTCTCTTGGACTGGCATTGCCCCTCCAATCCCCCTTCACCTTGTGAAAAGCCCTGCTCCTCAATTGCAGTTGTGGCTGTCTCAAATAGTCCGATCTCCTTGCGTTCCCGCGCATCAAGCAAACAAGAGTCAAGGATAATTTGGGCAATTATTGGGCCAGACACAATGATCGGGGACTTAGGAGTAGTATTTTGTAACCGCTTCATCTCCTCCACCAGACCATTGTACATCAACTCCGCCCAAGCCACATCCTCTCCCCTCAAGGCTTTCAATACCTCCTCCGTGAAAGATCTGCTAAGGTACTGTTGGTTCTGTTTCATGGCAAATAGAACGTTCAGTATTTGGCCAACTTCCCTTAACCCTGGGTACTCGGCCTTGGTGCAGGTGTATCCCTGGGTCTTAAAGAAACTTGTTTCTTGGAACAAATCCCCTATCTGCAATCTTGCCTTGTGCTCATCCATATTCACATGGCCCGATGACAATTCAAATAGTTGCTGCAAGTACTGGGGAATAATCTTTATATCTACTCCCCTCACCTGTGTAACTCCTGTCCGAGGTTCAAAGTTCTGAATGAATTGAATCATGAACCCCCGATGATGTAAGGACCATTCTTTGTGTAGCATCACTTCCAATCGCAACTCTTTCAGCAGCTGCACCGCCTGTGGTGTGGCAATTGTCTGCTTCTGTAGAATCGTGGTGCTCTTCACCCTGGTATCCTCCATTCCCCTAATTCTCTTCATCCCAGACAAACAAAAAGGCCTTGTTTGGAATAGTTGTAGGAAAGCTTGCAGGGCGTAAAGCATGAAAGTATGGTTGGCACAGAAAGGAACGGGTAAGTGAGTGTAAGCCTGTGGGGCTTGCAAGTAGTGAGTGAGAGAGAATGTCCTTTCAACCCGTCCGTCCTTGCGCCACTGCGTAAGAAGTAAAGCTAGCGTATAGTCTGTGATATCTGCCATAGCTACAAAGCTATAGCTTTGATTGCCCCTCCCGTCGAGACGCTGGTTATTCGGAGCAACCCCGACTCTTCCGCTCATAACTTTTCTAATTTCTTGTTCTTGTTTCTTGGAGGGAACCACTTGCATGAAATTCACGTTCCTCATTGGCTGTTGCCTCAACGGGTAACTTCTCAATTTTACCCCATCTGTTTACATTCCCACTTGGAATGCCCACTAGGACAACACATGTGGCAGAGGACCCCCTTTGTTGTACACGTAAAGGGTTCCGTTACCTGCTCCCTGGATGCATTAATGGACCCGCAATTAATTTCGGCTGCTCTACCGGGTAGGTACTTCGACGGCCCAGTTTGTCTTCTTGCATGATGACACCCGCTATTGTAGTACATGTAAAGCGGAGTGCTTTGCCCCTTAGGCCACGTGTTTGAATACAAACTCTCTTCCGTCTCCCTTTGTCCGCGTGGGTTTTTTTCCGAGTTTGACTTCCAAGCTGACCTTACACTTACCGGCCACTTTTCTGACGTTAACCTGCGTCCACTGGTCACTGACCCTATGGACTGTGCAACCCGCGTGGGCTGTGTTGGGCTGTGACAGACTGTGTCAAACTGTGGTGAGCTGTGATAGGCTGTGTTACACTGTGGTGGGCTGTGATATGTTGTGTTAAACTGAGGTGGCTGTGTTGTGCTGTGTTAAATTGTGGTGGGCTGTGATGGCTGTGTGAACACCCGTGTTCTCTTTTATGGCCATACACATTTGGTTTAACAACAAGTGCTTCATGCTCCGTTGGTGTTACTGGTGTAGGCTGTGATGACATCTGTGTTTCAAGATGCAAATCATGCTGCAATGGTTTGTCATGGATACCACTGTATCCCTTCAACTTATTGGCATTGACTCTTCCAATCATCTCTTTGTTAATGGTTTGTAACATGGTTGTGTTGTTATCATACATCTTCTATATGACATAAGGTCCTTTCCATGGCGACTTAAGCTTAGAAGCTTTAATCTTTCTCTTCTTCTGCAACCATAGTACCAAATCACCCGTCTTAAAAGTCTTCAATTTACCTTCATCAAACTGATCCTTCCTCTTCATCTGAATTCTGGTCATGTTATCTGCTGCATCCGCACGTACTTCCTCCACATGATATAATTCATGTTTTCTGACTTTAATTGAATCCTCGAATTCCATTCTTCTTCCCCATTCCGTTCTCATAGTAGGTAATAAGAATTCTACTGGAAGTAAAGCTTCAATACCATAAACTAATTGGAATGGTGTATACTTGGTTGTGACTTTATATGAAGTCCTGTATGGCCACAAAGCTGTCAATAGCTTTTCATCCCAATCCGTTTTGTTTGCATTGACTATCTTATCCAAGATAGTGCATAGTATTTTGTTGGTGGCCTCTGCCTGCCCATTGCCCTGTGGGTAATAGGTTGTACTCTTCCTGTGCACAATCATGAACTGTTTTGTCAATAATTCTATGGTCTCATTAATGAAATGACTTTCCTGGTCACTGATAAATTCCAAAGGACAGCCAAATCTCGTGAGTATGTTCTCATACAGGAACCTTGCTGTGGACTTAGCTGTGTTGTCCTTCAGAGCCTTAGCTTCCACCCACTTTGTAGTATAATCAGTGGTTGTGATTATATATTTGTTCTGTGTATTCCTGGCTGGTGGATTAATTGGTCCAACAAAGTCTAGTCCCCATTTTTGAAATGGTTCAGTAGGCATCGTAGGACGCAAAGCCATCTTCCCATATCTTTGCAAAGGTCCTAGCCTCTGACACTCATCACAACTCTTGCAATACTTGTGTACATCTTTGAACAAAGTAGGCCACCAATAACCTGCAAGTAATATTTTTCTACTGATAGTCTCCTCTCCAAAATGTCCTCCAGCCACTCCTTTATGAACTTCCTCCAAGACTTTATTTACTTCATGGTGGTACAAGCATCGTTTAAGAACTCCATCAGGTCCTAGCTTATATATTCTGCCACCTATCATAGTATAGGGTAAAGCCTTGATAGCTATTCTCTTCCTATGTTCCTTCCGATAACTGGGTGGGCACTGACCATGAGTAAGGTAGTCTCTGATTGGCCACTGCCAATCTAACCAATCATCTGCACTTCCTTGCACCTCCACTGCAAATAGACTCGCAATCAGGTAATTGGTCGTCTACTCCCGTGGCGGGCTCTCCTCACTAGTACAGAAACTGGTTTTTTTAACGGCTCTTCTCACACATTTTGGTGTGAAAAAAGCGCAAGTTCACACCCCCCCTTGGTGTTAGGTTAACCTAGTCCTTTGCACCACATGTGAACTTTCTTGGTCTTGTGAAAAAAACCATCTCACACCAAACTTGCACCTGATGTGGCAGTAGGCTTAGGTGGCTCTTTTGACGGATATTTTGACGGTCGTTTTGACTGGTTAGTTCAACTACTATTTTGACTAAGTAATCTTAATGGTCTTTCTACGGTACTTATTACACCTCGGCGCCACCATGTTTGCCACATGTATGTCAAAGGGAATGCCACGTAATAGAGTCCATCAGAATTATTAAATAAATAATAGATATTAAGGGCTCTTCTTACGGACTCTCTCACACAGATTTAACACCAGGTTCAAGTCGTGGTGTGATCGCAATGACACTAGTGTGAATACTGTCACATCCACTGTTTTGTTCCTATTGGATGAAAAGTAAACAATTATTATTTGTTGACAAATGCCAAAATGAATAGTCATATTATTATTATTATTATTCTTATAATAAATGGGATAGCACCCCAAAAGCCATTGGCTGCTTGATTTAAATGTAATTATTGTTGTTTTAGAATTTTGATTTGTTTTGTTTCATTTAAACAAAAGCTTATTTAAAACATGGATAATAATTGTATTATGAACCACATTGACCAGTAGTAATGTTATTAATATTAAATATAGCAAACAACCAGCAAAATACCACATTCATGTCTACACAAGTTTAATTTGGCTTGATGTGGGAAAATGAAGTTGCCTTTGAACAAGGGGATCTTGTGATCATACGTGAGAATAGCAAGAGCATCAATTCAAAAAATATTGTTCATGTCAGAAGAGCAGTTTTTTGTTCACCTGTCTCAGCAACCTTCAATCCATAAAGAAAACTAAACTAAACTTGTAGCATCTTCAATATCACGCGTGTTTAATAAACTTTTCAGACCATAAGGTGGCACTTCCCTGCGTGTCACCCAATGTGGTATGATTAGGGGTAACAGAGTAGTCCGGGTACGGCAACACAACCTCTGAAATCATGACCGATTTCACATGGATACGGTGTCTGGCACATTTGCTTTCGGAAATCCAGCAATATATCCCACACCTGCCCTTCTTTTTGGTGCACAAGGATCAAACAATAACACCTTGTCGCCGATCTGAAACTGCAACAAAAACCAGATTCCTATATCAGAAATGAACCCTGGAGAACAGAGACTGACAGCTTGGCACTCCTGCAAAATGCATCCTCGTTCTTCCAGCAAACACCCCAACCCTACCTATTGCAGTACTTCCAATTCTGAATTGCATTTGCCTGTCTCTATACTCCATGCTGACATGATCAAAGGTGGAACGGTGCCATACCTAGTTGATAGCAGGTTCTGCACGGTCAACATGGATGTGGTAGGACGATGTCACAAAACTACCTTTGTAGGTTGTCAATCGTGCAGCTACACAGCGATACATAGGGGGTGTATTGATCCAGCATCAGACAAGGAAACAAAAGAGGACAAAGGAAGTACTTACACTGTGCGGATTTTGTTGGTCACCCCATGGTTCAGTTACATCCACTGTGGTTGTAGTCTGATTGATAGCACATATTGTGCTTTCCCTGCCCATTGAACGCTTCACTGGTTTCACCATCTGCATATTGAATGACACATGATCAAAAAATGAGAATAGCACGAATGACACACATTGTGAAGTAGCATTAACAATACAAATCCACCCTCGCGCCCAAGCATTGAATCTTTTGCTCTCACATTTCTTTGATTATGCTTTGTTGTTGCATCGGGAGGCAAAGTCGTTGGAACTCTGGCAGCACTACTCTCGCTGCCATGTGGGAATGGTGGCGAGGTCTTACGAGTGTCGGAAACGCCCAAATCCGTGGGAGGGCGAATAAACCTTCTGTCAGCAAGGGAGTGGGCCGTGGAGGAGACACACGAGCCCCAGTTTTTGCTTTACATTAGAGAAGTGAAAGGAGAAGGCGATGGGGAGCCGAGCCCAGATTGGATCAAGGGGATTTTGGAGAAATACCAGGATGTGATGCCAGAGGATTTACCAAGCGGCTTGCCACCGCGAAGAGGAGTTGACCACAAGATTGAGGTGATACCGGGATCGGAACCGCCTGCCAAGGCGCCCTACTGGTTGAGCCACAGAGAGTTGGTCGAGCTGAAGACTCAGCTCAAGGATCTAATGTCAAAGGGGTACATCCGGCCGAGTAAGTCACCTTACGGAGCCCCGGTGCTATTTGCAGACAAGAAGGATGGGACGCTGCGGATGTGTGTCGATTACAGGGCTCTGAATAAGGTGACTATCAAAAACCGGTACCCTTTGCCAATGATCGACGACCTCTTCGATCGGTTGGCAGGAGCAAAGTATTTCAGCCGGATCGACTTGCGCTCCGGCTATCACCAAATTCGGGTGGCGGAAGGAGATGAGGAGAAGACCGCGTGCAGGACAAGGTATGGTTCATATGAGTTCTTGGTGATGCCTTTTGGGCTCACCAATGCACCAACGACATTTAGCACGCTGATGAACAGCCTTTTCCAGGAGTGTTTGGATGACTTTGTGATCGTGTACATCGACGACATCTTGGTGTACTCGAAAACAAAGGAGGAGCACCTGAAGCACCTCAAAAGGGTGTTCCAAAAATTGCGGGAAGGGAAGCTGTATGCCAAAGCTTCAAAGTGCGAATTCGGGGTCACAAAAGTGGAGTTCCTGGGGCATGTGATTACACAGGATGGGATCAAAATGGATGACAGAAAGGTGAGGGCGATCTTGGACTGGGAGCCTCCGACTTCGGTCCCGGGAGTGCGATCCTTCCAAGGACTCACCTCCTATTACCGGAAGTATGTGAGAAATTTCGCCAAGATCGCGGGGCCGCTGTCGGACCTTCTGTGTAAATCCAAAGTCTGGGTATGGAACACATTTTGTGGCCAAGCTTTTGCTGAATTGAAGCAGCGGATGACGGAAGCTCCAGTCTTGAAAATCCCGGAGTTCGATCGTCCGTTTGAGATTCATACAGATGCATCGGACTTCGCGATTGGGGGTGTACTTATGCAAGATGGACGTCCAGTGGCTTACGAAAGTAAGAAACTGAATGAAGTGGAGCGACGGTGGCCGACGCACGAAAAAGAGATGAAGGCGGTGGTGCATTGCCTTGACCTCTGGCGCCACTATGTTGAACCCAGTGAAGGTGTTCACGGACAATGTCACGGTGAAGTATTTTGCCACGCAGCCCAAGTTGTCCCCAAAACAACTTAGGTGGCAAGATACTTTGGCAGTGTTCGACGTGGATATCCAGTACAAACCGGGACGGGACAATGTGGTGGCTGATGCTTTAAGTAGAAAGCAGCAGCTCTTGTTGGTGTACAAGGGCGAGACGACGCTCCAAAAGAAGATCCGGAAGGCTTGCCAGAAGGATGAGCTGGCAAAGTCCGTGATGCAGGACTTGAGGATGGGGGTTAAATCGCAGTTCCACTTGCAAAATGGACTACTCCGGTATAAGCAAAAGCGTCTCTACGTGCCGAAGGGAGGGATCAGGGATAGTCTCTTGAGAGAATGCCATGATAGCCCGCTTGCGGGCCACGGCGGAGCCAAGCGCACTGCGGCACTCTTGAAGAAAGAGTATTTCTGGCCCAAACTGAGGGAGGAGGCAGAGGAGTATGTCAAGACATGCACCTCATGCCAACAAAACCGGAGCGAGTACAAAAAGCAAGCGGGGCTGTTACAACCCTTGCCGATTCCAGAGGGAACTTGGGAAAGCGTCTCGATGGATTTCATGACTGCTATGCCGCTGTCAAAAGGATTCGATGCATTGTAATGCACCAGCAACTTTTCAGAGAGTGATAAGTGAATCATTCCATGAGTATCTGGATTATTTCATGCAAGTGTTCTTAGATGACTTCAGTGTGTACAACTCTAAGAATGAGCACTTGCAGAAGTTGGAATTATGTTTGGCCAGATGTAGGATGAGAGGTCTTGGGTTGAATCCAGAAAAATGTACTTTCTATGTGAATTCAGAGGTACTTCTGGGACACATTGTGTATAAGAGGGGACTGCTTGTGGATCCCAGAAAGACAGAGGCCATTAAAGCATCTCCACCACCAGGAAATGTTAAAAGTCTAAGGAGATTTCTTGGACAAACCAGTTACTACAGAAGGTTTGTCAGACGGTATGCACAGATGGCAGCACCTTTGAGCAAGCTTCTGAAGAAGGATGCAGTGTTTACATGGACAGCTGAATGTCAACAGGCTTTTGAGGAACTTACATTGTCAGTAACAACTACACCTGTGTTGATTAACCCTCACTGGCATGTAGTATTTCATGTACACTGTGATGCCTCAGGAGAAGCATTGGGAGCTGTGTTAGCCCAAAATATCACAGGAAACATAGATTCACCTGTGTACTATGCTAGCAGGTTATTGAACAGTGCTGAAAGGAACTATAGCACCACTGAAAGAGAAGCATTGGCAATGATTTATGCAGTCAAGAAATTCAGGCATTATCTACTGGGAAGGAAGTTTATGTTTTATGTGGATCATCAGGCTTTGATTTATCTGGTGAACAAGCCTTTGATAAGTGGCAGGATAGCAAGATGGTTAATAATCTTGCACGAGTTTGAATTTGAAGTTATTTACAAGCCTGGCCGTTTGCATCTTGTGGCAGATCACTTGTCACGCCTATCAACAGGCACTACTACAGAAACCGGTTTTTCCAACACCACCCATAGTTCACACCTGGCACTTTGAACGGCTCTTCTTACACCCATGTGAGACGAGGCAAGGTGTGATTTGGATCATTGTAGGAAAAGCCACATGGCGTTACAAATTTCACACTCGAATGACACCCATACGGTCAACATATGTTGACCAAGATAATTCATATGGGGCATTTGACATGAGTGTCAAATGAGTCATGGAGTGTGAGGTGAGTGTCAGATGTCCTACAGGAATTTGGGGCAACTATATGGCGTGGCACATTGACCATCAAGGTGGATATGACTTGGCCCATTGACCATCCAGGTGGAAGATGGATGGATAAAATGACTTCCACCTCTATTCAACATGTCCTGGACGACATAACACATAGACTTTTGTTTAGAGAATTTAAAAAGTTCAAAAAGGTTATTAGGGTTATGGGGACCAACAATCCAAAAAGATGCACTGCTCATGCAGCTGGCGACAATATCGGTATGAGAATGTCACACTATAATGAACAATGTAAAACAATTGCTTTGAGAAGCTATAGATAAAACTACCACATGTCGTCTCAGAGATTTGGGAGCCCGGCAATGTCAATCCCATTTCTGTCCAGTCAACCGTGACCCTTCACAATGAGACAATCTGAAGCTGAGCTGAGCACGGATTTCAATCTCTACTAGTCCAACCGTACTAGAGAAATATCCAGTGATCCTCAGACAAGGTTTTCTTCACCACCTTACATAAATTGTTCCCAATGACTCAATCCCTGTCCACATTGTTGCTAGATTCGAGAAGCTTGGACAAAGTGCCTTGCTCTTTGTGACTGCCTCCTTTTTTGAGACAACGGGGTTTTTTTTTGCTACGGGTGTCCTTCACTCACAACCGTCTTTTTTACATTGCGTCCGGGATATCAATGATCACCCCAGCCTGAATTTTGCCCCACCCTATCAAGCGCCAGTGCTTTTTAACTAGTGCTTTTCAACTCGTCTACTGAGGGCCCCACTTTCTCCCCTTCGCTGGTACATGTCAAAATCACTCCAAGAGCCATAGTGTTGGAAAACTGCCTTCGCATCCTTGATGCTCCCACATTTGGCATACATGTCCACGAGGGCATTGTTCATAATCACATCAGGTAGAATTCCAGCTTTGACAATGAAGCCATGGACCTCTTCCCTTTTTCCAGAGCTGCCAGGTTTGCCCTTGATGCTCCCACATTTGGCATACGAGGCATTTGGCATACCCTTGATGCTCCCCACATTTGGATCGCATCTGTTACAATTCCAACTTTGGTGATGCATCCAAAGCTGCCAGACTTGCACACGCACTGCAAACGCGCAATCTCGTTCAGCCATAGTGTTGAACACGCATCCTCGGTGCTCCCACATTTGCTATACATGTGTCCACCACCAGCTAACTTGCAGAATTCAACATGGAAATTTAGGGCCGATTCTAATAAGAGGGAAAAACAGGGTGAAATGTGTTGAAGAAGGTGCCCTCATTGCCTGATTTTACCAATTGTGTCACTGCTGCTGCGGCTTCCAGTTGACCATCTACCCATGCAGGTTTCTTGTAGCTATTCTCCCACAAGGAATCATAGGCAATGTTGTGCTTGAAATGTGGCCCTCACTGATGAATCTGGACCCACACTCTATCCCTGCTCCTTCAGCTATCCATGCCTCTGCACAAATCATGCATACATCCTTGCCTTGTTGGTAGTAGCTGACAATAACAGCCTACATTTGTTCTAGGAAACACCCAACTCAACTTCTCACACTAGTTCATATGCTCAATTACATCTGCTACTCTCTGTAATCCAACAGACATTCACCTTTTGCCACAATTGGGCCACCATTGATTAGGGTCAGAAAAGTATTCATGCCACAGCTTCATGACTGTTAGGGTTCACTGTCACAAATGAAAGTGTGTTTGTCAGAATTCTGCCCACCCCAACAGCTCAGTCACTCCCACCCATGTAAGGTACCATGCTGTATCAAGTATAAACCTTGGAAAAGTACATGCAATAGCAGAAACCAACTCTACACCATAGCACAACTGGCTTGGTACCTCCCATGTGGAGCTTGCCTCCGCCTTCTACCATTTCGCCTCTGCCTTGCAGGTGCATTCAAGTTGGCAATGGCCAATTCAGCAATTCAAAGGCTCCATCCCACTTCACTGCTGTGCACATCCTGCAAGCATCGCGCTCCACGACACCACATCTTGTTTAGCCATGGTGTTGAACACTCCCTAAACTTGACCAAATCAGAAAAGTATTCATTCCACACCTTCTCCTCATCTCTTGTACCTGTTTCTGGATACTTTCCTGTTGTCACATTGGCAGTATCATGTCAAAGTCACTCCAATCTATCAAAGATTCAGTCAACCAGCTAACTTGCATAATTCAACATGGAAATTTAGGGCCGATTGTGATAAGGGGGAAAACAGGCTGAAATGTGTTGAAGAAGGTGCCCTCATCGCCTGATTTTACCAATTGTGCCGCTGCTGCTGCGGCTTCCAGTTGACCATCTACTCATGCAGGTTTCTTGTACCAATCCTTCCACAAGGAATCATAGGCAATGTTGTGCTTGAAATGTGGCCCTCACCGATGAATCTGGACCCACACTCTATCCCTGCTCCTTCAGCTATCCATGCCTCTCACAAATCATGCATACATCTTTGCCTTGCTGGTAGCAACTGACAATAACAGCCTACATTTGTTCAAGGAAACACCCAACTCAACTTCTCACACTAGTTCCTATGCTCAATTGCATCTGCTACTCTCTATAATCCAACATGCATTCACTTTTTTCCCACAATTGGGCCACCATTGATTAGGGTCAGAAAAGTATTCATGCCACAGCTTCATGACTGTTTAGGGTTCACTCTCACAAATGAAAGTGTGTTTGTCAGAATTTTGCCCACCCCAACAGCTCAGTCACTCCCACCCATAGAAGGTACCATGCTGTATCAAGTCTAAACCCTGGAAAAGTACATGCAATAGCAGAAACCAACTCTACACCATAGCACAACTGGCTTGGTACCTCCCATGTGGAGCTTGCCTCCGCCTTCTACCATTTCGCCTCTGCCTTGCAGGTGCATTCAAGTTGGCAATGGCCAATTCATCTGCCTCACTCAAAGGAACACAAACAGCAAGCTCAGTCATGATGTTATGAGGAATTTCAGGAGGCACCATGCCTACATAAATGTCTCCCTCACCCAGTGCCACTTCTGTAATATCGTGAATCACTCGTCGGGATCGAGGGTCCTTGTGAAGGACCACCTTCCAGTTCCCTCGTGAACTTTTTTCATCCGAGAAAAAAACTTGCTCCACCTGACTAGGGAATGTCCAGGGCTGCTCCATCCCAGGCAACATAAGCAGTTCGATGCATACTGCTTTGTGAAGGAGAACTCCACCTTTTCTTTCCGGAAGGAGGGATTGTTGGTTGACCCGAACTGCGACCCCATCGATTACGACGTCCTGTTCAACAACGTTCCCACGGAACTTCTCCCTCATAGCCTCACTTCAACTGAACCCCTGCGGCATTCACGGACTCGGAGCCCTGCCTTCATTCAGACAATTATGGAGACATGCACTGACGTGGAGGGCACAGTGCTCGACCTCATCTGTGGGACAGGTATATAGAATCTTGTTGTATGCTATTCTGCAAATTCTCGTTATGCTTTCATTCGCAACATCTGAAGGGCCATGTCATAATGTGTGGATGGCATTGTAACAGGTGCCTCAATGTGGGCTGGGCGGTTTTCCGACCGGCACCTCTTTGCCTACGAGGAGGACACAACCGTCTGGGGATCCCATCTGGAAGGGCTGCAACGGAATGTGAAGGCTCCCATCGAAGCCAAGGACTCCTCGGATTCGTCGGAGTCGGAGGAAGAGACAGTGGACATTGATGCCGAGGAGAACCCGCAATACGAGTGAGTGCAAACATTGTAAGTTTGCAAAGCCTTCTGGGTGATTTTTTGTCAAACGCATTTCCGGACTGTGGTTCTCATTGGTATCGTTGGTGATTGTTATGTGCAGGATTCCAGGATCCGGGTCGAAACATGTAGGGCCTACACTTCCTGCCAGGAAGAATGTCCCGTTCTTTGCGAGGGCCGACTTCATGACGAGCCCGGTGAAGGACTACTCCCTTCCTAGTTATGCAGCTAAACTTGCAAATACAGCGATTAGACTATGTGAGAATCCCAGTAAAGTAGAGCAGATTTTGGAGAGGGCTAGGGAGGACAGAAGGTTAAGGAAAGAGTTGGCAACAGCTGAGACAGGTAGACGGGTGCGAAAGTTCATATGTGATTCAGCGGATGAGAGCGATGCAGACAGGGAGGACGACGAGCCAACGGAGGTGAGATGGTCGGTTCCGCAAGGTGAAGATGGGATTTTGAAAGCCTGGCCAACGAGCAGTCCGCTGGAGATGAGAAAGGCAATGACGGGGTGGAGGCGGAGCAGGACAGTCAAGGACAGGACGACGATAGTGATGATTTTCAAGATTAATAGAATTTTAATGAACTCTCTGTACATTTAAATTCTATTCCAAAGTATATAAAGGAAATTCTCCCCGTCCTTCATGTCCCCTCTCCCATTTGGTTCTCAACGACAACATCGTCCAAACCTGGTCCCTCCAGAAATCTGAAATGCGGCACCGCATTTCAATGTCTGAACGTAAATGTGGCAACTGCAAAAACCTCATTTGGAAATGCGGCACCGCATTTCCAAATCGGGGCAAGAACAATTTTCCGTTTCATGGTTTGGACATCAGAAACTGTTCGGACAAACGGAAATGCGGTGCCGCATTTCCGTTTCCGACACGGCAGTTTTGCCGATTGCCAGCTCCTTCCATAGAGGTAAATGGAAATGCGGAGGTCGAATATAATTCATCCATCACTGCTATTCATCCAACTACTTAAATGTTGTAAAATCTTAAGTACGTAGCCCATCGAACAACTGCAAAAATAACCACATATTCACACTACAGAACTCTTATAACTATTCAAACCTGTAAACAATTTGATGGGCCGGTAGAGTCCCCCTTGGCTGCTCGGTAATCTGCCAACTTCGAGCAGGGCCGTCCTTCATCTCGCTCCAAAATAATTCCCTCCAATACTTTATGCGGAAATCGTCCACCCAATCTGACAGAGACCTTACAGATGGTGCTTCCTCCCGGGTTGGTAGCTGCAAGAAACCCTTTTGAATGAGCCACTCCAACTGCCGCTGAGCTTCCTCCTTTTGCTGCATCCGGAGCCACGAAATCAGAATGGGTCTCACAAATGAATATACAAAACGTCATGATGTATTTGTGGCTGCTTACCTGGAACCACCATGTCATCTTGTCCAACCATAAGCCGAACATCACATCTGTTGGCGCCTTCGGAAATTTGACATCTTTCCTGATCCCAGGGTTGGAATTCCATATCTTCAACCACGCAACCTTATCCGCAGCTGTAACCTCACTGGTGGCCAACATCTGCAACTTCTCTAATGTCATCTCGGGCTTCTGGTTGACGACCAATTTCTTGTAATGCGCGGTTATCTCCAAGAGTAACTCAGCACCCAAAGCTGGGTCACAGATAGATGAATACTTTGCAATTTTGGTATACCACTTCGTCCTATGCTTGCAATGGCCTTCCTAATTAGCTCACTGGTTTCCGTCATTGCGGGCAAGTGCGCATGGCTTACACTATGATAGGTGGCAGATTGTATAAGCTAGGACCTGATGGAGTTCTTAAACGATGCTTGTACCACCATGAAGTAAATAAAGTTCTGGAAGAAGTTCATAAAGGAGTGGCTGGAGGTCATTTTGGAGAGGAGACTACTAGCAGAAAAATATTACTTGCAGGTTACTGGTGGCCTACTCTGTTCAAAGATGTGCACAAGTATTGCAAGAGTTGTGATGAATGTTAGAGGCTAGGACCTTTGCAAAGATCTGGAAAGATGGCTTTGCATCCTACGATGCCTACTGAGCCATTTCAGAAATGGGGACTAGACTTTGTTGGACCAATAAACCCACCAGCCAGAAATACACAGAACAAGTATATAATCACAGCCACTGATTATACTACAAAGTGGGTGGAAGCTAAAGCTCTGAGGGACAACACAGCTAAGTCTACAGCAAGGTTTCCGTATGAGAACATACTTACAAGATTTGGCTGTCGAATTTATCAGTGACCAGGGAAGTCACTTCATCAATGAGACCATAGAACTATTGACTAAATAGTTCATGATTGTGCACAGAAAGAGTACAACCTATTACCCACAGGGTAATGGGCAGACAGAGGCCACCAACAAAATACTATGTACTATTTTGGCTAAGATAATCAATGCAAATAGAACGGATTGGGATACAAAACTGCTGATAGCTTTGTGGTCTTACAGGACTTCATATAAAGTCACTACCAAGTATACACCATTCCAATTAGTTTATGGTATGGAAGCTTTACTACCAGTGGAATTCTTATTACCTACCATGAGAAGTGAATGGGGAAGGAGAATGGATTTGGAAGATTCAATTAAAGTCAGGAAACATGAATTATATCATGTGGAAGAAGTACGTGTTGATGCAGCGGATAACATGACCAGAATTCAGATGAAGAGGAAGGATCAATTTGATGAAGATAAACTGAAAACTTTTAAGACGGGTGATTTGGTTCTGTGGTTGCAGAAGAAGGGAAAGATTAAAGCTTCTAAGCTTAAGTCACCATGGAAAAGACCTTATGTCATACAGAAGATGTATGATAACAACACAGCCATGTTACAAACCATTAACAAAGAGATGCTGGGAAGAGTCAATGCCAATAAGTTGAAGGGATACAGTTGTATCCATGACAAACCATTGCAGCATGATTTGCATATTGAAACACAGAAACCGTCACGGGCTGCACCGGTGATATCAATGGAGCATGAAGCGCTTGTCGTAAAGCCGAATGTGTATGGCCTGAGCGGAGAACACGGGTGTTCACATTGTTATCACAGCCCATCACAACATCACACAGCCTATTACAGCCCAACACAACCTATGCGGGTTGCACAGTCCATAGGGTCAGTGACAGGTGGACGCGGGTTAACATCATAAAAGTGGCCAGTAAGTGTAAGGTCAGCTTGGGAGTCAAACTCGGAGAAAAAGCCACGCAGATAGAGGGCAACAGCAGAGTGTCGGAGTTCAAACACGTGGCATAAGGGGCAAAGCACTCCGCTTTGCATGAACTGCAATAGTGGGTGTCATCATGCAAAAAGACAAACTGGGTCGTCGAAGTACTTACCCGGTACAGCAGCCAAAATTAATTGGGGGACCATTAATACATCCAAGAAACAGGTAACGGAACCCTTTACACGAACAACAAATGGGGACCTTTGCCACTTGTGCTGTCCTAGAGGACATTCCAGGTGGGAATGTCCACTGAGGGGGGTAAAATTTGGAAGTTACCTGAGGAGGCAACAGCCAATAAGAAATGTGAATTTCATGCAGGTGGTTCCCTCCAAGAAACAAGAACAAGAAATTAGAAAAGTTCTGAGCGGAAGAGTCGGGGTTGCTCCGGATAACCAGCGTTTTGACGGGAAGGGCAATCAAAGCTATAGCTTTGTAGCTATGGCGGATATTACAGACTACATGTTAGCTTTACTTCTCACGCAGTGGCGCAAGGACGGACGGATTGAAAGAACATTCTCTCTCACCCACTATCTGCAAGCCCCACAGGCTTACACGCACTTACTCGTTCCTTTCTGTGCCAACCATACATTTATGCTCTATGCCCTGCAAGCTTTCCTACAGCTGTTTCAAACAAGGCCTTCTTGTTTTGTCTAGGATGAAGAGAGTTAGGGGAATGGAGGATATCAGGGTGAAGAGCACCACAATTCTGCAAAAGCAAACAATTGCTACACCACAGGCAGTGCAGCTACTGAAGGAGTTGCGATTGGAAGGGCTGCTACGCAAGGAATGGTCCTTGCATCATCGGAAGTATATGATTCAATTTATTCAGAACTTTGAGCCTCGGACAGGAGTTATACAGGTGAGGGGAGTAGATATAGAGATTACTCCCTAGTACTTGCAACAACTGTTTGAATTGCCATCTGGGCATGTGAGTGTGGATGAACACAGGGCAAGATTGCAAATGGTCAATTTGTTCCAAGAAGCGAGTTTCTTTAAAACTCAAGGATACACCTGTACCAAGGCCGAGTACCCAAGGCTAAGAGAAGTTGGCCAAATACTGAACGTTCTGTTTGCTATGAAACAGAACCAACAGTACCTTAACAGATCATTCACAAAGGAGATACTGAAAGCCTTGAGGGGAGAGGATGTGGCTTGGGCGGAGTTAATGTACAATGGTCTAGTGGAAGAGATGAAGCGGTTACAGGGCACTGTTGCTAAGTCTCCAATCATAGTGTCTGGCCCAATAATTGCGCAAATTATCTTTGATTCTTGCATACTTGATGCGCGAGAACGCAAGGAGATGGGAGTGTTTGAGACAGTCACAACTGCGATTGAGGAGCAGGGCTCTTTACATGGTGAAGGAGGATTGGAGGGGCAGCACCAGTCCAAGAGGCAGAAGCGGGACACGACTATAGTGGCAGATCCACTAGCTTCAGAGAATCTGCAAAATGATAATGTTTCTATAGCTCTTGTGCAGGATGGGGAACAGCAGCACAGAGGGCTGTTATTACTGGAAGCACGGCCTTTGGAAAGGGAAGAAGAAGTCACTTCGGTACCACAGCCATCACAGCCAGTTGACTCGGTTGTCTCAGAGGTCCCTCAGTTAGTACATGCTGTTGCACCAGAGCCTATTGCTCTGGAAGGAGAAGGGTTGGACATTCCCACTACAGAGCAGGTAGTGGAAGAAATTGAGAAGGGTGACCTTCTCTATGAAAACTCTGGCTCGGTCAGGAACCAGTGGTACCAGAGGTACAGAGTTTGTCCAAGGAAATCCCTACTATGCATGTGATACCCGAACCTGTGGAGGAGGTTCTAGGGGTAGGGTGTAAGGGTACTACAACACCTATGGAGAATGAGGTCATAGAGGAAGAAGATCTTGTGGGAACATAGCCTGAATGGTTGGTGAAACATCACACTGTGGAGAATCAAGGGGACCATCAACAAGTTTCCCATGAAGACCCACAACAGGCCATGCTTATGAGTTCTATAAGCAGGACACTCAATTTGTTGGGCACATATGTAAAATCCCATGTTCCATCTACACAATTGGCGGCTTTAAGGGAAGAACTCAAGTAGGAGTTTGAGGCTAGAATTGCCACTGAATGTGCAAACAAGGTGGATATGGAGGCCAACCTCAAGTTGCAGAAAGAGTTGGAGGACACGAAGGCTGCCCTGCAGCTAGCAAAGGGGAATCTGATGAAGCGGGTCTGGAGCAGGAGAAGTTGCATGAAGCACATAAGCAACAACTATACCAATTGCAGGTGAAGCATGAGGGCAAGTTGCAGGAAGTGAACGTGCTACATACAGAGTTGGAGGCAGTTCATCAGAAAATGACCATTCAATGTGCCACACTAACAACTGCTCTAGAGCAAACTGCATTAGAAGTTAACAGACAAGCAGAGAGATGTATGATGGTGGAGGCTGAGACAGTAGAGCAAGGGAAACTCATTGCTGATTTGAAGGCTACTATCCGTCGCAATGAGGATACTTTCCAACATTACAGTCAAGTTAAGGCTGAGAAAGAAAGGTACATCCTAAAGTTGCAACAAACACTCACGGGCCACAAGAATGAACTTTATGTGGCTAACAAGACTCGGAAAGAAGCCAATAATCTGGCTGTTGCCTATGCGGCCCTGGTTGAACCTCATGCAAAGCGCATGGAGGCTTTACAGCAGCAGTTAGATGTGTACAGACTTAAGGAGGAGCAGGTTCTCAGGGGTGCTACACAGGACTTGGTGGATAATCATCTTATGCAAGTATGGTTAACACAAGGGCCGGGGGAAGGGAAGGCACCCCGAAAGCTCACCCAGGGGGAGATGAATGATCTCAGGTTGCAGGTACAGAACATTGCCACAACTACTATAGATAGTAGGATAGCAGAGTTACATGATGATGTGGAAGGGCTGCAGACTCAAGTAGATGACTTGAGTTCCAACATTGACAAATGAGTCTTTGTTCCTGAGGAGCAGCTGGTGGCTACTTATTTGCATGCCATGACTCTGATTTTTCAGTCTTCATCACAAGAGGTGCAGGAGTTGCCAACAATAGGAGGGACAGTGGCGGCAATATCACAGCCCCACAGCAGGTGGCTGACACTGTTGATCCCATGGCAATGCCACAATCAGAGGTTTGGGGGGATGCTGCTTTTCACCCACCTAGGACTCCTGCTGCACTAGAGTACAATTGGGCTATGATTATGCCCTTCAACCAAATTCCCATTGTGATGGATTTGGCTTGGAAGGAATTCAGTCCTCCACAGTCTTTGGCACACTATTACCAAATCATGCGCATTTGGCAACTCGGACTAAGGTTCTTCCAAACAATTGACCCATTGAGGATCATCATTTTGCAAGGTACTAGTCTGAGGCAGGCACCATGCTGAAGGAATTAATTGCCTTCCAGGTTGTTCATGGGTACATCTACACCAAGACCAAGGAGGTATCTAGTTTGGTCATGGGCTGTGGATTGTACTATGCTGCTTGTTTCCTTGCACGTTATCACATTGAGCAGCAGAAGATGCAGTCACGATTTCTGAGTTATTCCAGTGGAGATCATTGGGTCTTACCTTCAGTTCCACCCCATATGTATCTGTATGATGCGAAAATCATGATGCAGAAGGATTCCCAACTTCGTTCATGGTTTAATTTGGCTTGGAACAACTTGGCCAAAGAGAAATTGGGCCCTGATGATATTTTTTATAAGGGGCATGAAGCCTGGAAATACTTGCACTGTTCCAAAGTCGTTGGCACACCTCTTACCTATACGGCCAATGAGTTCAGGGAGTTCACTCATTTTGCTTGCAAGCAATTAAAGCAAGTAGTACAGTTTAAGCTTCCCGACATGGTGGGCCAACACTGTATGCCACGCAGGATTACTGAGGAGCCACTTAAAGTCCGCCACTGAAACACCTCAGGGGGGAAGATGATTTTGATACTACTGGTTTAGTGGAGGGCGATTTTGACATGGCGGAGGAGTATGAATTAGCAATGGCGGACAAAAGACAACGGGGATCTCCTATACCACAACATTTACCTCTTTCTCAAACTAACGCAGGGTTGGCAGTTCCAGCTAGTCGACACTCATCTCCACCAACCAATGACAGGGCTCGGGCTCGCACACAGAGCCCTCCAAGGGACTCTCACCGACAGAAGGGTGCTCGCTCACAAAGGTTTGTTGAACCTAAACAGTAAACCGTGAGGACACGGCTTTTTGAGAGGGAGAGGGGTAATGTTAGAGGGCAGTCTGGGACTTAGACAGTTTTACGGGTTCTGTGGGGTACCCTTAATTTTTGCGCAAACTTACGGATGGTAGACTTAGACCAACAGAGGCCTTAGGGGTGACAAGCACAGGCTTAGAGGGTGGTAGACAGGCTTACACACTTAGTCACAGTCTTACACAGTCGTACACAACCTATCATAGTCTATCACAGCCATACACAGCCTTACACAGCCCGACACAGTCTTACACAGCCTATCACAGTTAGTCACAGTCTATCACAGCTCGACACAGCTTTGCACAGCCAGTCACAGCCCGACACAGCACGACACAGCTTTACACAGCCAGTCACAGCTCGGCACAGTCATAGCCCGACACAGCTTGGCACAGTCCGTCACAACGTACGTAGGGAACGGTTATCATTGGCAGGGAACGACTGTGTGGGAACGACATCTGCAGAGGGAACGTGTTTACTTCTTGAGATGACAGTTAGTTAGTTAGACGGTTAGAACAGCTTGCGGGTAAATTAGGCAGAGTAGCAACTTGGAGAGGACACTTCATAGGGAGCACTTCTGGGTCATTCACAAGGGGAGATCAGGCGGAGAGCAGGAACGGGAGCAAGGATGGAGAGCACGGTGAAGATGGAGAGATGATCAGTAGATTCTCGTTACATGCAAAGCTGTAGTGATACTGTAGAGCAGATTAGAGACACCATGGCTTCGGCCTGATACCTGATAAATCTTAATCTGATACTTATTCGATACAATCACCCTGTGTAGAGAGACTTGAGTGAAGCTGTGGAATGAATGGATGACTGAATGGAACCTGATAGATACTGAAGCAATCTGATGCTTGAGTATACACAGTAAGGTAATTTGCTAACATGAGGCAAGAAGAAATACAAACAGGAAGCACAACCATGATTCACTAGCTGTAGGTCATGACTGATTGCTCTGAGCGGGATGAGTGCTTAGAGATATCCAACTCTTCTATCTTGGAGTTCCCACCTCGGATAGCGAAGGGATGGGTGAGTAAAAGCCGCTCGACATGGACGACATGTGCTTGACCTTGCATAATTTCCAAGTTGAGCGGAGGAATAGGTCTGCTCGCACGTTAACATTCGGGGCAGGAGGCAATGAGGGCATGGTGCTGCAGCTTGCATCTGTGCTGCTGTATGAAGCAGTAACCTTGCGAGAGGGGGTTGCAAACACTGAGATCAAATGCTTAAAGTGCGATTGGTTTCAATTAGTCATCCATAGATTGGCCACAAAAGGTTCGTCCACCAGTTGGCCGGAGCCGAGGGAGGGAATTGACGCGTTTCTTCAAAGGCACGTACTAACTAACCCTTCACACCGTTTGCCAAGGGGGACAAAAGCAGGGGCGGATCTAGTTTTAATTGACCTCCCCAATGGGCAAGTCGTCAAAGGTAGTGGCCGAGACAATGTTGTTGCAAGCTGGAACAACAAGAGCAAGGATACAGTTCCTCATGCATTGGCACTGACATCCTCCATATTGAAAGACAAAGGGTGCCTTGTGATGTTCTGCAAGGGGGATGCAAAGACATAAATTGAGGTCCGGAGATGCGTTGGGCCGGCCAGGCCATTCAAATTTATTAAAAAAAAAATGGACTTGCCTCAATCGAATTCCATTGCAAACTGGAGATGTTGGCGAACCACAGGTGGGTTTACCATCTTCAATTGAAACGCATGCCATGAAGTTTGTGCTTAAAATGTTCGCAAAGGATTAAAATGATAAGTGTAAGCCCACGGTATGTCTTTCATAGAACATCACCTTCCAGCAGTTGCCCAGTAATAGTCGGTAACGACTATTACCAACAGTGGCGGGGCAATTCATTTTGTCGGTGCCGACCGGTTCTACGATGGCACCGGTGGGGAACATAGTCGGTGGCAACTATGTTGCACGCTTTGAGTGGTCGGTGAGTGTTAGAGGGCTGTCTGGGACTTAGACAGTTTTATGGGTTCTGTGGGATACCCTTAATTTTGCACAGACTTACGGATGGTAGACTTAGACCAACAGAGGCCTTAGGGGTGACAGACACAGGCCTTAGGGGTGGTAGACAGGCTTACATAGTCAGTCACAGCCTATCATAGTCTATCACAACCCGACACAGCCCGACACAGTCAACCACAGCCAGACACAGCCTCACACAGCCAGTCACAGCCCGACACAGCTTCACACAGCCAGTCACAGCTCGGCACAGTCACAGCCCGACACAGTTTGGCACAGCCCGTCACAACATTCACAGGGAATGGTTATTGTTGGCAAGGAACGACTATGTGGGAATGACATCTGCAGAGGGAATGTGCATTCTGTCTTGAATGACAATTAGTTAGTTAGGCGGTTAGAACAGCTTGCCGGTAGAATAGGCAGAGTAGCAACAGGGAGGGGGACACTTCTTGGATCACGACTTGGTCATTGTGGGAAGGGAGCACAAACTTGAGCACAATGATGGAGAGCACGGTGAAGGAGGAGAGACGATCTGTTGATGCTTGATTCATGCAAGCTGTAGAGATGTACTGTAGAGCAGATTAGAGACACCATGGCTACGGCCTGATACTTAATAGACAATAATCTGATACATATTTGATATACTCACACTGTGTAGAGAGACCTGAGTGAAGCTGTGGAATGAATGGATGGATGGGTGGATGGAACCTGGTAGATTGCTGAAGCAATCTGATACTTAATTATAGACAGTAAGGTAACTTACTAACATGAATGCGAGAAGGAATACAAATAAGAAGCACCCCCATGATACACTAGCTGTAGGTCATGACTGATTGTTCTGAGCGGGCTGAGTGCTTAGAGATTTCCAACTCTTCTATCTTGGAGTTCCCACCTCGGATAGCGAAGGGATGGGTGAGTAAAAGCCGCTCGACATTTGGCGACCATACTGGGGAACTGAGTCAAGAACAAACAAATGTGACAAGCATCTGGTGGGATCATGGTGGTTGGAGAATCAAAGAATTTGATGTGAATCAAATTCCCTGTGGAACTGAGAAAGAAAGATTGTCCAAACAAGTCTTTCAGAGGTTCTTGGAATTGCCAGACGGTTGCAAAGAAAACATTCTTAAGAGAGTGCATGATGCTGATCCAGAGTGGGGTCTGGAGAAAGGAGTGATAAAGATTTATCAAGTGGCCTGTAGAGGGAGAGTAAGTTAGTTACCAACACTGGTTTATGTGATAGCATTGCTATCCATTAAACGAGTGGAGTTTGAAAGCTGGGAGGAACGGAAAGTGAATGTTTATGCATGAAGAACTTGTACTGGTAAAGAACTGGATTCCTAAGGATATCCTGTGGATCAAACTTACACCAAGAATAATTTTTCAAACGTGCATGCCATATGGTTATATGGTAACGGAGTCTTTTAGTATAGCCAAGGGTGCATTAAAGCTTGAAAAAAATCCAGGCATATACGAGAGATACTACAGAAGAGAGTTTTGGTTATTGCCTCATTAAAGATATGAAAGACATGGGACATGGGTGATGAAAGAGAATCTAGACTCCACAGATATTCAGCAAAGAGAAAAAGTTATTTGAAAGCTAATTATCCATATCTCTGGGAGAGAGGAATAGACATAGGGGAATCATCTGGACCGCTCACACCATTAAGACCAGGGAGTACATCACCCATACCAGAGGAACCAGAGTTGGATGCCACTCCTTCTTATTCTTTACAAGAAAGATTAAGGGATTTGGTACAGGAAGAAGATCATCCACGAGAAGAAAGATTTGAGGTACATCCCTGGATTAAAGATTTGACAAAAATCTTTGATCAGAGTTGGCATTGAACACCAAAAGCAGGAACTCCAGTTTCCGAAGCACAAGACAAAGAAGGAGAGGATGATGTGGCAGAGCCAATGGAGAGTTCAGACTCTCCAACACCACTTCAGTTGAGTTATATGAGTGAGGAAGAAGAAATCCAAGAGAAGAACTTGGAAGATGAAAACAGAGAGAAGAATTTGGAAGATGAAGAGTATGAAGAAGTAGACCCAACAGTTGAGGTTGAGACTACAACCAGGACATCCCAACCTGTTGGACTTGGATCAAGTAGAGCACTTGGATCACAGGCCAACAAAGGTGCCGGCTCAGGGGGAACAGGCGGGCAGCTTGGATCTGGCTTTGGGGGGACAGGGAGTGTGGGAAGTAGTGCAACTAGAGCTGGGGATACTGTCCATTTTGATGCATTGGGAGAACTCGGTAGAGTATGAAGAGGCCTCATCATCTCGTTTCATGGTGGCATTCCGGCCCACCATGTGTGACCTCACCCATGTACACAAGAACAGAATTGGGTGAAGAATTCCGTAATCCAGTTGAATTATTTCTCTTACAACACCCACATATTCCAATTGGGATAACATTCGTCTGGACATACCTGCTCTGTTTTCGCTTTCCTGATGGAATACTTGAGCAACTCCAGAATCAAATGTCACCCTGTCTCTGGCGCCAGTCCCATCACTTATTGCTTGAAAGTGATTGCCGTAAGCATACATGGACTTGAAGCCCAATGACTGTACTGCTGGTGGTATACATAAATGGCATATGTCCAAATCATAGGACTCACCTGAACTCACCTTGCGTTGGACAGCACCTTCAATCCATTCATGGAATGGAGCCAGTAAGCGCATATCTGTTGGGTATGGAATTTCTCCATTGTGGTGGTCTTGGTCTTGTCCACAAAGGTATGTTGTTCTGAACTCAGTGCGGGATGCTTCTATGAGTGCCATCTCCTCTTCATAGGCCCTATCCAAATGAGAATTGCAAATTAGGATTACAGCTTATACCATTGGCAGAAATGAAACACACAGGATATGATAAGCAACATACTTACTCAAGGAATGGTTTCATGCAATCTGTGTTGTGCAAAATATACTCGTGTGCACTGTCTCGTTCTTGAATGATGAGGACTCGTACAGTTCCCAATCCTTCAACCACCTCCCCACTAACTGAGTCTTCTTCATTGGAGTCCCACACCCTTCGGCTTGTAGCATGAAATTCAGCCATATACTCAGTTAGAAACCCTAGGGCCTCATCCAAAGCATACCCTTCCGCCATGCTCCCTTCAGGTCGGCTCATATTCCTTACATAGCCTTTTAATGTCTTCATATACCGTTCCATAGGATACATCCAACGGCTAGACACGGGACCACACACCTCCAATTCGTCCACAAGGTGTACAAACAAGTGAGTCATGATATCAAAAAATGACGGAGGGAATTCTTTCTCCAGCAGACACATAGTGATTGCAACATCTTCTTAAAGACATGACTTTGTATGCATAAACACCCCAGTCTGTGATGAAAGCTGTCTTTCCCTGGTCTTCTTCCGCCACTTGCACTTGGTTATACCCACTGAAGCCATCCATGAATGAGTACATCTCATGGCCTGCCACAGTATCCAGTACAGCTTCTGTGAATGGCAAGGGAAAGAGATCTTTCTTTGTACAAGCATTCAACTTCTTATAATTCACACAAACTCTCAGTTTACCATTCTTCTTGGGAACTATCACAATGGGTGACAACCAAGTTGTATACTCTATTGGGTATATGAACTTAGCCTCAGCCAGCTTCTTAATCTCTTCCCCTACCTTACGTGCATAGTTGGGATTCATCTTGTACCTTGTCGACTCAACAACTGGCTTGCCGTGCTGCAATGGATAACATTATGGAAGGCCGATGATTGCAAAATAGCCCTTGTCATGTCGTCTTTGTTGGCTGTGTAGAGGTCCACTTTTAAGACACCACTCCCGGTCTACCAGCTCGCATGCACGGACTCAGACATGTTCACATTTGGCATTGTTGTGTCCTCTTCCAGATCCAATCCCTGCAGGTAAAATCTCCATCATGAGAACTACATTTGCGTGTACAACGAAAAAGGCAAGGTCTTAAGGTGAGGTCCATCGAAACGATATCGAGCATGAAGTTATCGGCACCGTCGAATGCTTCATGACACATAATCCAATCTTAAAGTCGGTGCAGACTATAAGCTACCCACAATAGTGTCATGTCTTACGGTATAGTCGGTGCTGACTATAGAGGGAATGTTCTACTGAAGTGAGCTGCACAGATAGGACGCTATGTTATAGTCGGTGCAGACTACAATCCACAATAGTGGCATTCCAACCGAGGCCGACGTTTGGAGGAATAATTTGCTACATGTTATGTTATAATCGGTGCAGACTATAAGCTGTGGACAATAGTGCCCTACGCTATGCTATCTTCGGTGCAGACTGTAGAACGAATGTTCTGCTGCAGTGAGCCAAACCTCATATGATTAGAGAAAATGTATTCACATTAAGGATCAATATTAAAATCTAATGTCATAGTCGGTGCGAACTATAAGGTAAAACAGTGTCATTGCAACGCTATAGTCGGTGTAGACTACAGTGGAATAAGGTCTCCTCATATGTACTGTGCTTCATGTCACCGGAGCGACTATGAAAGCAAGGTTTTGCTCATGTGAGCGGATATACATCCGCTCACGGATTCTTTTGCAAGTAGAAACCATAATAGTCGGTACAGACTATGAAAGTTTCACTTTTGCTCACGTGAGCATAACTCGAAATAACTGGGCGTATGAAGATATTGCACCAGAAGACGACCACCAAGCTCGGATGGCCAGAAATGAAACCTCCGCTTCCGCCCCAGTATTTGTTGCTCTCCATTTCGTACAAAGCTGTACATGTGCTTGTTGGAGGTTTTCGGAGATGTATTTTTTGGTCCACTTCTGGAGGCTCTGACCCCAATGGAACCCACATGTTCTCTCACGATCGGGCATGGGTTCCCCGCCTCCATACATTTCGCGAACAGCAGCCCAGTTAGCATTTGCATTGTCGGCCATGAATCCCCGAAATTGCGGTTGCCCCTTCCCTGCTCGCAGCATCTGTTCATTGATGGATTCCAACATGATCTTCTATGATTCTATATCCTCACATTTCATTTCACAAATTGCGATCGTCATGAGCTTCCAAAAATTCGGATGGTACACGTAACAAGCCATTGTACTCCGTGTATCCGTTTCACGTTGTCAAACATAATCCAGCTCCTTCCCAGCTCCCCCCCCGGGACGCATCATGTCCACAGATGGACTTCATAGCCCTTTCCAACAGTTGACATCTTGAATATGAAACATCTCTCATCGACACTTCCTTGGCCTGGGAAGCGGCTCCCATGGAAATAGTCGTACCCGCTCCACTTTTTCATTGTCAGTAAAGCTTCTACTTCACTCCCAAGCCCCATTTGTGCTTTTTTCTTCTTTGTCTCGTAACGAACACCACATTTGCCCACGGCACCGACCTCCTCCATGAACTCCTCAAACTGCTCATCATCAAGCTTCCATCTCTCGGTTGCACCTGGCGATAACACCTTCTCCATGGAAATGGACTGAGCAGCAGACATTTGGACCGATTTTGGCCTAGCAGACGGTGACCTATGGATTTCTTCAGCAAGTGCAGATTTGGCTTTGGCAGCAGCTTCCCGGCATGCTCCAGGTGCAGATGGATGTGAATGAATGCCAACATGCACGGCTGCTCTGGTCATCGTTGGTGGTCCTATCACGTAGAACATTTTGGCACGGCAGGTGTGCATGCATGTAGGTGGATGGTTGCAGTGAGAATATAGGAAGGTGTTCGGGGGCACCTGGCTTTGCGGTTTGAACTGACCATCGTAATGCCCCATCCAATGAATCTCGTTGTGGCTGCTCTCCCTGAGGAAGAATGGGCACGTTCCTCGGACACAACTCAGCGCACCAACACAGTGTACATACCTATAATGACATTGCAAGTCAGTGCAGAAAGTGCAGAAATTGCACTATGGAAGTCGGCCACGACTACAACTGCACAATGGACAGTGAGCAGGAACAAAATATCACCTCATCTGACTGCGCCGCCTTTTGTGCCAATTATAGGAAGCTTTAAGTTCGTTGTCTTCGTGGTAGCCCATGGATTGTCGTCGTACTTGTGGTCCATGCCTTCAAGCTGACTTGCTGGGGATGTGTTTGATGTCGGTGGAAGCTCATACACGACATCACCATCAACGATCCTTGGCAAGCACTTCACCTACTGCCCTGACAGCTCTGGAAAAGGGGAAGGAGGTCCATGGTGACATCTTCAGAGCTGGAATTGTATCATAGCTTCACTTCTACTTCTTCAAAGTTTATCTTCCCCAAGTGGGATTTGGAATCAAGATGGAGAAGCTTAAAGATATCCAATATGGATGGGCCGGAGTGTCCATAAGTGGCCTTCTTGCCAACAAACTCGGGGCGCGGCACCTTTTTGGGAGGTGAGGCAGATGCAGCCAAATTGGGTTTCACCCTTCCACCCTGAGGAGCAGAAGCAACAGTTGCAGGTTCACGTGTCGTGGAATTCCTATCCAAAGTAGCAGGGACACCGAACACTTTATATCGCAATTCACCTGTAATAGGCAAAATCCACGATTTGTGGTCGTTATAAGAGAACTTTATGGACGTTTTTAATGACGAACTAAAAGGAAAGGTTCTAGTCCCGACCGCCAACAATTATTAGAACGGGCGGCAGCGCGGTCTTCTGATCCTCTGAAGATGGCAGAGGCAGTAAGAAGTTTTGTGAAGGGAACTCCTCTCCATGGTAGAAATCCTGGGCTCGAGGGCGACTTTCTTATTTGGACAACGAAGCGGAAGATTGTTTTGGGCAACTTAGAAGACGAGGAACACCTTCATTCATGGAGGCCTGACATGAACCTCCGCACCACACCCAGGCGCCGTGAAGGTGCCGGAGGACTAAGAGTGCCCACAACTACTGTTCAGATGTCTCTCGAGACATTGGAGGATGACCTTCCACTACAGAATAAAAAGCCGGTTTTGGAGACCGCCGTGTCCACAGCATGTTGGCACATCGCCCGGACGTCCGACACTTCAAGAGTAAAGTGTTGGGCAATACGGTCTGACAGTGCATAGGCATGCAAAGAAGAAATCCGGCCACTCCACAGTTTGGGTGTTCCTGCTCCAAAATATGTGGGTCGTCACCATCCTCCGGCTTTGGTAAAACCAAAGATGATGGAAATGTGGCACTGCCCAACTGATATCGTGTATTGTGTCGGTGGTGAAGCGGGGCGATGTGTGCTCGATAGACCAGATGTTCCCAACGTTTGGCCTGTGATGGTTAGGACAAGTTTAAATCAGGAGGAGGTTGACGCCTTAACCGTGGCTGGATTTCGACTTGTTCCTACAGACGACAAGAGCGCTGCCGAGGGAGAGGGGGACATTGTTGCGGATGATAGCAATCACCTGGATCCGGACACATATGCAACCAAGAGATGAGGTAAAATATATCGACGAAAGCCATTGAGTGCACAAGCCTGTAAAAAGATGGAGCTCGGACAATCTTTGAAGGCAATTGTACAATCGTTCAAAGATGTTCCCCGCCTTGGAATTGGTCGTGTGTACACACTCTGCACACCGGGATCGGCCAAAGCAGGGGAGGTCTACAATGTGTGCATCTCTAGAAGTCCGGAGTGCAGATGATACCAAACAGTTGAAGGTGGCATAGAAAAGCCTAGTGTCTATTCAGTGATAATTGGGGCCTCACTAAGTACTAGATGTGATGACACCATGGTCGGCCACGATAGACAGTCGTCACTATGGTAACCAAGGACAAGGGTCGCGAACTAACATTGCCTTCACCTCATTTATGGAGAGATTAGGGTGGTTGATGTCCTCCGAGTCTTCCCGCATTTTCAATCGGCGCAACAAAATATAGTATATGTGCTTGCAATGGGTGTATGCGGATTTAGCCCTCTTCTTTATTATTATTATTTTTGGCCCCTCGAGTCCTCCCTGCAAGATGGAAATTCGGCGCCACGTTTCCATCTTGGGGGATGACGTTCGGCTACCACCTGACTTTCTCCCCTCTCGCGATGCTTTCACCCGACCCCCCCGGATGGAAATTTGGCGCCGTATTCCCATCCTGCGGGAAGGACTAGAGACCCAAAAAGAAAAACATGTTTTTTTTTTTTTTTCTTTTTTTTTTCCCTGTACGAGTCCTCATTGTGGGATGGAAATTCGGCGCCATATTTCCATCTTGGGAGATGACGTTCGGCTACCACCTAGCTTTCTCCCCTCTTGCGATGCTTTCATCCAAACCCCCAGGATCGAAATACGGCGCCAAATTTCCATCCTGCGGGGAGGACTAGAGACCCAAAAAAAAAAAATGTTTGTTTGTTTTTTTTGTTTTTCCGTACGAGTCCTACTGTGGGATGGAAATTCGGCGCCATATTTCCATCTTGGGAGATGACGTTCGGCTACCACCGGGCTTTCTCCCCTGTCGCGATGCTTTCGTCCCCTCATGATGGAAATACGGCGCCGAATGTCCATCCAGCGGGGTCCATTATGGAGGTCAAGCGATTCCCCCTTTCTCGTCTCGACTCATTCATGACTTGATACTGCTCTCAAAGTGCGCGCCGGTGGTTATTAAATTGTCCATTGGAGACTTGCTATTGTATAGGGTTTGCTACTATGAGCATCCCTGGGGCATAAAGTTACTTCCTTTTGAATCGGACTTGAAAGATGCCATTTTTCATGATTGGACCCTGTGTGTGAGACATGTAGGAAACTTTATGTTTAAAACGTATGTCCATATTGGTGGGTGGGGGATTCTCTGCACCAACCACAATGCTCAAACGATGGAGGTAGAAATCTCAAAGCTCACTTTACTTGGTCTTCAACGTTTTTTTTTTTCAATTGTCGTTATGATGTTTTTTGATACATCTTTGTAGTACCGATGCAGGTGTTAAGCAGTTTGACACCGCATACTCAAGGTTGCAGCTAGGGCATGATCTTGCGTTGACATGGGTTCAAAGAAGTTAGCAAACCAAAGAGCGAAGATTGTTAGACCTGGCCCCGTCGAGAGATTGGAAGCAGAACGACAAAAAAAACTTCAGCAAGTTGCGTGCCAGCGCAAATATCGTCATATCCGTAAACAAGACAGAGTTACGCAGATCTGAAATAGAAACTTCCCTTGGCTTAATGAGGCGATCATAGACGTGAGTGAGCAAAGGAAGTTAACAGCCCTAATTGTTGATTTCATAGACACCACCTTTGCAAAATGTCCAGGTCCTAAGAGCAGGAAGATGGTGATGGAGAGGGTTTTTCTAACCACAAATTGATTGCCCTCACACCAAAGTACTGTGTGCCTCCTAAACTAGCACTTGCACAACATTAGGTCTTGGCAGGCGTCAACAGGTCTTTGGAGGCCATTAAACAGACAAATTCTTCTACCCGACTTGCTAGTAAGCATTGTCTTCTCACAGCCAGCATTGCTGCTGAGCCAACCTCTTCAGCAAGACATTTGGCAAAAGTGCTTGGAGTACATCACAGAACATTTCGATTGCAAATCAAAGGCGTAAGGTCACGAGTGACACAGGTGCATCTTTGTGGTCCCTGTCTTTGAGGAAGAAGCGGATAGAGATTATTCCAATGTCAACTAAGAATGATGTGGTTCAATGGTGGGTCTCAGAGACCCGAATTAGTCCTGATAAGAGTAAAGTTACTAGGAAGCGTCTGGAGGTAGGGGTGTATGATGAGAAGCCTACACACTTCCTCATGGAAACTCAGGTATGTGTCCAGTGCCCAGATTCAAGGCCACTAATTCTAACGCAGTGATTGGACAACAAACTTTTGAGGCTCTAAAGCCATTCTTTGTGAAAATAATGAAGGAATACATGTGCATGCATCTACCACGTTGAGCTGAACAAGCTTCGAATTGGTTTGAACAACATGAGCATAACTTCTGGCGTTCATGACAAAGAAGTTTGCAAGTGCCATTGCCCAGGTTTATGCTTGCACCCTAATTAGCCATCTTGTGGAGCACAGTCAAAGGTTTACAAAGGAATTACTGAATTGTGGGAATCGATTGTTTGCCAAAAAGGGGATGAGGATGATTGGCACAAACGCAAATGTCTATTTGGGCAGTGCAAGAATTGTATCTTTCCATTTTGCCCTGTTGAAAATGATGGATCAAGTAGTGGACTGGTTGAGTGGAGGAGGTTTGCTATGGAAACCACCATGTCCAAAGCTGGCAAACTTTTTAAGAAACTGACAATAGTTTACAAGAAAACTACTTCTGACGAGTTCGTGAACTATTTTAAGCCCAAGTTATAGAACTTTGTGAAGCACAACTTCGTGGCATGGTAGGAGGATAAACAATTCAAGACTTGCATCAACTCGTTTCCAAAAGACACTATAGTGTCTGTTGTGGATTTTGCTAAGAACTACAACTTTGAGATTCAAAATGAGGTTCAGAGTATGCATTGGCATACATATCAGATAAGTATTCTTGTACACTTTACATTTTGTCACAATCTTGAAGCTGATCCATATGATGAGGAATCATGTATTCTCACCGAGTACCACTTCTATATTTCTGATGACCGAAAGCATGACTCTGAGTTTGTGCAAGATTGTTTCAAATTGCATTGGAATCACATGGGCCGTCATGGGTATGCACCCAAGTTTGACGGGTGTGCCTCTCAATTTAAAAGCTCAAAGCCATGGTACTTTGTAAGCAAGTACCCAAACATCACAGGGGGCTGTAAAATCATTTGGAGCTTCTTTGGCAGCGGCCATGGCAAGGGCCCACAGGATGGCGCTGGTACTGTTATTAAAAGGTGAGTCCTCTTGAATCTTCATTTTGACAATTTCAGCTTGCAATATATCATGGTGATGTTGCCGAATACTAGGTACTGTCAACTTACTTCATGATATGTTTCTCGGTACTTTCACTGTTGATATTTTAATTGTTTACTTGTCAGGGTTCTAAGAAGAGCGCAGCTAGATGCTCAAGGACCCAAACCTCAAAATGCAGAGGAGGTAGTGGCATTTTTAGAAGAATACTTAGCAGAGTGGCCTGAGTCTTCTTACTCTGGATTAAGAAGGCCATTGCGCAAGATATTTTGGCATGTAAAAGGCAGATGTTGTTGACAGAAGTGGCACTACCTACAATTGTGATCCCATCAAAGGATCCATGAAGCTGCACTACATATCTGCAACTAATAAGCACAATTTGTCGCATCTACTAGTCAAGGACCTTGCTTGTGTTTGCGTTTTCTGCTTAGATGGTCAGTGGTCTGATTGTGTCAATGTGCGGTGGACGGGTCAATGGATCCCAAAGCAACTACAACCGCATGACACCAAAGCTGTTCGAGAGGCTCTGTATGGTGAATGGGATGGTGATTGGCATACAGGGTCTGATGGTTCTGAACTGGCTGCAACACTCGAAATTGCAGACAATTTCGTAGTGAATGCGCTGGCAATTTGGAGGGCGTTTCTTTTTGGATAGTTAATTGTACAAAGACACTTCATCAAGTCAAAAAGCCTTTCAAAGACAAGTGGGGAAGTCCTTTCTTGAAGGGGATGAAGTAGTTGCTCGCCTATATTACCAGAATCCTCGTATGTTTTGTTGAAGGACTCTCGCCTGGTCTACCTACATTCTCACTTGGTGTGTTGTGAAGTTCCTCATGCCCCCAAAGGATTACAGGGCCAATGGAAATGATGTTGTATATGAGCTCCCTGAAGACGTGCGGACCGGTATCAACTGTCATAGCATCTTTGGAAGAAGATGATTAAATGGAGTGGCATTGCCTGGACCACTTTCCTTTTGATGTACTGAGGTTGGTCACTTGGTGCGTGCTCGTGACTACAATCATGTTGTTGTGATGTGCTTATGATGATATGCCAAATTTTCCAACTTCAGGGGGGACATTCAGGTTATCCGGAGCAGCAAAGGGCTGTGGTTTGTGGGGTTCAACTCCCCACTGGATACATTTGCTGATACATCTGGTGATTTGTTCATTTTTGTGATAAGCGTGTCTCTCTGAAGGGATTTCCACCACACAGGGCCTAGGGTTAGGCAAGAGAAGAAGAATGATGGCTGGCAGGTGGGTGATGTGGGAGGTACTCCACTGGGTGACATAACGCAGGCTGGAAACGTGGACTGGAATCGCCTCTGCAATGGCACCCAAGCAAATGGTGTCCTGTGGCTATGGTCTTTCCTCTGGTTGTAGGCACTGAATTTGGTGTCTTCATGAAAAAATCTGTCATCATAATTTCTTGCTCTTCTTCCCCTTCCCTACTTTGTGGTACGCACTAAATTGATGGGCATGCACACATTCAAGAGAGACCTCTTTTCCTGGAAGAAGATTACGAACCATCAGCCCAGACATGAGTCAAGGCCTAGGTTAAGTGAGGCTGAACAATATGCACATGAAAATCCGAGTACTGTTTTGACTCAACATTGTCCGAACATGCTTGGAGTACGCATGCTGATGGGATATGGATAGCTTCAAATTCGTCTACAGGTCATGAGAATGGAGCTGACATATAGAATCACCAGGAAAATACACAGGCCCTCAGTGAGGCAATTGAGATATCATGAGGTCAGGCTCCTGTGTCACATGCTCGACTGCACAAAACTTCGAGAGCAGAATGATTTTGTCAGGTAGGATGGAGAACCTTGATGTCAAGCAGCTGAAAACTTGAAAAAAGGGGATTTCATACGCGGTACAAATTGATTATCGATCCCTGCCCATCCAAAAGCATCAGTGTAGGTAATCTGTATTTGAAAGAATAGGGGTGTAGAAGCTAAGCTTGTTCAAACTTGCAAAGGGGCACATCCATTCACACACTCCCATCGACATGGCAGCCGTCTCTACACTGGTGTGCCTCTGCCTCTCTATCAGGAAGGAGATTCTACCTCCACAAAACAGTATTTTTAGGCATTGGGTTAGGGCTACCACATTGCTTGTCCTCGTTCGAACAGCCAACTCCAAATTTTACTCATTTCACCATCAAGACTCTGATTTAAACATGCTGTTCACAATATCCTGAGTAATATACACTCAAAGCCCCACCCTGAGACTTGATACAAAGGTTGATTACAGAGCTCCCCTCTTCAATTGTTTTATACCACTACGGAACCTCCACTACATCCATGGACACCGCAATAGACACTGCCATCAGTTCATTCTAAATTAACTAAAGATTCGGCCCTGGCTAATATTCTCACTCTCATTGATACCTGGCATTGTGGTTGTTCCAATTTCCATTTGCAAGGGCCACAACCTCCAGCACCTCCACAGCCCCATGTTTGTGAGACTAATATCCTCACAACCCTGACCTAACCAACAATATACAGTGTCTCCATAGTCGGGAAAAAACCAGCCCTCCAAAACTTGGTTCAACTTGTAGAAGCCCCAGCTTATATAGCCTGCGAATCACTTGTGCCGCTAACAGGTCTCCCCAGATGGTAAACTCTCCTGTTGCTTTAATAGATGGCCTATGATACCTAGTTCTGTACAACTCAATGGTCAGTGGCCTTAGAATCTGAAGTGAGTGCAGTACTGTGTTTATTTCCCAGTGACATCCATTGCTAAAGGAAACTTGGAGACTGGTTGGATTGGAGTAGAGAGCATTTACAGATCTATAGATATAGATAGATAGATATACAATTATAGAAACTATATATCTATCTCTATATATGTTATATTCCACGCTCGGCAAGCCTCAGCATTGGTACATGGACAGTAAGATCGAGCAGATTCAAGTCAAGAAAGAATCCCTCACAAGTTGGTCAACTTGATCTCGGTCCACTTGATCTTCATATTTATGATGGGCCATGAGAGGCTCCTGCGTAGTGTGTGAGGCATGTGGGACATAATGAGAATGAAGGTATGCGAGGCCCTTGGCAGCCCCGAGTGCTATTCTTCGTGGCGTGGTTGGTGAGGACGGGAGCTCGTGATATCCTGGATCTGCATGAAAAGATAAATTATTCAGCATCAAACCTGACTTTGCAAAATGTACAGTCCACCTCCCTCTGACAGAGCCTTAACGATAGGATGCCTGCCCTCCCCAGAGCCCATCATCAGTTTACCATGCATTGTGTCTGGAAGCTGTTGTTATGCTTGGACAATCCAGTTACAGCATCAATTGGGCGTGAGTTTGGGGATTAGCACACCTTATATTCAAGAAAGCAGTACGATATATCATCCAACACTGCTTTTCTGTAGCCAGCTGGTTAATGCAGTCCAGCTTTTTTGGTTGCACAGAGACCGATAGACAGACAGAAGAATGGAGATTTATTGCAGGAAAGCATATGATCCGCTGAGACTTGAAAAGATAAGTATGGTAGCCAATTTAAAAAATCCAGTGTAATCACCTTCTTCAAGGGGATTCTCAGATTGCCCGGGCTCAACTCCAGCTGTGCCTTCTGAAGAGGCGGTTCCCTTCGAGTCCTCATTCAATTCTTTCTTCCGTGGTGCATTCTGATCTGTTGGCATCTGGAAACCTGATTCACACTCTGTACATACATATTAGACCATCTGCACATATGGATGTTTAAAGAAATCATCAGGAAAGGAGGTAATTCTCCAGGACAAGAAAGATGATGGCTTTAGAACGTGCTAAGGAACTTTGATGCAGGCAGAAAGCAGTGGCCCTCTCAGAATCAGCAGGTCTGGTCTCCAGGATTGATCTAAAATCTAACCATACAAATTGCTCAATGTACTTGGAACAAAGGGATTCAAATCGAGCACCACACTTTCGCAGTTTCCCTCAAAAGCAGACTCAGCACGAGAACTCAACGTCATATATCGTACGCCCGAGCACACATGTACACTCAGTCAAAACCCTCAAACAGATGATCATTCCCACCACGGAAAGACTGTAATTTAATGAAAGAGACTGGCATCCCCCACCCGCTGCCAGAGAAATCACGCAGCCCGACCACATCCAAGCTAAATCCAGCAGCTTTTTCCGTAACAAATGCACAAATTTCGGACGGTGGTAAGACTTTGAGAGAAAACCTTCGATTCAATCAACGAATCTCGCTATGCCCTGCGAAAGCTGTTAGAATAACACCAGGGAAAGGTGTACCCGGAAGCTAATCGAACTTGAATAGACACCCAAAAAATGGCGTCTGGAGGTTGACAAGGGAACCGCTGAAAAAACCCATACAATGTCAATCTCCAAGAACTGCCAGTGTAGGGCAGCATGGCAGGCCATGTGCTTCCACCGACTTTTGAATGAATGATGGATGGGCAAGTGTGTGAGAGCGAGCGAGAGTTAGTCATACACTGGGTTTTCTTTCATCCATTTCTGCAGTCTATATGTGGCAGGAATATCTCAAGGGTTGAGCAAGAATAAGTAAAGTAAAAGTAAAGTTTGTTTGATGTCCAGTGAATTTACAGAGCCTACTGCTCAACACAGAGCCCATCGAGGGGCCAATGGACAGTTGAAGGCAAGTGTTGAAGGATTGAACCCAGGATCATAACCTCACAAATACCCAACCACTGGGCCTCCCAAGTGCTCAAGTGAAAGGATACAAGGACTTTACGTATACGTAAAGCTTCAGCACGAGGCCATTACGTGGGTCGGGCACAATCATGTATAGGAGAAGGGCCTAAGTGGAGGGCCTTCCACCATGTGAGGGCCCTAGACGAGGGCAGTAGCCCGAAGGCCAGGTCCCGAAAATGGTGGAAGGCCCGACACATAGGCCCTTCTCCTGCGTAAAGAACTGCCCGAGAATCACTCTGAAGTGTTCGAGGTCCGGGCGATGTGCCAGCATGTTGTGGACATGGCGGTCTCCAAAACCGGTTTTTTGTTCTGTAATGGGAGGTCATCCTCCAAGGTGTCTACAGACATGTCTACAGTAGTTGTCCCCCAGTTGTCCGCACTCTCTGTCCTCCGGCACCTTCAGGGCGCCTCGGTGTGGTGCGGAGGTTCATGTCATACCTCCATGAATGAAGGTGTTCCTCGTCTTCTAAGTTGCCGAGAATAGTCTTCCGCTTCGTTGTCCGAGTGAGAAGGTCACCCTCAAGCCCTGGATTTCTACCATGGAGAGGAGTGCCATCCACAAAACTTCTTACCGCCTCAGCCATTTTAAGAAGATCCGAAGACCACGTTGTCGCCCGTGCTAGTAATTGTTCGCGGTCGGGACCGGAACCCTTTGCACCACCATTCAAATAATTGTTGTAGGACGATGATTGCACAGTAGCCCTTGTCATGTTGTTTTTGGTGGCTGTGTAGAGGTCCACTTTCAAGACACCACTCCCGCCCTGCCAGCTCGGGGGATGCTATTGTGTGACCAGATCCCGCGAGCAGAAATCTGCTCACGCTTGAGGACTTGCCTACCTATAATCACGGACGTCCAGTCGACTTAGAAGACCTATTACTGTGCACAGGCCGCCAGTTATCACAAGGTCGGATATGGATGCTACTGGCATGAATGAGGGATGAATGTCGAATGAATGTTTGTTATAACGAATGAGAGGGTGAAATGAATGACATACAATGAAAGAATAGATAGTTGTTTGTAGTTGGTAGCTTTCCAAAAATCCCTGCCAGCTCCGACATGAAACCACTGCTTGTCTTTGCTTGAAAATCAATTATATGTCGGTGCATATGCAGTGTATATTGCAAACTTTGAGTCCACATTGCTTTGTTGATTGGGAAGGACCACATGTCATTTTTCCAGTTATACAAGGTTGATAGAGAGGCTCACATCCAATCATAAAGAAGGCATACAGGTGAACTCGTGGTTTTTAAGCAAATCCTTCACAAGAATCGATTCATTCGGACAAAGAAGATCCACTGCTAAAAGACGCACTGTTCAGGACGAAGGCAGAACTGTCCACAAAGACGCTAGCCCTGCTCTGCTGAAAACCATAACTTTCGTGATGCAGAGAAGGGGGAGATGCCAACAGACTATATGTCGCGGCCTTTTGCCTTGAGGCAGGGGGGTCGGGACACAAGAGGGGCTGCCCTGTGGTGGGGGCAGTGGCAACAATAGATGCGGGGGCTGAAGCACCCTTGAGTGCCCAAGGCACTTAAGGAGGCGAGCGCGCTCACTAGGTGGAGCCCCGCACACCGGGTTACGGTGGGGGTGGTTCCACGAGGGGTGGGTGGTAGCTTAGTGGTCTTAGTGGGGGTGGCATAGGACTCACCATGGGGCGGAAACCTTGTGGTGGGAGTCGTGGGGAGTCTTGGGACTCATCACGGCCCAATGAGGCCGTGGTGGGTGGGCCAAGACTCACCGCGACTCATCACCGGGAGCCGAGGGTTTTTCGTGTGGTTCGCCATAAATTGGCAGGTTGTTTGTGAAACCCCCGTGGACAGTCACAGAAGTATATATAGGGAGTAGTAACCCCGAGAACGGTGCAAGCCCGTTGGTGACCAAAAGCTAGTGAGTAAGTGTGCGAGCCGGAAAGCGATCAAGTGGTGGGGCTGTTTCGGACTGCCATCGACCAAAGAGAATTTCCACTTGGCCCAAATTGAGAGAGGGCCTCGTGGATGAGTAAAGGGGGACCATTATGTCCCGGTGAGCAGCCGAAGCTCCGAGTTGGCCCGGAGGCCAGTTTGGGAGTTAGGCGCGCGCATCAAAGTGAGTAGCTATGACTTGAAGGGGAGCTTACCAAAGTGAGGTGCGCGACACCGGCGGCCAGTTTGGGATTTAGGCGCGCGCATCAAAGCAAGTAACTATGACTTGAAGAGGAGCTTACCAAAGTGAGGTGCGCGACACTATACTCCTTAGCCGCGCCTCCACATAAGATGACAAATGAAATTGTGTTGGAGGACTTGGGAAAAAATCCGGGTTGGCAAAGAACGGCAGAAACCGTGGCGTCATAGGACTCCTGCAACCACACAGTAATAAGAAAACTTCGTAAATACTCTGGAAGCCAAACTTCAGCCACCAAAAATAACACCAAAAGGATCCGTCATGGGGTCTATGAGTTGCCACAAAAGAACATGCATTTACTCACATGAAAAATCCGAATCCACATCCAGAGCATCCGGCTCTTGCAGATCCTACTCCTCCACAATCTTCTCAGTCTTGGTCAAATGCGAGGATCCCTCAGAGAGTGGAGCGATGACCCAAGAGTAAAGCTCCTCGTCCCTCTCAAACCCAAAAAGATGTGTTTCTGCACACTTGCAGGCATGGAACGAAGCCCCTGCAGGATAGCGAATGAAAGCACGAAACCGTGTCACAAGCCAAAATAGGAGAGGAACATGTGCAACGAAGAATGGAGAGTTTCGGCATGCACCTGTGCCCATGGAGAGGTCAACCACTTTGCCACCATGTCGGCTGCATGTCTCAATGAAGGTCTGCATGAACGCGGGCGACTTCTCCCGGACACCTCTCCATGGAATTCCTCCAGTCTTTTTCAGAGTCTGGGACGCATCCACATAGTTGTGAACAACATCAGATTCGACTGGGTCACATTCTGGGTCTATGTGCAGACCTCCTCCCCAAACGTTGAAATGCCCATGGCAGGCCGAATTCGTGACAGGCAAATGGCCTTGAACATATGGGTCTGCACCAGCAACAATGGAAATATGTCAGCAACTCTGGGTATTCAACGACAACACGGATGAAGACAATGAAAGTTTCAGGAAATACCTTCTGCCTTGGAAACTCCCCCTTCGACAGAGGCAGTGTATTAACACATGTCCATAATTTGTTGATTTGGAACCCAGAGGACTTCATGTAGCTATGAAGAATCTGGCGGGATGCCATGTCGTCAGATTAAAATATCAGAAGGCCCCCTGCGTCAGAGAGGAACTTGTTGCTGAACGAGAATGCCCACTGCCAATACATAGGGTTTTGAGCATTCCACTGTGGAGTCACAACATGGGGAATGATATCAAGCACAGGCTGCCCATCCGGGATGTCAAGGAGTACAAGGTCAGCGGCGTAGGGCTGCTGGACACCGTTCACCGAGCATGGATTCTTCGTCACCTGCCAAAAGCAAATGCAAGCGAATCAAATTGGGTAGTTGGTGTACATTCAGGGAACTGGTAGTACAAAGAACTGTTGGATTAAGATGTCGTTGACGACATCTTAATCCACCAAATCCAACACCCCACAATGTCATGAAATGGGAATCAAAGTTGAAAGATGCATGTGCATTACCAGGGTGAGGAAAGAGCAGAGATGGTCCCATGCAGGAGATTTGACCCCTGTGAATGTGGACTTCCTGGACTCCATCATACTCAGGAAGCTGACGTTTGCCGTTTTCCGCTGGAAGTGCGGACCCACTACTCTGGAGACACAAACTCGGGCTTCGTAAGGTCGTTTCCCTGCCCTGTGGTTAGTCCTTTCATCAGCTGGGAGGGAAATCTACTGGACCTCTGTACGCACAATGCGATCATCTGCCTGTGGGCGATCAAAAACTGCCCCACCAGTCCCTGCAGGCCCTGACCCAGCATCAACGCCAGCCGCAGCACCGGCAGACCCACCTGCCTCCGCAGTCTGTTTCCCTTTGTTTTTCTTCTTCCCACCCACGGGGGTGGCCGTCTTTGCTGGCTCATTCTTACTCAGCTGCACAAGGAACCTAGCCTGCAACTACTCATCTGTCCGGGGTGCCAAGGCATCTGCATTCTCATTCTAATTCCTCAAGATTTGGCAGAGAAAGCGGAAGAAGGCTTGGGAGAGTCAGCGTCAGTTCTCATCCGTGGATCCTGCAGTTCAAGAGCAGACCATGCCAGAGCAGGGTCATGTCGCTCAGGAGGAGGAGGTGCAAATAATGCAGTGTCCACGACAGGTTGCAGCCGAGGATCAGCAAAAAAACACACAAGTGCCTCCACAATCCATGAAGGAGAAGAGTCAGGTGCAAGGCAAAAGGCGTGCAGGAGGGGGCGGGTCTTCTAGCGGAGGAAAGAAGCCTGAGAAGGTTAGTTCATACATTCGAATCCATGTTTCTTGCAACACAAAGGAGTTAGATTGAGGTGTCGCTGACGCCACCTAAATAGGGCACCTTTCCGGGTAATGGTGTACGTAGGAAGGTTAAGGAGAAGGAAGATTAAGGTGTCATTGACGACAGCTTAATGTGCCACTGCGTTCAACCAAAAACATTGAGAAAACACCCAAGAACTACAGCAGATTAAGCTGTCGTTGACGACAGCTTAATCTGCCACTGCATTCAACCTCGAACATGGGGAAATCACCTAGAAAAACAGCAGATTAAGGTGTCGTTCACGACATTTTAATTTGTTAATGCATTCAACATAAAACAAGGGAAAAACACCCTACAACTACAGCAGATTAAGGTGGCGTTGACGACATCTTAATCTGCCTCTGCATTCAACCCAAAATATGGGAAAAACACCCTACAACTATAGCAGATTAAGGTGTCGTTGACGACATCTTAATCTACCAATGAATTCAACCCAAAACATGGGAAAAACACTCTAGAACTATAGCAGATCAACAACACCTTAATCTGCCTCTACAATCAAAATAAACATGGGAGAAACACTCTAGAACTACAGCAGATTAAGCTGTTGTCAACGACAGCTTAATCTGCCACTGCATTCAACCTCAAACATGGGGAAATCACCCTAGAAAAACAACAGATTAAGCTGTCGTTGACGACATCTTAATCTGTCAATGCATTCAACATAAAACATGGGAAAAACACCCTACAACTACAGCAGATTAAGGTGGCATTGACGATCTCTTAATCTGCCTCTGCATTCAACCCAAAATATGGAAAAAAAAATACCCTACAACTGTAGCAGATTAAGGTGTCGTTGACGACATCTTAATCTACCAATGAATTCAACCCAAAACATGTGAAAATCACTCTAGAACTTCAGCAGATTAAGGTGTTGTTGACGACAGCTTAATCTGCCTCTGCAATCAACATAAACATGGGAGAAACACTCTAGAACTACAGCAAATTAAGTTGCCGTCAACGACACCTTAATCTGCCACTGCATTCAACCTCAAACATGGGGAAATCACCCTAGAAAAACAGCAGATTAAGCTGTCGTTGACGACATCTTAATCTGCCAATGCATTCAACATAAAACATGGGAAAAACACCCTACAACTACAGCAGATTAAGGTGGCGCTGACAACATCTTAATCTGCCTCTGCATTCAACCCAAAATATGTGACAAACATCCTACAACTGTAGCAGATTAAGGTGTCGTTGATGACATCTTAATCTACCAATGAATTCAACCCAAAACATAGGAAAATCACTCTAGAACTTCAGCAGATTAAGGCGTCGTTGACAACAGCTTAATCTGCCTCTGCAATCAACATAAATATGGGAGAAACACTTTAGAACTACAGAAGATTAAGCTGTCGTCAACGACAACTTAATCTGACACTGCATTCAACATCAAACATGGGGAAATCACCCTAGAAAAACAGCAGATTAAGCTGTCGTTGATGACATCTTAATCTTGCCATGAATTGTGTATCCTAACACATGGCATTTTGCAGAAAAAGAGAAAGAAAGCTGGGGGAAGCCAGCCTGCAGAGGAAACAGTTGTTCTTGAAGACAGGGACATTGTTGTGGACGCCAACTATGAAGCCAAGGTGCATTCTCTTATGTACGCCACCAAGGTGAACTCGAGGAAAGTCATCAACTCCATGGAAGTGAAAGACGGCACTCTTTTCATTCCTCTGTGCCGGATGATTTCTATGCCAGCAAATCGGCCTGCCCTTCACCACGATATCAAGAAGCTACAGGGGGATTTTATCCATGGGTACTTGAAGGGTTCGGCTATGTTTTACGTGTCACTGACTGATATCCAGGGATCTGAGAAATTGGTGGACTTGGATGTAATGGACAGTTGGGACCCGCTTTGGAAAGAAGTGAATACGGAGTTTGAGATTGAGTTTTCACAGAACCAACACACGTCCAGTACATGAACAAAATGTTCTTAGTCTGGGATGGCAACCACCGTTTGGTGGCCTGGATGGAGTACATCAGTAAGATGCATGCGGAGAACAAAGAGTGGCACTATCGGGTTCAGTCAATGGTCCTAGATCCGGAGGGGAAGTTCACGCAGCTTCTAACTGCAATACACGATATCAACAAGTAAGAGTCTTGCCTACTTCTTGTCTTCCATTTCATTGTTATGTCAATCTTCAGACTTTGTCAACTGACTTGTTCGCATTGCAGGGGGACGGAGACATCCCATGTCACCACCAACATAGTTCATTCCTTGTTTCGTATGCAAAGCATAGGAGTGATGCCATTGGAAACGTTCGCGAGTGTCTTGTCCTCGGACACACTGAAGAAGTGCCAAACGATCAAGAAGACAGAGACTTGGTACAACCTGACAAGGGAGGTGTTTCTCGACTACTTGTACGCGGTGAGTTTCTGTATGGACTGCCATTCTGCTTGAATTGTGGATATGACATGTTTTTGCTTTGGTTTTGTTGTTCACGAGGGTTACATGGATGTGTCACAGCAAGAAATAGCAGAAGTGGGAGAACAAGCCAAGCTGGAGTATTACGCCACTACAGATAAGGATGAGAGAACGACAAACGGGGGCAAAAATGAAGGCGGACATGGATACCTGCAGGAAGAACCTGAAGAGCGCGTTCGACAAACACATTCGAATCGCTGACCCCGGATTGGGAAAGGGGTTTTTGGAGCAGGTTCGGATCCACTGGAACAAGCCCACTATGCCAGAGATGACACAGGAAAAGCTCCACCGCCTTTCATTTCCATGGTTGACCCTGCTCAGAAAGTGAGGTGGCTGGAAATCTGGAACTCGGATCCGATCATCCGGGATACAAACAATTTCCCAAAACCAATGAAGGACGCTGAGACTGGGGTGGTGACACCTGTCAACGACTGCGCATTTGACACTTGGTTGCACAAAGCGACCTTCTGGAGCCAGGTGAGACTCTAAAAACATTGTCACTGTTCCAGCAATGAGTACATGGTTTCTTCTGTTGAATAACTCAACATTTGGCGGATGGTTGTGCAGCTGGAAAAGCGGGCAATTGATACTTTTGAGAAATCACTGCTGGACTACAAGATCACAATGACCACTCCGAGCATCAAGTTCCAATCATACGTTCGGAAATGGAGAAGAGAGCTGTGGAAGTATGCATTTTTCCGTGAGTTTGAGAAGAAAGAGGGCATTCTCCACTCGCAAGACTTCGACCATCAGTCTCGCAGAGAACTCAACACCTGTTTGCCTGTGCAAGACACTTAAATACAGGCATGCCACGCATCCATGTTTGACATAAGGGGTTCGACCCACAGCGTAGTTACTGAGGATGTGGCATCTGCAAAGTCGGCCGCAATTCTTGCCTCTCAGAATCTTGTGTCCGGCGGTCTGTGATCTGACATCAATGGGATGAAATTCTCCAGCATCTGTCAGAGTCAAAGCCGGCTACTAAACATCATGCAAAGTAATAATTTGCCTCAGCACCTTCAGTCGGTGGATCCACTGAGACATTGTCAGGAAGTGGTCCGCATAGTTCGGCCTTCCTGGTGTACTCTTATCACCTACTCTCCACTGTCCACACTCCTGTGCTCGTGCATGCAATGTCTCTCAACTCCGACGTCGTTGTTTCTACTCCAACGCACAAGCGGAGTACCTGAGTGTCGTAGCCGACGGGAATGGGCTTGCCGTTGTTCAAGAAGACTTGCTTTGCATAACCGTCCGCTTTGAGGCAGGGACTGTACATGTGGTGAGAGAGGTGTATGACAAAGTGGGGAAGGTTGAGGGCACATGCGTTCAGAAACCACATTTGTCTGGCAGTCGGCGAGAGTGGAGAGTTCCACTTGCAAAGTATCGCGTTCATGGGGATCAAAGACGTCTGTCGGGAGGTTCCATAATCACGCCCGGAACAGCAGCTTCGGTGGCTCAGGTGCCGAAAACTCTGCCCATCAAAAGAGAAGAAACAACCTCCACCACATTTGTTGATATCTCCGATAGTTCAGAAGAGGACGTGTCGGAGCTCCCCGCGCCTCCGAATCAACGTCTGCTGGAGGACCCCGATGTGCAAGAGATCGCAAGTGTCATTCCGAAATTGCAGTCCTTGAGGGGGTTGCCGAGATGCAAGAGTGATGTGAGAGGCATTGACTGGGATACACAGCGAATCGTTAGAGCAAAATACCTACCCACTGAATTTAATGGTGATATCATTTTTGAGCTGCCACCAGCGACCTCCTTTGGGGATTGGCACGACGAATGGTGGGCATGGACAAGAAGCACGATGGACATCCATGGTGCCGGACGAAAACTTCCAATATATGCAATCCGTATGGCTTGAAGTTCCGTAGATCGATTTGCGTTGGACACCTCTGTTGTCCAAATGCTTCTTGCCAGCATTTCCAAATAGACGGTTCGGCAAACGAGACGGAATGGGAAGGTGTCTACGACAACCCTTTCAAAGTAGGTTGTGCTCCTACAAGCAGTAGTACTCTCATTTGCAAGTTGTGTAAATTGGTCCCACAGTGCATCGCAGATTGCAATGCATGTATGTACTACGTGCTTCACAATTGCAGTTACCTCACAAGGGCATGTATCCATTTCGGCATTCATGCACATCCAATGTCCCAAGGATAGTGCTGGGAGACTATTGATACGGTCCGTTCACTGCTTGAACACGAAATTCATAGTGCTCCTGGTGCATTGCCATCAGCCACTGCTCTAGCAGCAAGCACAGGATTCTTACAAAAGTATTTGTTTGGGGAATTGTAGGAGTCCACCACTAAATTTGACACTGCCTCCCTTGACGATGTTCTGGACCATTTCTCAACATTGAGTTCTCTGAATGTGCGAAATCAAATCAACGTCCTAAGGGGGGGTGCTGCCAACACAGGCTTTATGGATAGCATCCTGGAGTTGAAGCGTATAAGCCGATATGACTTCATTCAGGACAGTGTTTTCCCGGGGCAAGGTGCCAGGAAAGTGTATTTATTCAAGATGTTCACAGTTGGTGAGGGATCGGGAGTTAGTCTGGTGCGAAGAATGCAGCCCGGTGGTGATCTTCAGAAATCCTGGATTATGTTTGATCACGTGAAACGTGTGAAGGAATGGACGACCATGGCCTGTCATGAATACGATCCTGCCTACCAGATAGTGATGACTGTTGTTGTTTGTGACATGCAGTCGGAGGACACAGAGTCACAAATTCTTATGTGGAAGTCCCTTGTTAACGTCATGACAGCTCATGGTGTCCCAGATCCAAACTTCACTGGGCTCATGGCTGATAGCGCTCAAGCAAATTGGAATGTTGTCCGCATTGTTTTTGGTTCAGGTGACCCCAAACTACCAATGGAAGGCCGGGAACGCACTTGCCTCTTTCATTGGAGCCAGTCCCTACAACGCCACACAAAGAGTTCCATAAAATTGGAGTTGCGGGAGGAGCATATGAGACTATGTCGTGTGTATAAAGATGCCACCTCCGAGCAGGAAGCCAACTCTATGTTTCAGACTATTCGAGCATGGTGGTACTCATCTGAGGCAGCGAGTCTGGATGGAATCAAAGAACTGGAAGACTGGTTGGGGTTCTGGAACTTCAGATATATACAGTGGGGTGCCTTCATGACAACTGTAAGTTAGTAGCGTAATGTATGTATGGATTTGTGGGTTTGCAGTATGTTCCTGTGGACTAATCCCCATTTCCCTCTTTGTACACAATGTCACTGCCATGTGAGACCGTTCACATGCAGAAGGTGACACTGTGAAGAATTCCACACCCTGAACTGCCACATTTTCCACACACATGTGGAAACACCCACACTGGCGTCATGTGATCACAACCACTCCCACAACATGCATAAGGACTTTGCGTCTTCCGCTTGATGCCTGCCATTGCACAACCAATTCATGTATCAACAGTAGTATGCAATAGAATGGGAATTACGTATGAAGCAATTGTCAATGCGCGGAAGAGGAAGTGCTGGTGATTTATGGGGGTTTAAGAAGAAGCAATCGGTAACGGTTTTGTGGAAAGTTCATCATTTTTCTGGAAATCTACTTTCCTGGCAAGGGACATGTTGTTTCCATCATCATTTTTTATGAATGGAACTGCTTGAAGAGGGTGCAACAGACCTTTGTCGATTCTAACTTGTAAAGTGGACAGCCTCCCACGAACACAACGAAGCTCGGCAAGCAAATGTTTGCGCATTGTTTCACTCTCATTGCCAAGAAGCGACAGGGACTTCATCTCAGATTCAATTGATGAAACATCCGATGGCTCCTGCCGACCACGCCGGGATGATGCTGAGCACTCCGTAGGCTCTGCTAGATTCACAACTTCCTCCTCTGCATCAATATCTGGAAGTTCCGATTTCATCAACATGTGAAGACCTCCATGAATGGTCCCGAGCTTTGTGCCACAGAGCTTCACAATAAGCCCTTCCTTCAGATTGGCTTCATCAATTGAAGAACGCGGATTTGATGTTTGCACAAGTTACCCTTCAAAGCCCATGGACAATCGCAACAAGCCAGGTGGGCACGTGCATAGATTGTGTAGCTTCGACCGGCCGTTTGAACACTATCCACAATCGCCGGATGACCAGGAACAGTGGGCAAATGAACATTGACATCAGGGATCTCCCTTGCAGTCCAAACAGCATTACTGATAAATTCCTCTGTCGTACATTCCTTTTGAAGCCTTTCGATTTCAAGTTATCTCTATACCAATAGTGGGTTAGAACAGGACCCACGAGTTCGCTGATCAGCCAATCGATTCTCCTGCCATCAAGCCTTTGCTTTCCCGAGCGTAAACGAGCCTTCAAATTTCCGTGCCAAGATTCAATTGCGGCATTAGTATCCTGACTTGCGTGGGGAATATAACGAGCCCCCGTGATCACATGCTCAGTTTTGGGACCCATTCCATTCTGATGTAACGTAGGAAGTCACGCGCAAGCGGATAGGAATAATTCAAATCTTCCAGTCGCTCCAGCGCCCACTCTTCTAGGGTGACTCCCACACAGGCGTTAATGCCGTACATTACGTCGCCAAGCTGTTTCAAAACAGCATTGCGAGTGTATGGATCGGGCATCTTACGCCACGAATGTTTCAGCCAAGCGCGACGAACATGCCAAAGGCATAGAAATATTGCTACGTCCCCAAACGATTCCCTGCACGCACACACATCAAATGCCACCCAATCCATCAGTGTAACTCTTGTCAGTGTAACTCTTATCAGGAACTCTTCGCAGTGTAACTCGTAGAAGTGTAACTCTTCAAAGTGTCACTCTTAGTAGTGTGACTCATGTAACCCCTCGTGCATCTGGTCATGTAACTATCAGTGTGAAACTCACAGCAGTGTAACCCAACACATATAACCCCTCGCAGCGCTGTAACGCAATCCATGTTACACCGTGTAACTCTCAGAGCGACCCAACCATACAAACCCTCTGCGATGCTCCCAGTGTAACTCACATGCTATAGCAGTGCAACCTAATCCATGTAGGACTGCGGATGACACGCCGTGTAACTCCCTGTGTAACTCGCAGTGTAACCCTCTGTCTACCTCATAGCAGTATAACCCTCGGTCTAACTCACAGTAGTATAACCCTCGGTCACAGCCAACCCTCCGTCCAACTCAAGGCAGTAAACCATCTGTCTAACTGATAGTGTAACCCTCAGTGTAATAGACAGCACTGCAACCCAATCCATGTAACCCCTCGAGCAACTGACAGTGTAACTCCAAGTGTTACAGGCAGCAATGCACCCCCTCGTGTAACTGGCAGTTTAACTCTTACTGTGATTCTCAGTGTAACTAGCAGCAGTGTAGCCGATCCATGAAACCCCTCGTGCATGCAACTTGTAGTGTGACTCAGAACATTGTAACTTCTAGCCGTGTACCTGATAGCATTGATTTCTGCGTCTGCATCGTCGACAACAAAAGCATTTGGCCTCCAATCTGGTTTGCTCTGAAGAAGTCGGTCGCGAAGACGTTTCATCCAGGGGCTCAAGTCAGTCGTTTTGTTTCTCGCTGATATAATATAAGCAACAGGTATGCCGTTGAGCCATTCGTCAAACACCATCATGGTATACATTGGAACTGCAATGTCGCAATGGTACAAAAATGAATAAGGTGAGCGTTAAATATTGGCAACAGTTGCATGGCACTCACATTTCAGAATGCAATGAAAGGTAAAGCGTGACACGAATACCTTATTCGTTGGTCCCAAATGTTGCATCGCAGGATACCACACGGTTGTGTCCCAAGTCGATCATTTTCTGTTTTTGCCACTCCGTTTGTATTCCAATTACGAACTTCAAATCACCCGCCACTGGCGCTGTCTCTTCATGGTAGAAGAAGACGCTTTCAGGATTGCTATTGACCCACATACGTACACTTTGTGCATCATCTGGATGTTTTTTTAACTCTCAATCGCAAGCTTGTCGGCAATGTTTCTCACGTCGTACTCGAACAAGAAACAATCGCGACTCCACTCCATGCCTGGCTGAGACGCACAAGCTTCCTGGAGTTGTTGAGTGTGTTGTGTCATAATCATAGCTGGAGATAGGCCACTGCGAAGACTATCGACGATCCACTGTTTCATATCTTGGCTGAGACGAGGGGCATGCACGAATCGCGAGAAATGGGAAGAGGGGTCAGCTGAACCATGACATGGCTTTCCTTTTGCATCCACATGCTGTTTCTGGAAGTATGTGATGATTGCCAACTCTGAATCTAGAAAACACTGGCCAACTTTGAAGCTACACGTACACCCACGTTTGTATGACTCTCCGAAATCCGCTGCCTTACGTCTGATTCGCTTGACTGCTGTTTGATTATCGGAGGCTGCTATCGGTTTTTCTTTTTTCTTCACAATCGGCGGGTCCGTGCGCCTATCTATCGGGCCGTAGCAGCAGTGGTACCTGCAAAAAAAAGCATATAAAGCGAGGAGGGTTATCGCCATATACGACTTTGCTAGACTAGCAGAAAGAAGTGGGGCTGGGAATGTTATACAACCCTCATAAGTGACTTACTTATGCCACTGACGATAACTGTTTGCACGCGGTGTTGTCAAATCTGGCAACTCACGGTACCTTCGATCTTGAACATAAAATTGGGTCTTCCCATCCACTCTACTCCTTTCTCCCTCCAGAAAGTCAGGAATGCGAGACCATGGAACGACAGCTACTTCGATGGATATCCGTTTCCCTTTTCCCTGGGAAACCTGGCGTATCCAACGGAGGTTTGTGTGATTGAAAAGCCCGTCTATGGGCAGCTGTAGGATGCATTTCAAATGAGATACCAAATGCTGCAAATGACAGAGTTCTCCCGCCTCATCTTTCAAACCATTTGATTCCAATGCTGCTTTGCGTTCCTCGTCTAGCACCTTCGCGGCAGCACATGCCATTAGCAGCAACAATACCACCAGTACAGTACAAATCGCATAATACACGCGGGCAACGCAGCGGAGCCCTCGGGACTGCACGTCGTCTACGCACCTGGTGAAAATGACGAGCGATGATGGAGTTACACGTGGGTTTTGATGTTACCGAATCGTGTAACCCAGGTTTGAATTCAAAATATCTGACACCTCTTGGAGCCCGCCAATTTTTGCCGGGCACTAAGGGGCTACACGAACAGGGGTGACATGCGTTGGGGATAAAGGATCCGGGGTGACACGAGCTATGAGTGACACAATCGGGGGTTACACGGGGGGGATTGATACAGTATCGGGGTTACATGGTGGGGTTACAATGTGAGAGTTGCACAATGAGGGTTACACGAGGCGGAGCTAAAGCGCTGACGTGCAGAGGGTTACAGGATGATGGGGTTACGAGGAACTGGAGTTACACGGAGAGGGTATATGGGATAACATGATACAAGCTTACATTGGGGTTACACGATGCAGGATAACATGGAGTGAGGGTTACACCTCGCGGGTAACAGAGGGTTACATGGGTTACAAAGGGTTACAGAGGGTCATGGGGTTACATGGGTTACAGAGGGTGACATAGGGTTACATGGGAGGGTTACATGGAGTGAGGGTTACACTCAGCGGGTGTTACAGAGGGATAAAACGGGTTACGGAGGGTTACATGGTGGTGAGGGTTACACCTGGTGGGGTTACAGAGAGTCACAGAGGGTCACATAGGGTTACATGGAATGAGGTTACACAGGGGTGAGGGTGACACTCTACGGTGTTACAGAGGGTTACTGAGGGTTACATGGTGGTGAAGGTTACACCTGGTGAGGGTTATAGAGGGTCACAGAGGGTCACATGGGTTATAGAGGGTAGAGGGTTACATGGGTGAGGGTTACATGGGGTTACATGGGTTACACAGGGTCACAGAGGGTTACACGGGTTACGCAGGGTCACAGAGGATTACATGGGTTACAAGGAGTGAGGGATGCATAGGGATGGGGGTGACACTCTGCGGTTGTTACAGAGGGTTACATGGTGGTAAGGGTTACACCTAGTGAGGGATATAGAGGGTCACAGAGGGTTACATGGGTTACAGAGAGTTACAGAGGGTCAGAGAGGGTTACATAGAGTGAGGATTATATAGGGGTGAGGGTGACACTCTGCGGTGTTACAGAGGGTTACATGGTGGTGAGGGTTACAAAGGGTCACAGAGGGTTACATGTGTTACAGAGGGTTACATGGAGTGAGGGTTACATAAGGGGTGAGGGTGACGCTCTAACGGTGTTACAGAGGATTACATGGGTACAGAGCCACGGAGGGTCACAGAGGGTTACATGGAGTGAGGGTTACATGGGGATGAGGGTGACACTCTGCGGTGTCACAGAGGGTTTGTGAGAGTTACGGAGGGTTACATGGTGACGAGGGTGACACTCTGCGGTGTTACAGAGGGTTACATGGTGGTAAGGGTTACACCTGGTGAGGGATATAGAGGGTCACATGGGTTACAGAGGGTTACATGGTGGTGAGGGTTAGAGAGGGTCAGAGAGGGTTACATGGAGTGAGGGTTACATAGGGGTGAGGGTGACACTCTTGTGTTACAGAGGGTTACATGGTGGTGAGGGTTACAAAGGGTCACAGAGGGTTACATGGGTTACAGAGGGTTACATAAGGGGTGAGGACGACACTCTACGGTGTTACAGATGGTTACATAGGTTACAGAGCCACAGAGGGTTTGTGAGGGTTACATGGTGGCGAGGGTGACACTCTGCGGTGTTACAGTTGGGTTTTTCGTCATTGCTTCTTTCTTCGTAGTTCATCCTTCTTCCGGTTGACATTCGGTGTCTGCCGTGGTTCATCCGTTCCTTGTCATTCATCCTTTCGGGATGAGGAAGGATCTGGAAAGTGTAATGAATTCAGATGCGGCGTTACATGAATGCAATACTTGCAGGTAGGCTTATTATTATTGCGGGCTACATTATCCGCCATTTTTATGCAATCCGTTGGATTGTGCCCTCGTTCTCGCTCTAATTTATGATAAGTGCCTCGTGGTGTGCTCAAGAATACATATATGCCTCTCATTAAAACTCAATTTCCTAATTAAAAATTTGTTCTTCTCACCATTTCTCTACTTAATTTGTAGAGTGCGCATTATCAAACCATCTGCAAACAGAATACCGTAGTATAGGGGTCATTTTGACACAAATTTTAACATTTCAAAGATTGTTGAAAATTTTGAAAATTGATTTTGTGAAATTAACTGACTTTGTGAATGATAATAGAGTATCTTTGGAATATTCCATATGTTGCCACACATCATACTCAGAACACCAATGGATTCAACCAGAGGGCTACCCTTCTCAGTCATGTATCTTACAGACATTGAACAAGAATCCCTCACTGGCTAGGGCTTCACTGCAAACAGCTTCTCGAGTCTCCTCACCATCTACTCTAGCCAAAAGTATACTTTGCGATCAATGGATGCCTTACCTGCCAGGATCTGCCACTGGTCCTCTGCTGACAAGGAGTTCAACCCCTCGCACCAAATGACTACCCCTGCTTTTCTGGCTCCTTGCTAACTACTTTGCATGGATTGGGACCAGACCAGTTCAGGACCTGCCAATTGACCCAGGAGATTGGCAATGGAACTTTGGGGGGACCCTATGCAAATTTTTCTCCTACTCCGCAAAGAAAGCCTACAGAGCCCTCATCAACCTTGGTTCCCTATCTGTAAAATGGAATGAGGAGTGGGGTCATGAACAATTCCTGGAGGAAAATTGGGACAGTATCTGAAGTTTGATTTGGGAGAAATCAAAACCTGCCAAGCTCAGTGCCTTCTTATGGCAGATTGCCAACAGGGCTCTCAAGACATCAAGAAGACTCCAGAACGTCAGCTGTTCTTCCTCAGATTTTTTCAGATCCACATGGGGCCGGGGGTGGGGGGCGGGTTTGCACCTGCATGGGGATGACTCCTGTGAATGGCCGGGACAAACCCCACCTCAGTGGCAACAGCACCAAACCCTCCTCTCCTGCTTCCCCACAATTTGATAAGTCCGACATAAACTGGAAGCATGTCAAGACCAACACCAAGACCAAGCTGTCTTACTTCAAATAGCTTATTGCAGCTCATTTCTAGGGATCCATTGATCCCTTCACTGTTGTTTCCACTACTTGCTCAGTGATCAAAATTAGGGCAATGGCCCTCTGTGATGTCTGGGGATGGGGTTTCCCTTTGGCGTGCATACTGTTTCTGCTCTGGGTCTCCTCCCCTTACTCCCCTTACTCCACCCTTACTCTCTAGCTCCTAGTCTCAATGACACCAGTGATAGTTCTTCGGGTCATCCGTCACGGTTTACCGTGTGCTTGGGCCTCATGGCGGCCAAGGGCCATCAAGGGTTTTTAATTTTTTTCCCTTCAATAGTTATAATAAAGTTCATCCAGGACCTCTGTCCCGTGTTCTGCAACCCTAAAAATAAAAATAAAAAAAAACGTGTACTTCGGTGCCCACTTTAAAACTTTAAAACTGCCCCGGAATGCATATATGCCACAGAAGGTCAACTACTACACTCAAAATCAGAGTGCGAATCCAACAACATTCAAAAGAGGCATCAAGCACCTTTACTATCATATCTTAGATTAAATTCATCTAATTAACATTGGTGTCTTGCATGACACACTTGTCTTAATATGCCATAAAATACAACTAAACTAATCTATAAAGAGGTACAATAATAATTCAAGAGGATAACACAACGGGTCAAATATATCATCTCTGCAAAAAGCTCCTTATGGAGACCATGTCTACAGGTCTTCCTCAGTCACTTTCAGCAGACATAATGAAGAAATTGCCAGTACAGAGGAAGTTGCCATGCCCTGCTTGACGTGTAATAGGTATTAAAATGCCATACATACACCACCAAAAAGGGCAGCTTTCTGTGCCATATTTCAAGTTCAAACCCCTTTGAACCAAGCTGTGAGAGCTCATCTTGGAACAGTTACAAGACCATTCGACTGTCCCCATCACTGGTTCTACACTAAAGTGAACTTCACAGTGAACCAAAAACTGTGTGAAAAAGGTCCCCAACTGTTTCTTCCAGTAAAGAGCCTAGTGGTGCTATGCCACTTGATTCACAGGAAAAATTAAGGGGAGGGGAGAATGGAGCTAAATGCATTAGAGACAAATATACAAGGAAACATAGGGACATGCTAGACAATGAATGAAAGATCATTGAAAGCGAACCACGATGCACGAAATGTCATCCTTGCTCTTACGATTGAGTGCTTCAGTTGTGAGTTGCTTGGCTGCCACCTTTGGATCCCGCACCTTCTTCACCAGATCAACAGCCTCTTGATTCTTCATCACCTGTTTACAAGCATGAGCTACAAAATTAGTGTTTTCTCATTCAAAACAGAAACTCCTATAAAAGTACAACATACTACAGTTGAATGCATACTACCACACAAAAATGACCTTGACAAGGTGGATCTTACAGTTAGATATAAACTCCTTGAATGTCAGCAAAGGGCTCAATCAAAACCCACACCCAGCCTTTGATGTAGACAACAAAGGTAAGGTTTGATTTCTTTTGCCACTGGACAATCCATTATTGAAATGGGAAGAGGTGATTGTTCTGAAGGAAACAAGGAGGCAGGTGTGATGAGTGTCCTTACCATGCTTGAAAGCCCAATAGCATACATACAGCAGAGGAAGAATGACAATAACAGGGAAAATGGGAACTGCGTTCCCACAAAACTCTTAAGAAATGTGATCGATGGTACTGGTTCCATTTTTTCAATGTCCGGGACAACTGATAACTCAACCAATAGAGGGCTGCAGTTCAAGGCATTAACTCCGAATATGCAACTCCAAGAAAATTGGGACAACTTACTTTTCACCTCTAGTGGGTGGCTCACTGAAAAGAGTACCACACACTCCCACCCACAAGACGTCTTGTTTTTCCCTTAATGCTGTGCTTGTATGTAAGTACATGTCACCTCCATTGTCAAGCTAGTTGGCAAGGGGGATAGGCCAAGGAAGGAAAATGGGGAAGATGCACAAACAGTGCTGAGGCTTACGGCTTCTGCAATCCTGAGACATACCTCTTTAACAAAATTTTAGTTGTAACTTGCCATCTCTTTAACAGATGACCTTCACAAGACCATACCAAGAAATAAGAGTGTCTTGGGTCAATGCTTTGGGCAATGCCATAGCATATAGGCAACACTGACACCGAACTGTTGAAATACCTAAACTATGCCATATGGACATTTATCTGATGCAGTAAGAAGAAGAAAATACTCGAGTCAAAATCCTACCCCAACTTTTGATACATGAGAAGAGAGGAGAGGAGTGGAAAGAATATAGTCCTGTGCAGCTTTGGTTTAAAAGTTTCTAGCATCTTTCCCTGACATGTAACCACTTGGAATTGACAACAACAAAATGGTGACCTAGAGCTCCAGTCAGCAGACAGAGATACAAGCTCCTACTACAATCGTTTAGAGAAAGAAAGAGGGCTCAGTAAAAACAATTAGATGATTTCAACCACACCGACATAGGTTTGAAGGTGCACATGGAAACTCGCAGAGATACAAACAACATTTCTTTCTCCAACACCAGCATGCAGCAGAACTTGTCTACATCTAGGGATTGATAGTGGAAAAACACCCCACACCTCTGTTTACAGCTGCAAGTGTGTTCTACTTGAATAGAGGTACAAACCTTCCAAAGGCCATCACTGGCCAGAATGAGCAAGTCGATGCTGTCATCCACCAACTCTTCTCTGATATCTGGCTGTGCACTCAAATGAACCTTCAGACTTTTGTCGCCGAATGCACGAGCTACTGCAAGTTGTCCATCCACCCTTGGAACATCCCCTGCAACACAGGCAGGAGCTATGTAAGGCACACAAAATTGCCTTCCCAGAATGTGCAGGTGGGAGTTCTTAAATAAACCAGTACAACCAAAGGAGTGGGACCCTTGCAAACACCAGCTTCCCCTCTCACTGGGAACACAAAAACCTTAATGCTGTCTCTTCACTTACACAGCCACCAATCAACACCTTATTATACCTCAAGACCTGTGAGGTTTTGACCATACAAACCCCAAAATGTCAGGCAACCCCAAGATTAACACAAACTACAACATTCAGAGACCGAACTCCAGAGGGGCTATCCTTCCGATGAGCAGATTAAAACAATACCTGGCATGTTAGAGACGAAACCCCCCTTGTTTTCAATGCTTCCCCTCTCAGAAGGAGCACTTGGCTCATGATCAACAGAAAGCTGGACAGCAACTCCAGCCCTGCAAAGAACTGCCCTGGAATCACCCACATTGGCCACCAACAGACGCCTGCCATCTATAAGAATTGCAGTCACAGCTGTTGAGCCTCCAGGTCCCAAATCTGGAGCTCTCTCCAGAATAGTCCCATCTGTGTTTAGATATGCCTTTCTGATAGCTGCTGCAGGATCTCTCCAAAATCCAGCCTGCCACAACATTAACTCAGCCAACTGTCATGCCACAGTAATTCATGGCAAGAGTCCCACTCTCCTCCCTTACTCCACGTTGATCCATAGGCCTAGAGCCCTTATGGAAAAATCAGCTTCCCCACAATGCACACCTGTGTACTGTTTCCACTGCATTAATAAAGCTCCAAAGGAGTATCATGCAGCAAATGACATCTGAACATCTACACACACGAGTCTAAAAGCAACCATCTAAAGAACAATAGAACAGATCGACAAAAAGGTTGAGCGGGCACTTCCAGAGAGCTACAGTTTCATTCTAGTTTGAGAGCTTCATACCTCTTTGAGAATATTGTCAAACAGATTTTGCTGCAGATAGTCAGCAACGTTTTGTCCCAGATGACCATCATAGATAGCAAACAATCCGAGTTCATGTTCTTTGACTCTTCTGAATTCTGCAACATGATAATCTTCCATTGCATGCCTTGATTTTCCTTTCACAAGAGAGAAGCCATGCACAATCTGATTGCTAGTATGCTGACTCTGTCCTCTTCCAGTGTCGGGTTGCAAGCCTGAAGCCATCTGAAGATTAAAGCAACATCCACAACCATCAGAAACGGAGCCTTGTTAAATGTATCCCCATGAATGTCCTATTGGCATGATGACAGGAGAACATACACTTCACGTGTGCATAGGAATGTTCCAACCTAGACCGAAGCATCTAGAATATGACAGCGTGTAACCGAAACAAAGCACCTTTACGACCTGCCAAATCCTCCCAAAAGGACAGTATTCTACGGTTCCATAGCAATATCCAGGAGAACAGCTCAAGTGAAGAACACACTCCTCAACAATCGTAAGGGAAAAAGGTGAGCTCCTAGTCTTAAACTCACGGCACCGACGCAGCCTATAAGTGGTTGACAGATTCGGGCTCTCAGAGGCATGAAGACTGATGCTGCAAAGCGATGAAGTCGGAAATTTGGTTCCGCGCACTGTCGAAGCACCCAATCTCTGTCTAGCAGCTTGGGCAACGAGATAAATGAATCAAGTGTTTAGGACTACAGGAAAAAGGGGTAAAATCGGGGATTAAAGAGGACAATCAGATCCGATGAGAACTGGTATAAAAACAGACGAGGGATGGACTTCGCATACATGGTAGAGACGCGCTAACATGCAGACAGTGGAGAAGAGAGACAGGAGAAAATGTAGGCGTGCGAGCTTGCAGGCTGTGTCGCGCACCTTGCCTGTCTTACAAGCACGTGACCAAAGCTTGCCCCACGCCGCGACACAGCCAGCCAGCCTGTGCTTCTCTTCTCTAATCCGAGGGAGTTCGATGGTGGTGGCGATGTGAAGCAAGAGAGGCAGCGAGAACAGATGCCCTCGAAGTTACCTGAGAGCAAACCCGCACGCATACCGCACTGCACGCACCCCTCTCTCTCGCAAAGCCTACAACTAGGTTACTTGCTATGTAGTTACAAGTTAGTCAAAGCCCAACCGGCGCCTATTTCGGCTTACCCAGTAACTGATAAGTCAAGAAAAGAAATAGCTAGGGAAGTCACGTGCTCACGTCAGAAGCGCGTGCAGACCAGTGTTGGTATGGTATTGGACCCAGGACCTGGTATCAACCCTGGTAACAACCCTGGTATCAGAGAACAGACCAGCCTGGATCTGAGATACTTTTATGCCAATACCGGTGCAGAGACTAATTAGATTTTGGTTAAAGGAGGCAACCAGACCAGCCTGGTATCAGGCGCTAGGGTTCATTGTTGATACTAGCTCCGCGCGTTTTGCAGCCGTTACTCCATTGGCATCAATGCTTGCTATACTGCTGTGAGATTTAGGGAAATTTTGTGCACTATGGGCAAGTATGGGCTCATTTTGGAATCTGCAGTGACTTTTGTGACCTGATTTATGTCTGATATGTGAATCACTTGGTTGGTGATGTATATGTAGTTGTGTATGTCTTGTATACCAGATTGTGTTGTGTAATACACCTAGAAGTTTCATTCACACCTTGGCCTCATATGCTTCACTAGTTCTTTTTGTGATGAGTTTGAATCTGGTTTACCATAGGTCATCATTGATACCACCGTAGCTAATCACACCTGTATTGATACCAGTGCATAAGTGATTCACAATGCCTTCATTATAGATACCAGACTGGTATGGAAATTCAAGCAATCCTCTGGTACCAGTTTCCATCTGGTACTTCATTTTGGCAGCCACCCATATATCAGGACCAGCCTGGTATCACAAAATGCCAATTGACCACACCAACACTGGTGCAGACTCTGTCCAGCTCCGCCTCCCTGAAGGATCCCCAACCCTCTCGCCACTCAATGTGCCGTTTTACTTGATATCGTGGATGCAATGGCTCTGCAAATTCTAAAACGTAGCATGAACATATGAACTAATGATAAGAGTCACAGGTTACAGTCGACCCTGGATAATTGTTATGCCTATAGAGCAGAAAAATTCTAACATTTATAGAGATATATCAAATAACATAAATAGAGTCAAAATCGAAAACATAACATTTGAGAAAAAAAAACAATAAAGCAGGGTTTTAAATTAATTAATTAGTTAATTTGAATTTAATTTTAATTTTTTAATTTTTTTAATTTTTTTAATTTTTTTTATTAAAATAAAAATAATAATAAAAAAAAAAAAAAAAAAAAAAACAGTTGTAAAGGTTTAGGGTTTAGTACCACTGCAGCCATTCTTTTATCACATATCAAACATTATTTTTAAAAGAAAGAAAATTACATGGAATAAAACTTCGGCCTACTTCTTGGAGATTTATCACAATCCACATTGGGTTCACCGCCTACGTGGGGATCAAAACAGGGGAGACAACAACCCTGCTGGGTTACACCTTTGGAATAGACCTTACAGATGAACAAAAATTTGCCCCTGTGCTGCAAAAGCTTAAAAAACAACTCGCATACTGGGGCTCTAAGCATCTATCCCTCATAGGTCGGGTCTTGGTGGCGAACCAAATCTGCTCAGCTGGAATGTGGTATTACTCTTCCTTCTGGCGCCCTGACTCGAAACAAGTCGAAGAAGCCAGACGCCTCCTTAGAAACTTCATCTGGGGGGCTCACAAAGCCACAGACAACAAACGACCACAAGTAGGCTGGAAACAAATCTGCCTTCCCAAAAAAAAGGGGGGGTTAGGAGTCTTGGACTTGGAAACTCAAATCAATGCACTTCTTGGAAAATAGATTCCACGATTCCTAGGGCCTAAAAGAGGCTGCTGGAAGTTTTTGGTCTATGACCACATCGTAGCCTCCTCTCCCCTCAAGGTGCCCACTTGGCAACCCTCGCTGCGCTGGATAGTCCACGGGAACGCAAAGCAACAGGATCAGCTCTATGGAAAAACATTTGGCGAGCATGGGGTAAGCTCCAAAAATACCTGGTTAAGGCCCAACCCAAGACCTTCTATGAAGTGCTAAGACAACACCTTTTCCTCAATACAAACTCACCGAACCCTTCTCAACGCAATCATTCCAGACGCTGGTCTTGTTGGGACAAGCTGGGAATCAGCCAGATCAATAATATCTGGAAAAACATGTCCCTCCAACCCGTAGAATCGATCTCAGACTTGGTGGGCAAGGGAAGGGCGAACAGGGGATATCAGGCCCTCATCACTTCCATAAACCCTCAATGGTTAGCCATATTGGGATCAGGCCCCCCGGTGCTAGTGGATAATATGTGGGGCTTGGCCATTTACCAGGGTCAATTATCAGCCATTTTTGTCCAGTACTCTTCACCACAATAGTTTACAATCTTCAGCTTTCAAATCAACACAACCACTCTGACGCTTACTCTTTCTTCAACAATTCCCCACCTCATTCAACCAATATCTCTAACCCCGATTAGGATTTGCTGTTGGACCTCACAGGGCAAAGCATTCAACCCATTACCCCCGTTATCTGTCCCAATTCAAGACTGGCTGGCATCCAATACCTTTGTGTGGATTCTTGGAAGGCCCTTGGCAGAGCTTGATATAGACCCTGCTGAATGGTCTTGGACATTCACCAGATCGCCGGATCCTTTCTTTTCTTACTCAACAAAGAGAGGGTACAGGGTTCTCTCCAAAACGGAGCCCGTGCTTGCTAAATGGGACTCGAAATGGGAAAACCATGGATTTAGAGAAGAGAAGTGGTCGGTTATCTGGGGCTCCGTATGGATCAAAACCTGCCCAGCAAAAATATCTGCTTTTCTATGGCAAGTAGCAAATCGGGTTCTTAAAGTAGGAGAGTGGCTCCAGTTCCAAGCTTCAGTTCTTTGTGCGTGCTACTCAACCACTGTACAAGAAACTTTGGAGCATTGTTTGCTTCACTGCTAGGCTCCGTCCAAGATATGGCCCCTGGTCAAATCATTATTCCTAAACTGGAATCCAACCCTATCTGAAACTCATCTGCTCCTAAACTATGACAAGATCACCGAAAACAAAGCGGTAAGCTGCCTTTTATTTGAAACCCTCAGAGGATTGACGTTGTGGCACCTATGGAAGATTCGTTGTAAGATACCTTCTTTGGACAGACCACCACCATTTCTTCGCTCCTCTCCAGTATCTTTTATGATCTCCAAACTGCAGCTCGTAAGGCGTGGGCTAAAGCGTGTGCAGACATGGAACGAAATTCCGGGAGTGCACAAGATATCCACCAGGCTTTCTGCAGTACATGGGGCCTTGCCGGAATATTCATCTGCCACTCCCCCTCGCAAGATGAATGCTTCTGGACTGAGCTCCCACCACCAGCGTGGAGTGACCTTCGAGTCCCCCTCCACTCTTTCGCCAGAGTTTGAGTAAGATGTCAACTGGAAGCATGTCAAGACTTCATCCAAGGCCTCAAGACTTAATTACTCTTAACCCCTTCTACTCTAGAAAAGGTCAATGACTAAATCAACGTTCCATCACTTGCGATATTGCTAGTGTAAGGTCAAAGGGTCGCTCCATTAGGGTCCATCAGTCAGTGTAGGCCTGCCTACATTAAATTGGTCTTCTCTCTTGGGATCTGTCCCAGTTCTTGGTTCTTCAAAATCCCACTTGGTGGATGTATGGCTCCCTTTACACTGATTACGGTGTGTGTGTCTTATGGCTTAATCAGGGTTTTAGTTTTTTTCCCCTCAATAACTTATGAATGAAATTAATCAGAGCAATAAACCTTGTTAACCTAAATAAATAAATAAATAACCTCAACAATAGTTTTTGAGCTCCCTCAAAAACTATTGTTGAGGTAATATCTATTTTCAAAACCACACATGCTCCATTCTTTTAGCACATATCAAATATCATGTTTTTCTTAAAAAGAAAATTACCTCTACAATAGTTTTTGAGCTCCCTCAAAAACTATTGTTGAGGTAACATCTATTTTCAAGAACACACATGCTCCACTTGGGCTCCCATGGATGCCACTCGCGCCACAATGCAAATAGCCTAAAACAAACACTGCTTCACTACATATACCACTTCTTCAATCAAACAGAATACAATATTTATTCCATAGACGGTTGAAAATACGAAGTAATGTCCATTTGTCGGCAGTTTAACTGCCTATACAAAGTGTCTCTTTATAGATAAAAAGGTTTGTCGTGGTAGCTACCACGACAAACCTTTTTATCTATAAAGAGACACTTTGAGAGCGACGTACTAGTATCGAAAGGTTGTTGTGCAAGGTATAAATGCACAGTTTATAAAGCTGCTTTCATCTCAGAAAACGAAACCGAAATCATTGGTACATCTGAAACCACTACATCTTCTTCTTCGCCCTCTTCAATTTTTTCATTGGGGATGACCATATCCCAAATCTCCTCATTAGTTGGTTCAAATGGCTCATTCAAATCGAATTGAGCTTCAAACTCGACATATTCTCGAGCATCCATCGTAGGGCAATCTCAACTGTGAGTGAGCGAAACCTCTGTAAAACGTTCTAACAGTCTCTCAATCTCTTCGGTAACAATTTCAAGAGTCTGTCGGATAGAATTCTCGCCCTCATTCTCATCTAAATTGGGCAAACAAAACAAACCACAGTGCCGCCAACAATGTCTGATCGTATCGGAATCCACCGAAATACGCCATGCTTTTTCAAGCATAACCACAGCCTGATACACATCAGGAGATGGATATCTATTATCCATCAAAGCATCAATCTGATGATTAATGAAAAGCCTCATGTAATGAGCCTTGAAACACTTGATGATTCTAGTGTCCATTGGTTGCCACTTACTAGTGGTATTAGGAGGCAACATCACGATGGTGATAATGTGTAATTGCTCACCAATATTCACCACCTTATGCCCAGAGAAATTGTCCAGCAGGAGCAGAACTTTTTCTTTGTTGGCCAGTCGCATCCTTCTTTCAAAGTTGAGTGGAAATTTCTCAAATAAAGGAATGGTCATCCATTTGTTGCTGGACCACAGAATACCTAAATTTGTCGGACGTGTAATACGTCTACGCGTAAATGCATGAGGCTTCTCTGACTTGTTGATGACAAATGGAGGTTGTTTAATACTCCCGTCTACATTTGATGTCAAAGAAACAGTTATGTGTTCTTTGAATTGTTTTTTTCCACTCAAACGTCTAGTCGCCAAAGTTTTGGTGGGCTCGAGTCTGTAGAAAAGTCCGGTTTCATCCATGTTAAACACATCAGTGGGAGAGTATTGAGAAACATGATCACGTATTGCACGCATCAGTGCCTCTACCTCGCTTGAGTCGTGAACTGAAGCAGCCTCTCCATGCCTTGTGTAACCTCGAATGCCAAACCGCTTCTTGAAACCCTTTACCCATCCATGTGAGAACAACAGACCTCGCTCACCTTCGTTTGGAGGCTCTTTGTCGTAGAAGCGCTTGGCAGCCCCACATATCGATGCATCAGTGAGGGTTGCACCTCTTTCCTACATAAGAGAAAACCAAGAGAAAATAGCTTCTTCAACTCTTGGAAATAAAGCTTTCCTTTCTCTCCTAGAGTGAGGTCTTGTAAGATTAATGTACTCATCTTTCCGCTGTAAAAGCTTACTAATAGTCATTTCAGATACTTAACATTGAAAGTTCTGTGATGCCCATGTAGCCAGAGCCTTGTTGTTCATGACTTTGTTTCCAGTAGATTCCTCGTCATGGTGTAACAAGATAATCCTCCGCTGCTCATTATTCAAGTGCAGCTTAGGTGTCATTCTCGTATACCAGCAAATCTACTTGAAAGAGGTTACATGAGTATGTGATCATGTTAACTCTGAATCAACTTAGTATAGTTGCATTTGCATAAAAAGATAGGAAGAATTCTAAATCTACTAAAGCACTTGCATTTCAACCGTTTCTCTCTCACAGCAAAATCGAGACCAATGTGAGACTTCAAATGTAGCAAACATATACACTTGCTAGGATCCTCGAGCCATCTCACGGCTATACACTTTAGACAAGTACAACCGCAACATGAGTGGTTCATCTCATCTATAGATAGACGTAAGTAGCATCTGGAGAGCACCTGACTTGTCATCGCATAGAGACCAAGTCATCACATGGAGACTTGTTGAAGACCGCATGCTTATATATCAACTTTCAGAGCTAATCTATTTTTGGGAATTATGTATGGATGTGGTGCATTTGGATAAGAACCGTAGATCCTTGATAAGAGTGGATGAATGTTTTCTCAAACCAACTATATTAAGGCTCAGCATAAGATCTAACAACTATGGAGGTGTGCTAACAAAGAGGAGAGCCATATTTTTATAACACATATCAAATAACGCTCTCATGCCTTTTCAAGTGTAAATTTTTACAGAGCAAAAATTTCATAACATTAAGGGTGACGTAACAGAAAAGCAGGTAACAATTATCCAGGGTCGACTGTAATGGCTTGCGCCACCCTTTTCGCCAACTGCGGCTCTCTTGTCACAAAGAGCACCTCTAGGTATGGAGGCCTTTCACACTCGAAAGAGAGAATTACCCCCTTGTGAGGAAGAGGGTCTAGTCTACGAGTCAGTGTCTTCTTTCAAATCCTCATATTAAACTCTCAATTGCCTCTCATTCTATTTCATTGTGCTCTTCACAGCTCCCGGCGTAGTTCACAACTGCAGCCTTGTAGTCTGGCCACCCTCACTGCCCTCACAGCTCTTATCTTTCCCAATATTTGTTTGGCTTTGTGGTGAGATTGACATTTGGAGCACCTTCATGGGCTGTTCCACATATTCCGTCCTAATTCCTGTTATGTACAAAAGTATAGTCTATATTGAAGCAATCAAATTGAGTCATGGTGACTTTGCTTATCCAAGGAAAGGTCAAAACATAAGACTGGATGTCTTCGAAACTCCAATGCACATATAGTTTGCCCTAGATAAATATTGTTAACGGTCAGGAGTAGAAAAAAAAAATAACATTTAGACAAGGTTAACCCCTAATGGACGACGCGACCTGTTCGCGTCAGCAATCATCCACGATGTACAATGTCGGATGACCTTGGATGAAAAAAAATCTGAATGAAAGTTGTGCTGCGTGAAGTCACGCACATGCCTATCTTTCTAGCACCCTAAAACAATAAAACCATTGCCGTCAGTAATTTTTTTAGTGCAGAGGGGTACCCAAAATGTGTGGTTTAGTCCTTCGGCACCATTGACCAGGCCAAACGGATGACTGTTAAAAAAATGCCAGCGATGGATGGTTTTTGCTGGCAGAGCAGATATATGTCAACATGGTGGAGGAACGAGTGGTCATGGTGGGAATTGCTAAGGAGACAACACGGGGTAGTGGTACTCCTAGCCAACCACTACCTCAATGTGCTCAAGGCAACAAGGGGGCTCAGGTGAAGCCCAGGGAAGGACAGAGAGGACCTCAGATGTAGGGGTCTCTTCCTTCATTTGCAGGCCAACAACGGGCGGATGTGGTGTGTTGGACATATGGAGGACCCCATGTCAAGAAGGATTGGCTAGAGAACGGCAAAAGGGTTAGCCCAGGTACAGCCTACACAGTTGCAGTGTGGGCATTGTGGCAAATATGGGCATGGAGATGCCCAGTGTTATGACTTGCATCCTGAGTTGTGGCCGGGTCAGTTCCAACGGAACAATGGTGGCCGGGGGGCGAGGTGGAGCAGCTCAGAGAGGACGAGGTGGTCAGGCACGAGGTGCAGGCCAAGGGCAAGCTCAGCATGTCCAGGGACGTGGAGGTCAGGGTGTTGACCACGGCATGGCCAACCGGCTTCAGCAGCTAGAGCAGAGGCTTGCTGCCATGGCCACAACCCAGATGGTATCAGCTCCAAGGTCTGAGGGTCCACTCCTGCTCCTGAGGGAGGAGATATGGGAGGCATGGGATTCATGTGCGGGGCAACACTACCACTAGTACAGGTGGAGTCTGTTGCGGCCGTGACTCGAGGAGTAGCACGAGTTCCTAAGCCACGAGGTACAGAGGTGGAGTTGGATCCACAACGTGGGGAGGCAAGCCATCAGGCTAGGCTGCCTCAATCATTCACTTTGGCGGAGACAGTGTCGACGCCATTCATGGCACCTAGTTCTCGCCCGACTGCTACCGAGGCGGAGGTTAATGTGTCATTGGAGAGAGCCACACGGGCAACACTACTATCTGTTGCCAAGGCTACGGCAACTAGTGTGCTACTGGGGGCGGCCACATCTATGTGTCAGGCTCCATTCACTACTACATTTAAGAGGGATTAGTGATGCCGGGACCCCGGGTGCGCCGGACGCGATGACCCTCCTGCGACTGCAGCGTCGTGCAGGCGCCCGGCCCCAAAATTGCGACGTTGGCCCGTCACCACTGCGCCGCTCCGGTGACGCTTCGCCTGCTTGCGATTCCGCCACGTCGCTGCTGTTGGGGCATGACCCGCCAGCGAGCTGGGGGTTGCAACGCCCAGACATCGCACGTACCCTCTGCGACGCTCCCGCAAGGCTGCGACTACCAGGAATCGCAACAACACCCCCTCACACTTAGGCGCGTGGGGAGGGCCGAGTCAGCTCGCGCTGGGGTTTGCGACGTCCAGACGTTGCCGAAATGCCACAATGGCGAGGTTGCAATTCCCCGCAGTCGCAGGCTTGCTGGGGCGTCGCAAGTGTCCTCTTGCTTGGGGATCTAGGATTGGGGATTGTTGCTACGTAATAATTGTTTTTTGGTTGTGTTTTGTTCTGTGAATTCGACCCTTGCACCACTACATCCGTGCAAAATATTGGACCAAAAACAAATAAAAAATAAAAAAGTGTTATTTTCGTTCACTATTGCAGAACTCTCTATGAATAGTGCATGAAGTTGAAGACAATTCAACTTTGGAGTGCAAATGAGGAAAGAAAATACGGTTTTAGGGCCAAATGGTTTTTATTCACTCTCAAATTTTTCACGCACATTGCATATATTGTCATTAAGCATATGGTTTAAGAACGGAATAAAAATAAAATCATGTGCAAACGAAATGCAGTTTTTCGTCTCTAAAACACGTATGTTCAATACTTGAATGACGCATTGAATGAACTTGGTTCAAGTCATATTTGGTCCACACGCGCTTAAGTATGTCCAAATCACATATGCAAAGTCTCAAAAGATAAGCAACATTAAGAAATATGCTCATCGACAATGCATGAACTTGAAGAGAACTCAACCTTGGAGTGCAAATGGGGGAAGAAAATATGGTTTTGGGTGCAGATGATGTCTGTTCATTGCCTAATTTTGCATGCATATTGCACATGTTGTCATTAAGCATATGGTTTAAGAATGGAATAAATTTATTTCCTCAACAAATTCTGGAATGTAAAGACGCTGCAAGCTTTCCTCGTGATACAACAAAGACGAAAATGGATTTGGAAAACTAGGAAGTTTTGGCACTGAGTTGTTTTCTGAATTGACAGAGACATTGGTTGGAGATGGAATGCATGGAGAATGCTCGCATTGTTTTTTTGCACTGTCTCCATAGAAGACCAACGATCGTTGAAGCTTTTAATTGCGTAATAATTGATGAAGATACACAACAAGTAGAAGCAGAGAGTGATATTATCACCCAAATGAAGGAACTGAAGCAGATCATTCTTGTTGGAGATCACTCGGTGTATAAAGCTTTGGCCTTATTTCAAAATCAACATCAAATCAAACTTCAAATCAATAAATCATCAAATCAAATCATGAATACAATACAATTGCACGTCGTTGCACTCTAGTTGCACTCCAGTTGCACGTAATTGTCTTTGTGAGTTGTTTGACATAATCACCTAAGTCGTAGCAGACATCCACTGTCAGGAGACAACGTTGACATCTAGATACATCACTGGAATGGTTGGAGATGGAATGCATGGAGAATGCTTGCATTGTTTTTTGCACTGTCTCCATAGAAGACCAACGATCGTTGAAGTTTTTAATTACGTAATAATTGATGAAGATGCACAACAAGTAGAAGCAGAGACTGATATTATCACCCAGATGAAGGAACTGAAGCAGATCATTCTTGTTGGAGATTACTCGGTGTATAAAGCTTTGGCCTTATTTCAAAATCAACATCAAATCAAATTCAAATCAACAAATCATCAAATCAAATCATGAATACAATACAATTGCACATTGTTGCACTCCAGTTGCACGTCGTTGCCTTTGTGGAAGTTGTTTGACATAATCACCTAAGTCGTAGCTAGCAGACAGCCACTGTTAGGAGACAACGTTGACATCTAGATACATCAGATAACTTGTAGAGAACCTCGGATTATGTGCTTGCTAATCTTCTTTGGTGGCATCCTCGATTCCTTGACGAATTCGAAAGATTTTGTCACAGAATGACGCAATTACAATCGGCCCCAAATACTCTTCGTCACAGAAAAACGCGCGCACATGCTCAGGTAGGATGGTAGAGAGAAGCACAACCTCGGATGATTTCGCTTTGTATATCGGATGAGATCCCATTAACATTTCCACCTCCATGTGATTTACATAGCGTAGAGTCTTGGTGCCAATTTGCATCACTTGCTCCAGTTGCACGTTGTTGCTTTTGTGGGAGTTGTTTGACATAATCACCTAAGTCGTAGCAGACATCCAATGTCAGGAGACAACGTTGACATGTAGATACATCAGATAACTTCTAAGGAACCTTGGACTAGGCGTATACTAATCTTCTTTGGTGGCATCATCGATTCCTTGATGAATTCGAAAGGTGGACAATCTCATCGAAAAAATCCAAGAAATCCAATCTCATCCCTGGACAAATAAATCACTACAGATAGACACGAGCAAACCAAGGGCCATAAATTACGCACATTTCAATTAAAGATTGTTTGGTTACATTGCACTAATTTAAACCAGGATCATCAAAAGGAGAGAACAATGTTGGTTGAACAATGCTCACAACTGCGAACAGTTCCAAACTATCATTAGAGTATCCCATGTTAGAGATGCAAGAAAGACAAGAGAAGCGGCCTCACTCCAAGTTTTCAACACTCCGGATCAATGGATTCCCTAAGTGGAATTTGGCTTTATCCAAAGAAAGCCCTCTGAAATGCAATCATGATAGCTTTACATTTTAGCAACATCCATCTGATGATGGTCTTCAACTTCTCCTTTTTGTTCCTATGCGATGACCGAGAACGTAACTGAGTGGATGCCTAATCCCTATGTGTCCTTCCTGGATGTTTTTTGGGGGTTTGAAAATCCACTATGTGTCCTTCCTGGATGTTTTATTGGGGTTTGAAAATTCTTGACCACCTCAGGCCTGGTCGAAGTACAATCAATGGATGACATTAACGACCGAAGCGATTAGTGATGTTCATGTAGACCAATTGTAAATTGGCCTCTCTTGTATCATATTTAATTCACATTCTTTCCCTCCACAAAACCACGTAGATACACTATGTTGGTCATAAATATAAGCTAAAAATATTTACGTACATGTTTGTAATGAGAGCATTTAAGTAATTGTCGGCTCCCTTTACTTGCACATGATGGGTGTCATTTGATGGATATCGCATTCACATTTCCACCTCCATGTGTTTTACATAGCGCAGAGTCTTGGTGCCATTTTGCATCATTTGCTCTAGTTGCACGGCGTTGCCTTTATGGGAGTTGTTTGACATAATCACCTAAGTCGTAGCAGGCATCCATTGTGAGGAGACGACGTTGACATCTAGATACATCAGATAACTTCTACAGAACCTCGGTGAGTCTTATCTCGAATGACATGATCCCCACCCAAAAAGTGGTGTGTACTTTGAACTGACAATCCTTTCGAAGTTTGGAAGGATCTAGTAGACCTGTGAAATCACGTGATTCTTTTTTTTCCCATTCTCAAGCCATATGACTGCGTGTGCAAGGTGCGTGCAAAATTTGGCAGTGAACAAAAGTCATCTGGACCCAAAACCATATTTTCCTCCATCATTTGCTCTCCAAGGTTGAGTTTTCTTCAACTTCATGCAGGGCCTACGACGTCGGGGGTGAATATTTTTTCTTGATGCTCGTCATTTGCAACTTTGCATATGTGATCTGAACATACTTAAGCACATGTGGACCAAATATGAGCTTGAACCAATGGGTCATTCGAGATTTCAACGAAACTACGTGTCGTGGAGACTAAATATTGCGTTTCATCTGCACATTTTTTTTTTAAATTCTACTTTCAAGCCATATGTTTAATAACAACATATGCAATGTACGTGCAAAAATTGGGAATAAACAAAAGTCATCTAGACCCAAAACCGTATTTTCTTCCCTCATTTGTACTCCAAAATTAAGTTCTCTACAACTTCATGCATTCTTTATAGAGAGTCTAAAAAAATGAGCAAAGATTTTTATTTTATTTTATTTATTTTTTGGGTCCAATATTTTGCACAGATGTAGTGGTGCAAAGGTTGAATTCACAAAAACAATTTGAGTAAAAACAAAAATCATTACGTACCAGAAATCCCCAATCCTAGACCCCCCAGGCTAGAGTGTACTGCGACGTTCCAGCAATGTGCGGGAGTCGCAACGTCACCATTTTCCCTTGGACGCCCAGCGGGCAGATAAGCCAAGGGAGACTCATTCTCCCCTCACTTCCTCTCTACACAGCTTATGTGTGCGTGACATGCAACTATTCCATGACACGTAATCACGTGGAGAAGGAGGCCATTGGCTGGGGGGGATTTTTTTGGGAAGTATATGATGACCCTAACATACTAGCAGAAGAAGGATGGGAGGATTTTCCGGAAGAGTTCAGGTGGCCGAGCACGAGATGCAAAAAATTCGTGAAATGGTATCACATCAATCGATTGTGGCCTAGACCTAGGCATGTGGTGCAAACCAGAAACAATTGCGCGGACTCCAGGTCTTGCATGAACTTGCATTTTCAGCATAGGGCGATTGAGGTGCATTGCACATTGTGGGGTGAACCACTCTTAAAGGGCTAATCCCGTACACCTTGGCAGCCATGTTGTACATGGAGGTGATACTGTTGCGTCCAATGAATTGGCAAACTGCTAGTAGGAGGAACGCAACGATGAAATACCATTTCGTCGACATCTCGGACACGTTTGGAACACCCCCGGTTACGATTGTTGTCAATATCATAGCGACAACAATTAGTAATCTGATTCACAAAGGAACCGCAAACAAAGTGCCAAAGCACTTGTGCACAAAATCAAAGTGGGGCATATGGAAAACAGGAGGATGGAACCCTTACCCCATTCAGGCAGTCAAGGACTGGAGGTTTGGGAGTTGTCTTGCTGACTAGCAGCACCACTTCTGCCCCTTCAGCTGGCGCAGATTGTTCGTGGCCAAGTACCTACACCCAAGAACATATGCTCCACACATTGGACTGGGTTCCACAAGTACCACTCACAAATGAATCCTCGATAAGCCAAAGCATATTGGGCAATTAGTGGTCAAGCATACCACAACAGTAGGATGTCACATGGTGAACACACAAGGAGAACCAAATATTTCGAGAACGGAAGATCCGGAGGAAGAAGCAATGGACACACCTCAACACCTTGCCCGTTTCTATCAAGAAATGGAAGAGGACATTCAAATCAGTGAAGTACCTGCCACGATTGCAACCATCGGACAAAAGATTGCAGGATGGACAGTAACGGAAGAAACTCAATTGATTCAAGTGAATCTAGGAACAGTGGAAGAACCACAGATAATACGAGTAAGTGCAGGTCTTGAAAAATCATTTCTACAAGAAGCCACTGCATTATTCAGTGAATACAAGGATGTATTTGCCTTGAACTACAAAGATTTGAAGGGTATACCTTCTAACATCTGTTAGCACCGAATTGCATTAGAAGTTGACACAAAACCAATTCGTCAGAACCGTTACAGAATGAACCCCAACTATGCAGCTAAAGTTTGGGAAGAAATCAAGAAATTACTGGATGCAGGATTCATATACCCAGTAGAGACACCACAATGGTTGTCGCCCATTGTGATAGTACCCAAGAAAAATGGAAAACTACAAGTATGTGTGGACTACCGCAAGTTAAACACAGGAACCAAGAAAGACCCCTTTCCACTACCTTTCACTGAAATAGTGTTGGACACAGTGGCCGGACATGAGATGTACTCATTCATGGATGGGTTTAGTGGGTACAATCAAGTACAGATGGCAGAAGAAGACCGAGAAAAGACCACATTGGAGCCTATGCTTACAAGGTCATGCCATTTGGACTTTGTAACGCACCAGCCACGTTTCAGCGAGCAGTATCTGAGATATTCAAGAATTATCTCAACGATTTTATGCAGGTATTTTTGGATGATTTCAGCGTCTTCGGACAGAAATCCAAACACTTGGCACAGTTAAAACTTTGCTTACAAGCCTGTAGAAACAATGGAGTAAGTCTCAACCCGGAAAAAATGTACATTTTGTGTGAATTCAGGATTATTGTTGGGACACATTGTGTGCCAACAGGGAATTCTGGTGGATCCAAAGAAAGTGGAGGTTATCCAGAAAATACCACCACCAGAGAATCCCAAGAAACTCAAGAGATTTCTGGGACAGACGAGCTATTACAGAAGGTACATGGACAAATATGCTCACAGAGCGGCACCAGTCTATAGACTGCTGAAGCAAGATGTCGAATACCGATGGTCTTCAGCTTGCCAGGAATCATTTGATTCACTAAAAAGAGCGCTCATAGCAGCACCAATTCTAATAAATCCAAGATGGGACCATTTCATGTACACAGTGATGCATCAGGCATTGCTTTGGGAGCAGTTTTAGCTCAGAATGTGACAGGCACAATAGATTCACCAATCTATAATGCAAGCAGATTGTTGACAGCAGCCGAGAAGAACTATAGCACCACAAAAAGGGAAGCATTGACAATGATTTATGTTGTTCAAAAGTTTCGGCATTATTTACTTGGCAATCACTTTAAGTTTATTGTTGATCATCGGGCTCTAGTTCATTTAGCAAATCGACCACTAGCTAGTGGCAGGGTTGCTCGATGGTTATTACTTCTTCATGAGTATGATTTTGAAGTTGTTCATAAACCAGGGAGATTACATGTTACATCAGATCATCTGTCAAGGATTACTACAGGAGAACCAGCCACGGGGGTAGAGGATCAACTTCCTGACGCATTTCTGTTTGCTGTTCAACCAGAAGCACCAGATGAAGAGACAGATCATATAGACGCTCTGGAAATGTTTCAAGGAGACTATGACCTTCCAGATGCTCTTAAACTCATGGATGACACTGATGAAGAAGAGGATTCATCAGATGAAGATGAACCTCTTGATGAAGGACCTATTATCGAGGAAGAGCCAGATCCAGAAGAAGAAAATGACAAGGAAAACGAAGAAACAAACAATCAAGAATTGGCGAATATCAGTATTGGAGCTTATACAGTCACCAAAGAAGAATCAGAAGACATTCAGGATCAAGATCAAAATGATTGGCAATGGCCAATCAAATACTATCTACACACAGGGAAATTCCCTGAAGACTATACCAAAGATGACAGGAGGAAGCTTTGAATGAAAAGCAAGCCATACACAGTAATCAAGGGGATTCTGTACAAAAGAGGAATTGACTCCATAATGAGAATATATGTAAACAAAGAGCAAGCCAAAACAGTAATGCAAGAACTACACAAAGGAATTGCAGGAGGACACTTCAGTTTGGACCTGACAGCAAAGAAAATATTATTAGCGGGCTACTGGTGGCCTACTGTATTTGGAGACACTTATGAACACTGTCAATAGTGTGATGTCTGCCAGAGGATGGGACCAGTAGAACGAACGGGGAAGGGGACTCTGCACCCAATACTACCAGCAGAACCATTTCAGCGCTGGGGGCTAGACTTCGTGGGACCCATCAAACCTCCAGCAAGGTACACACAAAACCAATACATCCTCACAGCCACTGACTACACTACCAAATGGGTAGAGGCCAAGGCACTAAGAGACAACACTGCCAGATCGACAGCCAAATTCTTATATGAAAACATCATCACACGATTTGGTTGCCCACTCGAATTCGTCAGTGATCAGGGATCACATTTTATAAATGATGCCATAAAATGCTTGACAGAGGAGTTCATGATCGTACATCACAAGAGTACTGCTTACTATCCTCAAGGAAACGGCCAGGCCGAATCTACCAACAAGATATTATGCACTATCTTAACCAAGATAGTAAATGCTAATCGTACAGATTGGGACACCAAATTGAACACAACACTATAGACCTCAATGCACTCATCTTCCTCGTCGGAAATGTCGAATACGTCCACACGAGAAGCTATGGAGGGTCTTGACGGTCCAGGTCGGGAATGATTATCGTTGCATACCTCTCTGTTGGCAGTGGCCGCCTGTCGGTTTCCCGACTCCTTTGTGGATGGTGTGGGCAGCGACTGATTCGGAAAGGGAATGGGCATTCCCACAGTTCGGTACAGGATGGTGTCTGATGGGGGTACGTGCCATTCGATTCCGCAACCTCCGTCGTTACCTAGCAGGACAATGGTCTCGTCAACCTGTCCAGGAACATCCTTCCTTTCTTCTTCCAAATAAACTGTGCCCGGTTTGAGCTTGAATTTGGAACAAAGGTAAGTTTCAGTCACTCTGCAAAGTCCTCCCTCGTTTGGGATCCAGGCTCTCCCAAGTTGCGCAAGACAACAAACTATAGCATAGGAATTCGGAGCCATCGAACACCGCACGAAGTTGGCAAGTGCGAGGTTCAGTATAGCGGCAGACCAAGGCTCACAGGCACCATCTAAGTGGGATCTGCGGAGTTCATCGACGATTGGAAGTCGCACATTGAAGTGGAAAGTATTGTTTCAAGCTATATGCATGAAGGTGGGAGGTGACGGATATGTGATATGTTTAGGTGACGGATATGTGATTCCATAACGGATATGTAACATCTCCTGACAGTTTCTCCTTAGGGTGGATCAACCAGTATTCGTGGTGCAGACATGAACGTTTGCACTGACAAGAGCCAGGACTGTTAGCTAAAACGGTTAGACAACCAAGTTGTGCTCATTAAGACAGGCCGCAATTGTGTTGTTTCGGAACAAAGCAACCCATTGCACATGGCTGAATGGGAATGCGGTCCCGCATCTCAGTTCGACATCATCCTCTCGTTGATTGTGATCGGAAATGCAGCACTGCATTTTCATCAACAGGGAAACCAAAATACTGGTGCAACGGAAATGCGGTACCAAATTTCAGTCCACCGTAAAAGCAGGCCCATGGTGGAACGGAAATGCGGTATCGCATTTAGGTCCAACGGGACTAGGAACACACGGTAGAAAATAATAGCGCATTGTCATCGACTAGGACACTTTGGATAGGCAAGAACGGAAATGCGGTGCCGAATTTCCGTCCGGTCTATTTTAATGGAATCCAGTGGACGGAAATGAGGTTCCGCATTTCCGTCCGGTGTGCTACTTTTGATTGCTGTTGGATGGAAATACGGCGTCGCATTTCCGTTTTGCATCTTAGTCCAGTGCGACGGAAATGCGGCACAACATTTCCGTCCGAGGGAAACCTTTATACTCTCCAGAACGGAAATGCGGTGTCGCATTTCCGACCAACAAGTACGGTATGTGACAGTGGAACGGAAATGCGGTACCACTTTTCCGTTCTGATTGAAAATCATGAACCACTGGAACTGAAATGCGGCACAACATTTCCGTCCGAGTCGCACCTTCCGACATTCCACAACGGAAATGAGGCGCCGCATTTCCGTTTTGTATCTCAGGCATGGAGCTGTGGGACGGAAATGCGGCACCGCATTTCCGTCCAGGTGAGACCTTCATACTCTCCAGAACCGAAATGCGGCACGACATTTCTGTTCAACAACTAAGGTATGTGAAGGCCAAACAGAAATATGGTACCGCATTTCCGTTCTGATTGAAAATCATGAACCACTGGAACTGAAATGCAGCACAGCATTTCCGTCCAAGTCGCAACCTTCCGACATTCCACAACGGAAATTCGGCGCCGCATTTCCGTTTTGTATCTTAGGCATGGAGCTGTGGGAGGGAAATGCGGCACCGAATTTCCGTCCGGGTGAGACCTTCATACTCTCCAGAACGTAAATACGGCACGACATTTCCGTTCAACAACTAAGGTATGTGAAGGTGGAACGGAAATGTGGTACCGCATTTCCATTCTGATTGAAAATCATAAACCACTGAAACTGAAATGCGGCACCGCATTTCCGTCCGAGTCGCACCTTCCGACATTCCAAAACGAAAATGCGGCGCCGCATTTCCGTTTTCTATCTGTGGCATGGTGCTGTGGGCGGGAAATGCGGCACCGCATTTCCGTCTGGGGGAGACCTTCATACTCTCCAGAACGGAAATGCGGTACCGCATTTCCGTTCTGACTGAAAATCGTGAACCACCGGAACTGAAATGCGGCACCGCATTTCCGTCCGAGTCGCACCTTCCGACATTCCAGAACGGAAATGCGGCGCCGTATTTCCGTTTTGTATCTCAGGCATGGAGGTGTGGGACAGAATGCGGCACCGCATTTCCGTCTGGGGGAGACCTTCATACTCTCCAGAACGGAAATGCGGTACCGCATTTCCGTTCTGACTGAAAATCGTGAACCACCGGAACTGAAATGCGGCACCGCATTTCCGTCCGAGTTGCACCTTCTGATATTCCAGAACTGAAATGCGGCGCCGCATTTCCGTTTTGTATCTGAGGCATGGAGTTGTGGGAGGGAAGTGCGGCACCGCATTTCCGTCCGAGGGAGACCTTCATACTCTCCAGAACGGAAATGCGTTACCGCATTTCCATTCTGACTGAAAATCGTCAACCACCGGAACTGAAATCCGGCACCGCATTTCCGTCCGAGTCGCACCTTCCGACATTCCAGAACGGAAATGCGGCGCCGCATTTCGGTTTTGTATCTCAGGCATGGAGGTGTGGGACGGAAATGCGGCACCGCATTTCCGTCCGGGGGAGACCTTCATACTCTCCAGAACGGAAATGCGGTACCGCATTTCCGTTCTGACTGAAAATCGTGAACCACCGGAACTGAAATCCGGCACCGCATTTCCGTCCGAGTCGCACCTTCTGACATTCCAGAACGAAAATGCGGCGCCGCATTTCCATTTTGTATCTCAGGCACGGAAATGTGGGACGGAAATGCGGTGCCGCATTTCCATCCGTGTGAGACCTTCATACTCTCCAGACCGGAAATGCGGCACCGCATTTCCGTTCAACAACTAAGGTATGTGAAGGTGGAACGCAAATGCGGCGCCGCATTTGCGTTTTCACTCTAACTCATCAGACGCTGGGATGGAAATGCCATGATATGTGAACACGTGGACCAATGGACATGCGGCACATATCTGCACTCTTTGTGACTGAAGTGGCAGGAGGCGGCGCGGCGCGGCCGGACCGTTGGTTAATGATATTTGTTTTTCGGACGGCAGGCGTACCCTTGGCGATTCGAATTTTGTAATGACGCATAGTCCACGAGGAAACACTTTCGTCCAAGCCTTTCGAACCCAAGTGGTGCATCACCGCTGTTTTATCCTCTTTTGTCGTGTTTACTCAGTCACCCCTCTGGCGCCCTTTCCATCTGCACTCTTCGCCCCTTTTCCCTCTTTCTGTTCTTCTTTTGCTCAAACCTGAGAGGGAGGGAGTTCGTGCACCAGAGAAGAGACATCGTCGCAAGCTCCAAAAATTGTACTTCGGACGTAGTCCAATGCCAAAGGGGAGGAAGGAGATGCGTCTACAGGAGGAGATTGCCATCGCGCAGCAGAAGGCCACGCAGGCAACCCAGCCACCAGTGAGAGCTCCGTGCTATCGGGATGCGCGTTGCTGATCGAGCACCGAAACCCCCCTCTTTTTTCTTCTGAAATTCTTAGACTGTATGCTAGGAGACTTGAATGCAGAAGATGTTTGCATGCCTAACCGGAAAGGTGGATGTGCTAGAGGGATCGCAGGAATCCGAAGAGCTGCAGGAAGAGTCCGTGGAGCTAGCTGCAGCACGCACACCCAGCCGATCCACGAGCACGGGTCTTCCTGCCGGGCCTAGCCCTGTGCGTTTCAAGGACGCGGCTTCGAAGGGCAAGTCTTTGCAGTTCAAAGCCCCAGAGAGCGACTCGCGTTCGAAGGTCATGGAGAATCGCCAGCAGGGGTCGGGCCCTTCTCCAGCAAAGGCGAAGAAGAAGCGGCCCGTCCTTCAACTGGTTTCTGAACCGGACCAGGCCGTTTCCCCCCCACCCAGGCGAATGAAGCAGAAGGGTACAGGGCAGATTCAATTGCAGCAGACACCTTCACCTGCAAGAATGAGGAAGCACAAGGCAATCAGGGGGAGGGCGGAGCAGTCTCCCGCAAAACTGATTCCACGAGCTGAAGCCCAGTTCCTGCTTGATTTGCAGCCTGGTGATGTTGGGGGCGTCTCTGCTGCAGCAAAGGCAATGGGATTGACCGATTTTGTCGATCTGGTACCGGTCATTTCGGTTTCCAATCTGTTTTGTTTCCATGCTTCCGTGGACTAAACTGGAGAGTGTGCCTTGCAGGGTCACTGAAAATGCGTACGTGCATACCCACATGGCACATATGCTATACATGGTGAGGAAAACTGGTCTCACTGATCCGCACACGTTTGTGGAAATGCTGGAGCCCGAGCTCATTCAGAAAGCCGTGGCAAAAACTGACCGGACATGGTATCGTCTCACTATGGATGGAATGGTGGAGGTGATATACGAAGTAAGTTGTCCTCCCATTTCCCTCTGCTCATCCTTCCCCAATTTTCAGTAATCTTTCCACATGAATCGAATGTAACGCTTCTGCATGTTTTTGTTGGCAGTCAAACATCAAGCTGGATTTGGCCCATGCCAAACGCTTCTTCATGGAAAGTGAGGGGCACGTCAAAACGTTGCAGTCATTGACTGAGCACTTGAAGGAAGCCGGGGTCAAGTCCAGAACGAAATACAAGTCAAAGCTTGTGAAGCTGGTGGCCATTGCAGATCCGGCACTTGGAAAGGACTTCATCCCCGAGATTGCAAAACACTATTCTCGGGCCATGCAGCCGACCATGCAGTTCGAGAAACTGATCACCTCTCAACGACATGTGTTGAGGCGAAAGAGAAGGTGAGGTTTCAATGCACTGAAGTTCCTTCCTAGCAATAGCCACTCTTCTTCCTGCTCCTGACATTGGATCGGAAATGGCAGACACGGTGGTTGTCGATCTGGAATGCATCGGAGAGTATAAGGACAATGTGGTCTTTTCCACTCGAAGTTTCCGACCCTGCAGTGGATGTGTGGCTCAACCGCATGACTTGGTGGTTCCAGGTAATTCAAGGTACTTCCCCCGATTTGCTTTTCTGAAATGAATTCCCTGAATTGCTACGTGACAATGCATGTGGGAATCGCAGGTAATGACGAATGCGAAGGAGCAAGTCGTAATGCATACAAATTCGTTCGGCTTGTACGTCAAATGGGATGGAACACAGACATTGGAAGACTACGTGACACGTTTCAGATGTGCGGACAAGGACAACCTCTTTGCCAGGGAGCTGCAGACAGCAAGAAGGAGCGTGGAGTTTACACATCAGGAGGGAGCAAGAAAAGCTGCAATGCAAATTGTTTACAGGTGAAGCCCAGCTGCCCTTGTATGCAAAGCCTGGTTATGAGGTTTGTCTGGGAAATGCGGCACCGCATTCGCATTTTATGTTTTCGGTTGCACTCTGCGAGTACGTTGGTCTCAACTTTTGCTCACGCATGCTGACTGCCCTGCAGGTATATGAAATACGTGCTTCTTCAGACAGGGGCCCTGGCTCAAGAGCCCCCGTTCTTCATGGCTTGGACCGTGGCGGGCCCAAGCTGTGTCTACACTCCCGAGATGCAGAAACAATGGCATGCCGCACATCTCGTTGGATGCCTGTGGTACCTGGATATGTCTGGCGGAATTGTTGACGAGTCTGAGAAAGATCTGCATGCGAAAGCAGAAGAGAAGAGAAAGGAATGACGTGTCTCTGCTGGGCCAGAGTCGGCAAAGGAAGTTGCTGCTCTGGAACAATCCAGAAAGGCAGTTGAGATGGCACAGAAGACGGTGGATGCAGCTGTGCAGGCTCAACAGAAGGGGTCGAAGAAGAGGACTCGCCAGCAAGGAGCAGCAATTGTGACACCCAAGAAAACGAAGAAGCAGAAACAGATAGAGCAGGAAGAGGGTGACGAAGAGGACTCCGATGGAGACTTTGCAACCAGCCCACCCCCCAAACGCAGCCGAAATCCCCTGTGCCCACCGTTGTCATGAGAGGGACGAAAACAGGCTCGGCAAAGAAGGCACTCTTCAACCCCCCGGGGGGGCACCCTTTCGAGCCGGTGGAAATGAAGAGGCCGAAAGTGGATCCCGATACAGTAGTCCAGTGTGTAAATGAGAGTTTCTTGGTGGCTTTGGATGGACGGGCAGCCAAGTTGGCATACATGAAGACCATGGAGGGTCTGAAGGGCAGAGCACTGAAGAAGGCGGCTGCCGAAGAGCCTTCCGACACCCCTGGGTTTCTGAAGATGGTCTCGTTCTTTGAGAGGGTGTGTGCAGACAAGGATTGTAGGAGGGGCGGAAATGCCACCGAGTGGTCTTGCGATATGATCATCTTGGATATTCCGGACGGAGAGCCTGTGGAAGGACTGCAAGCTTTGCCATCTTGGAACAGGTACTCCGAGGACTTTTGGAAGAAAGGATTCGGGCTTGCCCGCATGGTGTTGGACGACAGAGGCTGTGTGGTTGTCCTGGCGAGCAGAGGCAAAAACACGCAGACAGGAATTGCGAAGTGGACCCACAAGAGCACCGTCCCAATTCTGAAGAAGAAGTGGACGCGCATCAACACATTGGGCCTTTGGTCGGAAGGGAAGAAGATAATTACGACATTGGCATTCGTCCTTTCATTTTCTTAGGTGTTTTGAAATGCGGTGCCGCATTCGATTTCTAATCGTTCCCCACTGTGTATGCAAATGAAGCAGTTCGATGCATACTGCTTTGTGAAGGAGAACTCGACCTTTGCTTTCCGGAAGGAGGGATTGTTGGTTGACCCGAACTGCGACCCCATCGATTACGACGTCCTGTTCAACAACGTTCCCACGGAACTTCTCCCTCATAGCCTCACTTCAATGGAACCCCTGCGGTATTCACGGACTCGGAGCCCTGCCTTCATTCAGACAATTATGGAGACATGCACTGACGTGGAGGGCACAGTGCTTGACCTCATCTGTGGGACAAGTATGCAGAATCTTGTTCTATGCTGTTCTGCAAATTCTCGTTATGCTTTAATTCGCAACATTTGAAGGGCCATGTTATAATGTGTGGATGGCATTGTAACAGGTGCCTCAATGTGGGCTGGGCGGTTTTCCAACCGGCACCTCTTTGCCTACGAAGAGGACACATCCGTCTGGGGATCCCATCTGGAAGGGCTTCAACGGAATGTGAAGGCTCCCATCGAAGCCAAAGACTCCTCGGATTCGTCGGAGTCGGAGGAAGAGACAGTGGACATTGATGCCGAGGAGAACCCGGAATACGAGTGAGTGCAAACATTGTAAGTTTGCAAAGCCTTCTGGGTGATTTTTTGTCAAACGCATTTCCGGACTGTGGTTCTCATTGGTCTCGTTGGTGATTGTTATGTGCAGGATTCCAGGATCTGGGTCGAAACATGTAGGGCCTACACTTCCTGCCAGGAAGAATGTCCCGTTCTTTGCGAGGGCCGACTTCATGACGAGCCCGGTGAAGGACTACTCCCTTCCTAGTTATGCAGCTAAACTCGCAAATACAGCAATTAGACGATGTGAGAATCCTAGTAAAGTAGAGCAAATTTTGGAGAGGGCTAGGGAGGACAGAAGGATAAGGAAAGAGTTGGCAGCACCTGAGACAGGTAGACAGGTGCGAAAGTTCATATGTGATTCAGCGGATGAGAGCGATGCAGACAGGGAGGACGACGACCCAACGGAGGTGAGATGGTCAGTTCCGCAAGGGGAAGATGGGATTTTTGAAAGCCTGGCCAACGAGCAGTCCGCTGGAGATGGGAAAGGCAATGACGGGGTGGAGGCGGAGCAGGACAGTCAAGGACAGGACGACGATACTGATGATTTTCAAGATTAATAGAATTTTAATGAACACTCTGTACATTTAAATTCCCTTCCAGAGTATATAAAGGAAATTCTCCCCGTCCTTCATGTCCCCTCTCCCATGTGCTTCTCAACGACACCATCGTCCAAACCACGTCCCTCCCAAAATCGGAAATGCGGCACCGCATTTCCAAAACCGGGAAAAGAACAATTTTCCGTTTCATGGTTTGGACATCAGAAATTGTTCGGCCGAACGGAAATGCGGTGCCGCATTTCTGTTTTCGATACGGCAGTTTTGCCGATTGCCAGCTCCTTCCATGGAGGTAAATGGAAATACCACCCCGCATGCAGAGGTCGAACACGTTATTTAAATGGCGGACATGGAAATGCGGTGCCGCATTTCCATTTTGGAGATGGACGTTTTTCCAACTGCAGACGCATTTCCAGAACGGACATCGTTGTTTGTCCAATTCCAGACCCTTGGATGGAAATGCGGCACCACATTCCATCGTGTTGGACGGAAATGCGGCACCGCATTACATTGTCCAATAAGAACTTCCGATTGCCAAACATGGAAATGCGGCGCTGCATTTCCAAAACAGACATCGTTGTTTGTCCAATTCCAGACCCGTGTGGGCATTCCATCTTGGACGGAAATGCGGCACCGCATTCCATTGTCCAATACGAAATTTTGATGACGGACATGGAAATGCGGTGCTGCATTTCCAGAACGGACATCGTTGTTTGTCCAATTCCAGACCCTTGGACGGAAATGCGGCACCGCATTCCATTGTCCAATAAGAACTTTCGATTGCCAAACATGGAAATGCGGCACCGCATTCCATTGTCCAATAAGAACTTTCGATTGCCAAACATGGAAATGCGGCGCCGCATTTCCAAGGCCCACATCGTTGTTTGTCCAATTCCAGATCCGTGTGGGTATTCCATCTAGCTGGACGAAAATGCGGCACCGCATTCCATTGTCCAATACGAAATTTTGATGACGGACATGGAAATGCGGTGCCGCATTTTCAAAACGGACATCGTTGTTTGTCCAATTCCAGACCCTTCGACGGAAATGCGGCACCGCATTCCATTGTGCTGGATGGAAATGCGGTGCCGCATTCCATTGTCCAGTACGAAAATTCGATGACGGACATGGAAATGCGGTGCCGCATTTCCAGAATGGACATGGACAAGCATTGGCGATTGGACATGCTTGGACAATTCAAGGTCCAATATGGAAATGCGGTGCCGCATTTCCAATTCGAAGTATGGTAATGTCATGTCAAGAAATGAAATGCGTTACAGCATTTCCGTTACGACCACAACGGAGGAAATGGAGCTGCATGGAGAAAAATGAAATGCGGTGCCGCATTTTCGAGCTTCAGCATGTACATGTTTCCTTTTACTCATACATGGATTTCCTTCACCTCAGGACTCTGATATCGCTGACTCTGGTATATTCATATGGACAGACAAATTGTAGAAATGAGACCACAAATTGTAAACAATGGGCCAATTACTGCAGTTCTTGAATACAATGAAACACAGCACACAGAAGTGAGGGACGATGGGTTGTTTTATTGATCGAACACGGGGTCTCACATTTAGCAACTCCAGACAAATCTAAGCCTTTTTGCCTTCTACATGGGCGTCACCAAGTCGACGGAACTTCGATAGCCCTCAAAACAAGCTCATTACTGATGCGGCACCTCGAGGTAAACTGCAATGCGGTCGTTCTGGTGCCCTTGGTGGAGCTCACCACAATGTCATGCCCATCAATGATACCACCATCATACATTGACAAGGTCACTGTGGGCCTCATGTGCCCGTGCGATTCGTCTTCGCAACTCAGCCGAATGTCTCCATACACTGGAAGAGCGGAGTAAACTCCACGAATATAGTTTTCCCCGGTGCCGTCCTCCCTGGTGCACTGGCAGCAGTTCCAGCGCCAAAGCGAGGCCGTGCGTGATCTGTCCGGCATCCCATTCCAGCTTTGTATATCGAGGTCAACAATTTTCAGGACCCACGGACCGCATTGACCCTCGCCCTCACCTCGCTCAAAGCGGTAATAGCCCTCCAAATACTCCATTGCGCGCAAAGACTCCTGCTTGATTCCAGAAGCGTCAGTGAAAACAGAGAGCCAGACAATGATGTCTCCTGATTCTGGTTTGAACATAGCATAATCGTGGCCATGATAAGGGCAGTCAGCAAGATTTCGGCGGCACGGCATCCTTGAAAAAGATTAGCGGAGTACGCTCAATGACAACAGCTCCTGGATGGAAGAGGCAGCAGCGCGGTGGCTGGAAGAAGTTCAAGCAAATGCTACAATTCCTCACAAACACTCCAGGGCACATTTAAATTTCCCCCCTACAGGAACCTTGCACAGATGAAGATTGGTTGCTCCATGAATGTAGCCGTTTCAGTTTCCTTCCCTGCCATGCAAACTATGGGGAGTAAGTGCCAGGTGGGCCAATAGCCACCCGAGACGTCGAAGTCCATCCCCCCTTCGATGTAAATGCGACGCCGAATTTCCATCCGGGGGATGGACTTCGGTGGCAGATTTCAAACTATACCCCGTGGATGAGAAAGAGGTATCGGTTCATCCACCGCTGGCGTGATGAACATGTTACACGATGATTGGTGGGTACGTGGGACCCAGATGCTCCATTATTGGAGCCCGCACTGCTCTTCCGCTTCTCATCATTTCGAAAATCTAAGGACTTCGTTGTTGTCCGCAAGGTCATTGTCATCGGCATCAAAGACGTCCTCAGGTCCTCCTTTGCAAGGATGTCGTGGTTCCGGAATCGGGACGACTGCCCTTATGGAGGCTTCGATTATGCAATGTATTCGGCCACATCGTGGATGCTTGCTCTGTCATTTTGATCAACCTTACCTCACATGGTTCTTTAGCAATGATCAAACCTGGAACTCTCTATGATTTGGTCTTCCCTTTACTCTCTCTGAGATAATCTAGCACTAACATGAGTCATACCTTCCGAATCTACTGCTACCCATGTGTTCCTATCCTGACTCAACATCCATTACCATACGTATACTGCCCTGTGTGAATGATTCTGATAGCTAGATCTCCAGGCAGCCTATAGTTTGGGTTTTGTGGATCAAACCCAAGCAGTTCTATGTTAGAAAATCTAACCACTCTGATCACGAGGTCACCCATTTGTGGCCCTGCAGTCAAATAATTTGCTCTTGCGTTCCATCGCGTTGCACTCGAGAGTTGATAACGGAACGCCAGCTTTTCCTGTTTTGTCAGTCCTCTATCGACCAAGCTCTGATACCAAAATGAAGGGGCCTACAACCCATGACAATCCATCCAGTCAGTACACCATTTATTCCAGGCTACAGCGGAAGAGAAAACCTGGCACAAACGGAGATTCGTCATTGAGATTTGTCTAGATACATTGTTTGTTTTCTTTTATTGTCATCCCTGGAGGGTGACCAAATGCCCTTGAGCTTGTCACTTCATTCGTTTTCATATCTGTGTTTGCACCATTCACCGGTCGAACGGAGGTCTGCCGTGATGCTTACTTCCGACCCTCTAGTGTTCATGCCTTGCTCCAGTATTAACACGTATGTCTAACTTGGCTTTGCAGAGAAGTGCATGGAGAAACTACCCTACTACATACTGGTATCAGTTCACTATTTAGTACACAACCGTATCGTGCATGCTAGCTAAGCCTGCAGCCTCTCTTTGTATAAACGCAAATTAGATGTTTTGATGCATGAGAGTTAGTCCTCACAAAACACTTTAGCTAACCATCATAACACCACCTCTATGTTAGTGGATACATTCTACTTCACACCAAGCTGATTCTCGTGCTCACTTCAGAATGATAATAATCTCCATGCCTTACTTCAAGAAGAAACATAAGCTAGTACCAAAAATCTGAGAGAGATGACTATACGTAACCACTCGTCTTATACTTTGGCCTGATCATAGACTTGGTCTTATCCACGCCGCCACTCCACGTGATTATTTAATAACTAGACCCCAAAACTTAATCAGCTGCAACCTTAGGCTTGAAGACTTAGTGGCCACCGGGTATTATTCCCCTCTGTGCCACAGGCCTGATTGTTGCTAAATACATCTTAAGGCGTCGTGTACCTCCTTCTATCCACCCTTTATCTTAGTGCCACCTAGCTAATATTATTGTGGCCACTCTACTCACTAAATCACCGCTGAGTCCTTTGTCTTATTTCTGCAGTATCATCCCTATGTGATGAAGAATCAATTTTTTCATTGATGCTTTCATCGCCCTATCATCCTGCTAGCTCGTCATCCATCCACTAATGCCAATCAGTGATCTCATCCTTGCTTGTCATCCAATTTTCCCACCATCCATCCGCTGATGAAAATTTGTCAATTTCATCCTGTTAACTCCAATGATAAATCGCGATTTCATCCAACTATCCTGCCATCGTTCCTTACTTGCACAAACCCCAATTTTCTTGTCTTGCCCATGGGGTTCTCCCGTGTTTCCCTCGTTACCTCCTTTTGACTCACACACCTCCCCAAAAATTGCGGCGAGGCGAGTTTGTTGGCAACAAGGCAGCATTCCCACATTCCGGGCCATCTATAGTGGATGTGTTGAAGCTTCTGCACGTAGACTCCAAATCGCAGCTTGGTAAGATTAATTTTGAAATCGCAGAAGTGAAGAAGGTCAAATGCTTGCCAAGGATCGTAAATGGTGATGTTGTGTATGAGCTTCCTCCCACGTCAAACACATCTCCAACTGGCCAGCTTGAAGGTATGGACCGCAAGTACGACGGGAATCCATGGACGGTGACGAGAACAACCAACATAAAGCTCCCGCTCATAGGGTCAAAAGGCGGCGCTGTGAGGTGAGATTTTAATTTGCAGTTGTTGTCACTGCCCTCTGAGTTGCTGTAGTCGGTCCCAACTACAACAGTCGGTGGTTTTGATATCAAAGTACAACAATCGTTTCGGAGTGCTGACCAACTTTCACATTGCAGATATGTTTACTGTGTTGGAGCGATGAGATGCGTCAGAGGAACGTGCCCATTCTTCCTGAGGGAGGGCAAGCACAATGAGATGCACTGGGTGGGACACTCCGATGGACAGTACTTCAAGCCGCACCTGGAGAAATGGACCAGAAAGTACATATCCCAAAACCTGCAGAAAGCACATATCCAGCTTTGTACGAATTGGAGAGCAGCGAGCAGCGAGGCTGAAGCAGAGGTGTCGTTTCTGGCCATCCGTGCCTGGTGGTCGTCTTCCAGTGCCGCTCGAGATGACGATGTCCCAGCGCTTGAAAGCTGGCTTTCATGGTGGACATACTAATACTACCAACTTGGAGCTTATGTTCAAAATGTAAGAATTCCGTTTCTCCATCCAGTGTCCTCTTGTGTCCACTTCTTTTAGGCTGCTCACATGAGCAAACCTTCTACAGCTATAGTCTGCACCACTATTACAGTGCAAATTCCGAAATTGTAACTTTAATATTAATTGTTAATTTAATTATGATTCGTTTAATTTGTAGATTTTCTCGCACCCACTTGGGTTCGCTCGCATCTTCGTATCATGGTTTTGTGCACCTCAGTTTGTACGTAATTGGGATGCGCACATGCTGTGCACGAAATGAACATTCACTTGTAGTCTGCAACGACTATATTATTGCACGAGGAGATATTCCCATTTTCCATTTACTCCTACCTGTCTTTGCTCGCATCTGGTTTCGAGAATGTGGACTACAATATGTTATAGTCTGTAACAACTATATCATCGGATAGCCAGAAAACCCCTTCATGAATTACCTCTTATACTTATAGTCTGCACCGACTATGGCCTTAGGGGTACATTGTGGGCCCGAAAATGATGCATTTCTTTCTGTGGCACTTGTAGTCTGCACTGACTATTGGGTTGTACGTTCGTTGTTGGTTGGTTTGTTGTCACACCATGTCTCTGGGACTTATAGTTTGCACCGAGTACGTGGTTATCTGTTCTTTGTTGGTTGGTTATTGTTGCAGCCATGTCCATGGTATTTATAGTCTGCACCGACTATGTGGTTATGTATCGTTATTGGTCAGGCATTGCAGAAATACTTATAGTCTGTACCGACTATGTGCTTGTTTTTATGCCAATTTCGATGTGTCTCTTGCAGGGTCTGTAGCTGGAGGACAACGATGCAATGCCGAATGTCAATATGTCAGAGGCCGTATTGCGAGCTGGCAGGCCGGCAGCGGTGTGTTAAAGGTTGACCTGTATACAGCCACCCGGAACGACATGACGAGGGCAATTCTGCAATCATCTAATTACAACAACTACCTGGAGGGTGGGGCAAAGGGTTCCGGACTTGTTCGCGAACAATTACTAGCCCGTGCGGCATCCCGCTTGTCTGACCGTGCTAAAATGGCTGAAACGGTGAGGTCTTTTGTAGATGGCACTGAGCTTCATGGTAAAAATCCAGGGCTGGAGGGTGACCTTCTCACGAGAACAACAAAATGGAAGATTGTTCTAGGGCAACTTGCAAGACGAGGAACACGTTCATTCTTGGAGGTCTGACTTAAACCTCCGAACGACACCCAGGAGACCTGAAGGTGCCGGTGGATTAAGAGTGAGCACAAGTACTGTGGACATGTCTGTTGAAACTTTGGAGGATGAGCTTCCAGTACAAAACAGAAAGCCTGTTTTGGAGACCGTGGTTTCGACGGCTTGCTGCCGCCCACACTTCCGATGAGGTGGACAAATGGGGTCCCCATTGGCAAAGGCAAAATGAGAAGTTCGAAGATTGATTGCTACTGATCCTCTTTTCCAGCATTTGTCCGGAAAGATGTTTTACGTGTGGGACGGCAATCATCGCCTCCTGGCATGGATGGAGCACATAGCCCAAGCCCACCCCAACGACCTGGATTGGCATTATGCCGTGGAGTGTGTTGTGCTAAAGGTTGCGGGGCCCAAAGATCGAAGTCTTCTCAAAGCTGCAATGACAGACATCAACTCGTAAGTTACAATGCCTCTTGCTTTGGAACCTTGAATTTGAAAGTCATTTCATCGCAAATCGTCATATTTGTTGCAAATTCTCATCTCTTCCGAGTGAAGGATGTCGGGAAGCAGGGGGTGCAAGAGTTTGCCAATTCGCTCAGTGTCGACCTCCTGCGCAAGTCGGAGGCAAAGGCAGATAGAATCTGGTATAGGCTGAGCATGGACGCCATGGTGGACTACATATTTTGGGTACAGCTCCCAACTCTTTTGTTGACCTAATCTGTCTTTGCTCCCCCAATAGAAGAAAAAGTGTGGACCAAGATTTCTAATCTTATGTGTGCATTGTTGACATACGAAAATTCAGCAGGATTTGGCATATGCGCGGAGGTTCTACATGGAGTCAGAGGAGAAGAAATAACCCTCCCGGCACTGGAATCGTATCTCAAAGCTGCAGAGGCGAAGGCCCGTATCAAGTACAAGTTGCAGATGGTGAAGTACGTGCCCATAGCTGATCCCGCCCTTGGTGCCGACTTTCTAGTGGAGGTGGGGAAGCACTACTCCCGTGCTCTTAAGCCCACGATGACACTGGAGAAGCTGCATTGTCTAGCTACAGCCTGTGTGGATGCAACAGAGAAGGTTATACATTCTTAATCAAATTATCTTGTGGCAACAATTCGTTTTCGTGGTGTTTGGCGCTTACTAATATGCACGGTGGTTGGACAGACCCGGTGGCTCCAAATCTGGAATGGGTCCCAGAGTACAAGGGACATGTGGAGTGGCATGATTTTGGGAAAGATGCGGCGTCTATTTCCGTGGAAGAGGATCCATTACCGCAGAAACACGTCTTCATCCATATTAACCCTGCAACCCCAAACAGAAACCCTAACCCTTGTCAGCCTTAGGGACCCACCTCAACCCCGACAATGAACCTCGCCATCCCGCCCCTCTGCATGATACTGCGCACTGACATCATCCATGGGACCATCCATGCATGCAACATTCGTCCACAGTGTACATCCAATCGGGGTTTATCCATCCAAAAACATTCATCCTCCATACATCCAACCAAATATTGGTGTGATGGCATATGTCGAATGACTGTCTACTGGACTATGCACATATTCATCTCTGTTGAAAAAGTTTTATTGAATGCACACGGTTGAATTGGAGAGCAATGTTTAGAAGGAAAACACTTTCAAATTCGCAGGACGCGGGGGAGAGAATGTTTCAATTCAAGGATGTGAATTTCATTGTAGTCCGTGCTCATTACAACGGATGGTGGGAAGAGAAATGGTGGTGCAACGGAAAACGGAGAGTGTGTCCCCTCATGTTCCATAAATGAATGCCCTCAAGTACATCCGTAGGTGGTGTCAACACTGCTACTGCTACCACCTGAATCTACTGAACTGCTAGAAGTACTGCTACAACCTGAAACTGCTGCACTATCATCTATGAAGACCTTTGCGCGGAGGTGCCTGAGCGTCTTCCTGGAACTCCAACGCAAGGGTAGGGGAGAAAGCACAGCTGCTTGCACACGAGCAATGCCTTCCGCGTAATCGGGAAGGACATAATTAGGAGGTGGGCTCCAGCACAAGTCCCTCAAGTACATGGAAGACAGGGGCCATGGGAGTGCGTTCACATTCCTGCAATCAGAAATGCACCATTTGGGTAACAATCAGACAACAGAAGGGGACGCGACAGAGCATATACACAGGGATCAAATAGACAGAAAATGAACTTACTCACATGAAAAGTCATTGTTCAGGTCCTTGTCGTCTCCGTCGAGGATATCAATTTGCGCAGTGACATCCTTGACATTGGAGGTAGACGCGCCCCCTTGCAACTCGGCAAGGAGGCCAGTGAAAATATTTGCATCTCCTTCCATACCAAACAAGTGCCTGCCACCTGCCTTGCAAGCATGGTAAAAAGCGCCTGCAAGAGACAGATTGAAGGAATTAGAGTTTTAGAATATTGAGTAAAGAAGGTGCAGAAGAAAAGAAATCGATGACAAAGGCAAGAAGAGAAACCTGTGCCGAGAGTGAGATCTATGATGCGGGCCCCTGGCCGAGAACAATTCTCAATGATCGTTTGGATAAAAGCCGGGCTTTTTTCACGGGCCCCTCTCCAAGGAGTTCATTTGGCTTTCGCAAACATACGTTGGAGTCGACATAGTTGTAGTGCATGTCGTTGACGACAGGATCGAACCTCTCGTTTATGAAACATCCTCCCCCATGAAGCTTGAACTCCACCACTGTGGTGGGAGTCAACAGTGGATGTACCCTCACGAGACACACGGCCTCAAATAGACGGGTCTGCGATGAAGAGGACAATAATTAGTGAGGAATGTTTCATAGCACATCTGGGTGGGAGTGCAGACCCATTTTGGATGGAACTGGTTCAGAGTCATTGCTCATGCACCGCCATAACTGAGTGCGCTGAAGCACTCAATTCAGGCAGTGCGAACAGCATGACTTCATAACAGTCAGTACAGTGGAACTTCAACAGAGAAGGCATAAAAACAAAGTATTTGAAACCCACCTTCTACCCTAGGCAATCCCCCTTCGTCAGATATAGGCTGTTGACACAGTTCCAGGTCTTGATAATCCGCATCCCCGAGGCTTTCAAGTAGCTTGCCAGCTCTCGGCGACATCTCATCGTGACAGATTGTATGATACCCAATTTTATTTTTATTTTATTTTTTATTTTTGGTTCCCCCCCCCCCGGGGAGAACTGAGTGCGTCAACGCACTCAATTTCTTCATGATCATGATTTCAGGATGATCATCGACGAGAGGTGCGGGTCCGGATTTTCACCCCGGGTACCCGGCGGGTTTTGGGGAAACCCCCCCTCCCCCCCCCCCCCCCCCCCCCCCCCCCCCCCCCCGAGAACTGAGTGCGTCAACACACTCAATTTTTTCATGATCATGATTTCAGGATGATCGACTATGGGTGTGCATGTTTATGACTATCACTCCAAGAGGCTCATGACGATTGCAATCTGCGAGATGAAAGGGGAGGACACACAGTCGGAGATGCATCTGTGGGAGGGCATAAACGAGCAGATGGCAAGGGCGGGATTGGCAGAGCCCAATTTCAGGGGATTCATGGCAGACAACGCTCAGGCCAATTGGGGCAGCGGTGCGGCGTGTGTACGGTGAGGACCCCAATGTTCCAATGGAGGGGAAAGAGAGACCCTGTGGATTCCATTGGATGCAGAGTCTATCTCACTACACTACCAAATTTGTTGCTAGCTCATTCCAGGCTGAACACCGTGTCCTTTGTACGGCGTGGAAGGATGCACCCACATTTGATGACGCGGAGGTTAAGTTTGCTATCATCGAGGCTTGGTGGAACATGTCAGGTGCAGTGGAGACAACCAATCTAGGAGCCTTGCACAGCTGGTTGGGGTGGTGGCATTTCCAGTATCGACAGTTCGGACAGTACATGCGGGAGGTATGATGCTGTCATTTTCGTGCAATTGTCTTTCCTTTACGGACCTTCCATTGGTCCCTCACCATTGTTTGTGTCCTTGTAGGAGCGGTGCTTGGATTCCGACACGGACATGCCGAACACGAATATGGCAGAATCAGTCCACTCCTCCTGGCGAGCGTCTTCTGCCGCACATCTGGTGGACGTAGTGACGGCCACAATGGAGGACATCAACAGAGCAATCATGCAGCAAGCCACGTACTACAAGTTCTTGAGCGGGAAACAATGGGGCTTTGGGCCGGACAGGGAGGAATTGTTGGTACGAACAGCTTCGAGGTCCAAGAATCCACTGAAATGGGTGACAACATTGCAAGAGAAGATCAAAGGGACGCCTCTGCAACGCAGAGGTGAACACCTAGAGGGGGACGTCCGTACTCGCCCTGTGAGGCGGAGGATTGAAGAGAAACCTGGGTGCAAAGAGGATTCTTGGAGATCCGACAGGAACATTTGGACAGCACCTCGAGGTCCCGTCATGTTGCCGCACAATGTGTCTTCTAGCAGTGGGAGCCCAAGAAATTCCAGATCGCCATCGCCTTCAAGCGGGGATTCCATGCAAGAAATTCCCACCACTCGCTTGCCCCAGATTCCGCCCGCTGTTATGCAGTATGGCCAAGCCATTGTGGAGACGATTGTGTCTGCGTCACAGTGGAGAATTGCTCGCACAAAGCCGTCGTTTCAAGGTAGGTGTTCCGCAATTCGAGTGGATACACAACAACGTTGTTTAGAGATGATAAGGAGGAATCCAGATGGGGCTGTCCCTGCTCCTACTTTTACAGGAAGATTTGTCCATGCAAAGTTTGCGGAGGCGACAACCACCCAGTTTTGGTTCTGCAGGCACGACATTATGACTTGCGTGTATGGAAAGCCCAAGTACGGCATACAAACAATGCCAGAGGCTCCCCCGGTGTGGCCGGTGGAACCAGGCTGCGATCTGAGTCAGGTTGAGGCCGACGCCCTTACTGCCGCAGGATTTTGGATGTTGCAGCGCACTGACGTCCCCAGACAACCATTTCCGCTTCCACAGCCTCCACCACCAACCCCTGTGAGAGCAAGAACAATGGGACGCGACAGCTCTAAGCATCCTACACACCGTTGGGGGAAACCGAAGAGGCGGCGACCTCCCTCAAAAGTGAACGAGACAAGGATGGGGAATGCACTTCGGATGAACTGTACAATCCAGAGCTCGACAGAAGTGCCCCCACCAGGCTTTGGGCGTGTGTATCAGATGGCCACGGCAGGCTCAGCTGTTCGCAATGAGGTGTACACCATCACCATTTCAAAATTACCCACCTGCAATTGCACCGACTTCCAGATCATGGCGAACAAGGGGGCATCATACTGCCCTTGCAAGCATCTATACTACGTGTACCTAAAGAGACTCCGGTGTAATTCCACAACTCATCACTTCATACATGCACCAGGGTTGAGCCCCTAAGAGGTGCACACTCTTCTGAATATGGATCCAGGGGACCAGTGAGCTTGGCTTGCGGTCCCAACACAATGGTACGCCCATCCTTTTCGGATAGTAGAACTGTACTGCTGCAAGTAGCTCTGACTCTGGCCACAGAAAGGTCTGACTTATGTCTTGCCTACCAGTAACCTGTTTTGCTCGAACTAAGATAATACTATGTCATTCTCTTGTGTTTCCACGTGCATGTATTTTTGTGTGTTGGAGGGTTATTGTTTTTCTGCTCTCCCAAACTTTGCTTTCCTCATTCGACCCCCAGCAAGGAAATGCGGCGCCGCATTTCCAAGTAACGTCGTAGGTACTGGTAGATGCGGCCTTCGCCAACACCAAACCGCCCAAAAATTTCGCACGTGCGAACCCTAATGCGGCACCGCATTTCCCAGTTGAGTCGCAAACCTTTCCCGCCGAATACCCGAAGATGACAGAATTGTGAAGTACTGCAGACTCTATTGGTGCAGACTCTATTGGTTCAATCGCGGCAAAATGGTCACCTTCATTCCAATGTTAAGGCATGTAAAACCGCGGAATACTCTATAAAGGCCAGTATGCGACGTCCTTTTGCCGTGGTATACTGGATTTCTCGTTGCACGGTCACTCATTTCCATGAGCGGATCTAAAAAACCATGAGCGGACTTGTTACTGACGACATATCTTCGCCGCATTACAGGATGTGGAACTTCCAAAAACGGCAAGGTCAAATTAAAAACTATTATTTTAATACTTGTTTAATCTGCCGCATTTCCAAATTTGGAGGAGTCCGCTCATGAAATCCGCGTGTCTGACTTCGGCTCACCGCTCATGCGGCTCATGCGACTCATGGCTCATGGCTCATGGTTTCTGCTCATGAAATAGTAAACCTCCTTTGATGGAGAGAGATGGACCATCGATGATGGCAATCACGACTGATTTCCTGTCATAAAGGTGAAGTGTGGCAATGACAAATCCTTCAGGGATTGATGCCCCATTTTACGGGAATGAGATAGAAGATGTAGCAGACTGGTTAGAAAAATTGCAACTAATAGGAGATGTTCGAGATTTGAATGAAGACAAACTGTTGAAAGTGGCAAGGTTAAATCTGCAAGGTAAGGCAGATGATTGGTATAAAAGACAGAATCCCAAACCCACCATTTGGGAGGAGTTCCAGGAACTGGTGTTTACAAAATACGGACAGGTGGATCCCACTGAACTAAAAATGAAGTTGGACTCTGTGAAACAGGAAAGCAGGGAAAGAGTGCAGGCATATTACGACCGCATCTCGAAACTGTTCGCCCAGGGAAAAATCTCTGACTTGGAACAAAGAAGAAGAATTCTGAGTGGGTTGCAGCCCGAGATCATGCGACTCATGCTAGGTACAAGGTTTGTCAACATTGATGACGTGTTGGAAACTGCCCTACATGTGGAATGGGGATTGGGAGAGATGAGAGAAACCCCTTTGGAGCCACTAGAAGGAGAGATATAGGAGCAAAAGGTGACGGATACCCTGTCAAGTTATTTTACCACTAGTGTGAAACTAGCTAGGAAATAGCAGCTTTTACATATTGACATTTGGGATTGGCCCAAGTGTCAATCCAGGGGTCAAGGCAGATTTAGGCCCTGGAGTGGTTATCTTCACGGCAAGCGCGGGAGGCTCATCTTTCTCGAGTTGAGCCTCACCGCGCCTAGCTATGGCGCCGTAGTGTGGATTCCCCATGGCGTGGGGTGCACTTGGCTTGACTTGTATTTGAGTGATGAGGTTATATATATGCATGAGTTTATGCTTCAGCTTTGTGAGCTCGCATGAGCTCGTGCTTGTATTCTTCCTCTTTATCACTCGAGAAAGATGAGCTCGTATCTATGAGTGCTAGATACGAGTTAGTTGTAGCACTTGTGGTTTTTGCTTGAGAATGAGAGAAACCAAGTTGTTATGCAAGGAGCACCGTGGAGCTCTTGGTTGTTAGAAGCGGAGGCGATGTGGGTTACGAGGTGGTAAACCTTGGCATTCGATCTTCAGCTTCAGAGATGAAAGCACCATACTGTAGGTAATTCCAGAGCACCTTGATGGTTTCAGATTGTGTACATGCATGAGCAAGCACGATTGGGAAGAGGACCAGTCAAGAGCAGGTTATAGTGGCTTTGGTGGCAAAGCTGAGAACTGGACTTGGGAATGCGAGCTGTCATTGTGTGAAGGATTGCAAGACCAAGCGAAAGGGCTGATTTGGCTTGGGGCAAATCAGTGCACTTTGTGGAGTATGGTGAGATTGGGTTTCAATCTCGAGCTTCAGCATTGAGAGGGCTCTTGTCATGGCGAGAGCAGGGCTGGAACAGGAGCTAAGAGGTGCGGCAAGGCCATGGAATGTGCACCTAGGGTTACAGAGCTTGGAAGAAGAGCTCTTGCACCACAAGAGAAGTGTCTTGTGGCTGGAAATGTAAGCCTTAGGGTTTCAGGAGCTTGGCAAAGGCTATGGAGTGCTTAGTCTTGTCTTAGAGAGCATCAAGGAGCCAAGGAGGCAAGATAGGGGGCTGATATCTCTTGTGTGAAGAGGTTGCATGTGTGGAGCATGTATTCAGCTCATTGAAGCTTCCATCTTCAAGCTTGGAGGGCAAGCAAGGAAGAGGGAAGGGCTGACTTCCCTTATGTGAGGGCAATGCATGTGTGGAGCATGCTATCAGCCTGGTGAAGGCTTGCACTTTCAGGTGTGGGAGTGCAAGAAAGGAAGGAAGGGGCTGGTTTCCCTGTAGGGCATGTGGAGCATGCTTTCAGCATGCTGAAGCTTGTATTTTCAGGTTTGTGGGTGCAAGAAATGAAGCAAAGGAGCTGATTCTTTTATGGTGAGAGTGGGGCATGTGTGGAGCATGCCTTCAGCCCATTGAGGCTCTTGTTTTCAAGCTTTAGAGAGCTAGAACGGAAGGTCTAGGGCTGGTTTCCACTTGGAGTGAAAGAAAAGCACTTGTAGGGCCTATGTGAGTTGGGGTTTCAACTTCAAGCTTGAAGGGAGCGCAACTCTTGAAGCAGCAGGTGTAAGGGGCTGGAAGAGGCTCTAAGACAGATGCTATGGCCAAGGAGAGTGCTTGAATGAGTGCTCACAAGGGCTGGGAACCAGCAGGGCTTGGTTGTTTGCCATTGAGTTTAGTGGCGTGTTTGGGTAGGCTAAGTGAGAAAGAAGGCTTGGTTTGTGGCAACCACCTCATGGCTTAGGGCTACTATGGTGGTGTGTGGGAGCCGAAAGAGCAAGGATACCTTGCTGATTTCCTCACAGCCACCATAGCTCGGTGGAAAGAAGCCTAGAGTCCAAGAGACACAAACCCTAGCTTGGCGTGGCTAAACCCCTTGGAGAAATGGCTAAACTGCCAGAGCGGCCATGTGTGGGGCTGTGACAGGCAGTGGCAAGCTGTGACGGGCTGTGACGGGCTGTGTCAGGCTGTGGCGAGCTGTGACGGGCTGTGACGGGCTGTGACAGGCTGTGGCAAGCTGTGACAGGCTGTGATGGGCTGTGACAGGCTGTGCCCTGTGCCCTGTGGGGCTGTGACGGGCTGTGTCAGGCTGTGACAGGCTGTGCCCAGTGGCCTTTTGGGGCTGTGACGGGCTGTGCGGGGCTGTGACAGGCTGTGCCCTGAGGCCTGTGGGGCTGTGACGGGCTGTGACAGGCTGTGCCCATGGCCTTTGGGGCTGTGATGGGCTGTGAGGGGCTGTGACAGGCCGTGCCTGAGGCCTTTGAGGCTGTGATGGGCTGTGATGGGCTGTGATAGGCTGTGCCCTGTGCCCTGTGGGGCTGTGACGGGCTGTGTCAGGCTGTGACAGGTTGTGCCCAGTGGCCTTTGGGGCTGTGACAGGCTGTGCCCTGAAGCCTGTGGGGCTGTGACGGGCTATGACAGGCTGTGCCCATGGCCTTTGGGCTGTGATGGGCTGTGACAGGCCGTGCCTGAGGCCTTTGCGGCTGTGATGGGCTGTGACAGGCTGTGGCAAGCTGTGACAGGCTGTGATGGGCTGTGACAGGCTGTGCCCTGTGCCCTGTGGGGCTGTGACGGGCTGTGTCAGGCTGTGACAGGCTGTGCCCAGTGGCCTTTTGGGGCTGTGACGGGCTGTGCGGGGCTGTGACAGGCTGTGCCCTGAGGCCTGTGGGGCTGTGACAGGCTGTGCCCATGGCCTTTGGGGCTGTGATGGGCTGTGAGGGGCTGTGACAGGCCGTGCCTGAGGCCTTTGAGGCTGTGATGGGCTGTGATGGGCTGTGACAGGCTGTGCCCTGTGCCCTGTGGGGCTGTGACGGGCTGTGTCAGGCTGTGACAGGCTGTGCCCAGTGGCCTTTGGGGCTGTGACGGGCTGTGCGGGGCTGTGACAGGCTGTGCCCTGAGGCCTGTGGGGCTGTGACGGGCTGTGATAGGCTGTGCCCATGGCCTTTGGGGCTGTGATGGGCTGTGAGGGGCTGTGACAGGCCGTGCCTGAGGCCTTTGCGGCTGTGACGGGCTGTGAGGGGTTGTGACAGGCCGTGCCCATGGCCTTTGGGGCTGTGACGGGCTGTGAGGGGCTGTGACAGGCCGTGCCCGAGGCCTCTGGGGCTGTGACGGGCTGAGAGGGGCTGTGACAGGCCGTGCCTGAGGCCTTTGGGGCTGTGACGGGCTGTGAGGGGCTGTGACAGGCCGTGCCTGAGGCCTTTGAGGCTGTGACGGGCTGTGAGGGGCTGTGACAGGCCGTGCCCATGGCCTTTGGGGCTGTGACGGGCTGTGAGGGGCTGTGACAGGCCGTGCCTGAGGCCTTTGAGGCTGTGACGGGCTGTGAGGGGCTGTGACAGGCCGTGCCCATGGCCTTTGGGGCTGTGAGGGGCTGTGAGGGGCTGTGACAGGCCGCGCCTGAGGCCTTTGGGGCTGTGACAGGCCGTGCCTGAGGCCTTTGGGGCTGTGATGGGCTGTGACAGGCCGTGCCTGAGGCCTTTGAGGCTGTGAGGGGCTGTGAGGGGCTGTGACAGGCCGTGCCCATGGCCTTTGGGGCTGTGACGGGCTGTGCGGGGCTGTGACAGGCTGTGCCCTGAGGCCTGTGGGGCTGTGAGGGGCTGTGATAGGCTGTGCCCATGGCCTTTGGGGCTGTGATGGGCTGTGAGGGGCTGTGACAGGCCGTGCCTGAGGCCTTTGCGGCTGTGACGGGCTGTGAGGGGCTGTGACAGGCCGTGCCCATGGCCTTTGGGGCTGTGACGGGCTGTGAGGGGCTGTGACAGGCCGTGCCCGAGGCCTTTGGGGCTGTGACGGGCTGAGAGGGGCTGTGACAGGCCGTGCCTGAGGCCTTTGGGGCTGTGACGGGCTGTGAGGGGCTGTGACAGGCTGTGCCTGAGGCCTTTGAGGCTGTGGCGGGCTGTGAGGGGCTGTGACAGGCCGTGCCCATGGCCTTTGGGGCTGTGAGGGGCTGTGAGGGGCTGTGACAGGCCGCGCCCGAGGCCTTTGGGGCTGTGATGGGGTGTGACAGGCCGTGCCTGAGGCCTTTGGGGCTGTGAGGGGCTGTGAGGGGCTGTGACAGGCCGTGCCTGAGGCCTTTGAGGCTGTGGCGGGCTGTGAGGGGCTGTGACAGGCCGTGCCCATGGCCTTTGGGCTGTGACGGGCTGTGAGGGGCTGTGACAGGCCGTGCCCATGGCCTTTGGGGCTGTGAGGGCTGTGAGGGGCTGTGACAGGCCGCGCCTGAGGCCTTTGGGGCTGTGACGGGCTGTGAGGGGCTGTGACAGGCCGTGCCTGAGGCCTTTGGGGCTGTGATGGGCTGTGACAGGCCGTGCCTGAGGCCTTTGAGGCTGTGAGGGGCTGTGAGGGGCTGTGACAGGCCGTGCCCATGGCCTTTGGGGCTGTGACGGGCTGTGACAGGCTGTGCCCTGAGGCCTGTGGGGCTGTGAGGGGCTGTGATAGGCTGTGCCCATGGCCTTTGGGGCTGTGATGGGCTGTGAGGGGCTGTGACAGGCCGTGCCTGAGGCCTTTGCGGCTGTGACGGGCTGTGAGGGGCTGTGACAGGCCGTGCCCATGGCCTTTGGGGCTGTGACGGGCTGTGAGGGGCTGTGACAGGCCGTGCCCGAGGCTTTGGGGCTGTGAGGGCTGAGAGGGGCTGTGATAGGCCGTGCCTGAGGCCTTTGGGCTGTGACGGGCTGTGAGGGGCTCTGACAGGCTGTGCCTGAGGCCTTTGAGGCTGTGGCGGGCTGTGAGGGGCTGTGACAGGCCGTGCCCATGGCCTTTGGGGCTGTGACGGGCTGTGAGGGGCTGTGACAGGCCGTGCCTGAGGCCTTTGAGGCTGTGACGGGCTGTGGAGGGCTGTGACAGGCCGTGCCCATGGCCTTTGGGGCTGTGAGGGGCTGTGAGGGGCTGTGACAGGCCGCGCCTGAGGCCTTTGGGGCTGTGACGGGCTGTGAGGGGCTGTGACAGGCCGTGCCTGAGGCCTTTGGGGCTGTGATGGGCTGTGACAGGCCGTGTGAGGGCTTGAGGCTGTGACGGGCTGTGAGGGGCTGTGAGGCCTTGCCCATGGCTTTGGGGCTGTGACGGGCTGTGAGGGGCTGTGGGCTGGTGTTTGTGGGGTGGTGGGGGTGTGGGTGGGGCTGTGACGGGCTGTGAGGGGGTGTGGACAGGCCGCGCCCGAGGTCTTTGGGCTGTGACGGGCTGTGAGGGCTGTGACAGGCTGTGCCCAGTGGCCTGTGGGACTGTGACGGCTGTGACCAGTGAGCTGTGTGGGCCTGTGCTGGTCTGTGGTGGCCCGTGTTGACCTGTGGATGGCCTGTGCTGACTCGTGGAGGCACTGGTGGACTAAGGACTGGCATGTGGTCTGGAAGGCCGAATTTTGAAGCTCGTGGGGGTGGTTTGAGGAGTATCTTCATGATATTCCCATGGTCATGCAAGTTCAGGTGTAGGCTATGTTAGGAACTTAGTATTCCAAACCATAAGCCGCAACAGGTTTCTCTACCCGGTTACCTTGTGGAGAGGGGGTTAGGGACATGTCATGACCGGTTGAGTGTCAACACGGAGGTGCCACTAGTTGCTGGGGACAGTGCCGGTTCGAGCACTAGCGATACTAGTGGGTACACGAGACGAGGTGTGCGGTTTAGGCCACCTTCACCTCCTGTGTCTTCCACGGAAGGTTCTGATTCGGATTGTGAATCAGGAGGGCTCATACCGGCGGTGCAAGTTGTTTCTTTGCCATTATTGTGGGACACAATGGAGGAGATGTATGGAGCTACCAAGGGCCACGAAGGTACTCTGGGGCGGTGGGCACCATTGAGTTGGATGATTTTATCCAAGAGTTTGATAGTTGGTGTGATTTGCAGCAAATGCGCAATCCACAACTATTTACGCCGTTCATGGCATGGAAAGGGCTGTTTCAGCACCTTGAGGGGCCGCCTATGGATGATTACCATGAGTTCAGGCGGGGGCATGAGGTTGAGATCGAGGAGTGGAGGATGTACTGGTCACCCGACTATGTCTCCATCACTAGGGGCACTAGAGCCACGAGGGCAGTGGCTACACCTGCCGCTGCACCGGCAGCTTCAGCAAGCAGCAGTGGACTGGTGGTACAGTAGCTACGACGTCCACCCAAGCCACTACCGCACCAGCACTAGCACCCGTGCCTGCCTTCAACCCTGTTGTGGAGTTCTTCGAAGAGTTGAGAGGGAACTACCAAGGGGTGAGGACAGAGAAGTTGTGGAGCTTGCAAGAGTTCCAATGGAAGCCGACCGAGAGCTTGAGGGAGGCTTTCACTCGCATGAGGCGCTTGATAAATGTAACCCAAGGGGTTACGGAAGCTCAGGCAGTCCAATTCTGGTATGGGATATTGGACAAGGAGCTGAGGAGAAGGTGCGGGATGCAACTCTCCTACAAGCGGCCCAACCCACCTTAGCAAATGTGTTTTTGCTGGCAGAGCGGATAGAGCTCAACATGGTGGAGGAACGAGTGGTCATGGTGGGATTTGCTAAGGAGACACCACGGGGTAGTGTGCTCCTAGCCAACCACTACCTCAACGTGCTCAAGGCAACAAGGGCTCAGGTGAAGCTCAGGGAAGGGCAGAGAGGACCTCAGATGCAGGGGTCTCTCCCTTCATTTGCTGGCCAACAACGGGCGGATGTGGTGTGCTGGACATGTGGAGGACCCCATGCCAAGAAGGATTGCCCAGAGGGAGGCAAAGGGCCGGCACTGCACAGCCTGCACAATTGCAGTGTGGGCATTGTGGCAAGCACGGGCATGGAGAGGCCCAGTGTTATGGTTTGCATCCTGAGTTGCGCCCAGGCCAGTTCCAAGGGAACAATGGTGGCCGGGGCGAGGTGGAGCAGCCCAGAGAGGACGAGGTGGCCAGCCACGAGGTGCAGGCCAAGGGCAAGCTCAACGTGGCAAGGACGCGGAGGTCAGGGTGTTGACCAGGCATGGCCAACCGGCTTCAGCAGCTAGAGCAGAGGCTCGCTGCCATGGCTATAGCTCAGGTGGTACCGGCTCTAAGGCCGGATGGTCCACCTCCTGCTCCTGAGGGAGGAGATATGGGAGGCATGGGATTCATGTGTGGAGCAGCACTACCACTAGTGCAGGTGGAGTCTGCTGCAGCCGTGACTCGAGGAGCAGCACGAGTTCCTGAGCCACGAGGTGCAGAGGTGGAGTTGGATCCACAGCGTGGGGAGGCAAGCCGTCAGGCTAGGCTTCCTCAGTCATTCACATTGGCGGAGACAGTGTCGACGCCATCCATGGCACCTAGTTCTCGCCCGACTGTTACCGAGGCGGAGGTTACTATGCCATTGGGGAGAGCTACACGGGTAGCACCACTACCTAGTGTTGCCAAGGCTACGGCAGCTAGTGTGCTGCTAGGAGCGGCCACATCTGTGTGCCAGGCTCCATTGTTCTCGGCTACCATGATTGCGACGCCGGGGGTAAGACCAGCTGAGGGTGTTCAGGCTGGCAGCTACACTCTGTGAGAGTGGGGAGGTTACTTCATCTTCTGCGGAGATAGTAGGAGGTGTAGTGCCGGAGGGATCCTCGGATTTGAGGGTTAAGACTGCCACGGCGGCGCCATGGCAAGCTGCAGCTGCCAGGTTGATGGAGCTGCCAGCTAGGCCAGCCATTGAGCGCGCCATGGTGACACCTGGAGTTGTCATGTTAGACAACCAGGATGGCATTTTCTGTTTGAGTGGACCGGCAGGCAAGAGGTACCGGCCACTGCGAGTCTTGTTGGACTCGGGAGCTCAGCCACTGATGCTGGCAGAGCTGCTATTGCAGGCTTGGGCCTCACGGAGGCGGATATGGAGCCTTGTCCTTTCCAGATACAGACGTCTCTGGAGGATCGGAGCAGGCTCGGGCATGACACGGCATGAGTTGGCTATCAGACTACGGCCGGATCACCCGACAGATGGCTCAGTGATGCAAGCCAAGGCCATTGTGACAGACGCAGTCTCATACGATGTCCTGGTTGGTGGGGCAGTGTTGTACCCCATGGGCTTCACCCTGGATTTTTGGGAGGAGTCAGCTTCCTATAGGCCTGCATGGCAGTCAGGGGAGGGCCGGCGTGTGCAGCTCCCTGTGACGTTCATAGGAGGAGTTGTGGTTGCCCAGCGAGGCAAGATGCCGACACTAGCAGCATTCATAGCGGCAGTGAGTTGGCCTAGAGAGTTGCTTGAGGGCAATGCTCATTCAGAGGATGTACCACCTCCGGGAGAGCAGGATAACATGTATGGTATGGCGGAGTTGCCTACCATGGTTGCTCAGACTCCATTCTGGGGCACGAGCAAGGATTTGCAGCGGGATGCTGATCGACGGGTGCAACAAGCCTGGGTAGAGGCTTTTGTACCATCAGGAGAGGAGGAGAGTGTGGGGATTGCACCAGGACCACCTCAATTGTCTCCATTGGACACCACACCTATTGGTGGCAGTATCCGGATGAAGGATTTGTCTTCTGGACTTGTTTGGCGGGATCAGCACCGGATTGGCTGCTGTGTACAGGCAGGTGTACGAGTTCGGCGTTACCTATATGTGGAGAGGGATGAGACTGCACGACGCGTTTCACTTTGCATGTTGCTCAGTTGGTGCAGCGGTACCCTGAGTTGTTGTCGGTGTCTGCAATTCGTGGATATCAGCAGGCCTTGCCAGCAGACATTCGTTGCTGGGGCGCAGGATTTGGAGCGGGTTGGCTCCATTGATCTGGTAGTGGCAGGTTGGCCCTGCCAAGGGCATTCATCAGCCGGGCATGGCAAGGATTGCGAGACTCGAGTCGGGTCTGTTTGGGAGATGGTGCGGGTTTTGCGCCACTTGCAGCTTCATCAAGCTGTATCTCCAGCATACATCTTGGAGAATGTGCCACTGATGGGCGATTCTCGGGCCAGGGTGATGGCCAGTGTGCATCAAGTCCGGTCGTGGCTTGGGTCAGCAGTGTTGCTAGATGCAGCTACAGTGGGGTCACGGGCTCATCGTCCACGGCTATGGTGGACTAACATGATGCCACCCGCACTGCTCAAGCGTGCATTTGATGGGGTGCAGCGGCCAGCACATCTCACAGTGGATAACATTCTGGACACAGGGAGGCAGTCTCAACGTGTGAGACAAATGACCGTTCGCTTTGGCAGTGGTCAACAAGGTGGGTCAACCACGAGCAGCATTACCTACATGCTCAGCTTCCCAGGATCGCATGCTTTCGGGATAGTGGACCTGGCCTCCTGTGGGATGCTCAGTTGCCAGCAGTTAGTGGAGCCTAATGCTGACGAGCGTGAGCGGGCAATGGGTTTTACCACTGGTACCACGGCGGTGTCGTCTCTTTCTGAGGCATCACGTCGTCAAGGTTGGGGCAAGCAATGGATCTCCAATTGCTTGACCGGATTATCAGCTTGGCTCTAGCTGAGCAACGCAGAGTGCGGAATACACTTCCCTCAATGGTCTCTCTGCCTACGAGACGGTACAGGCAGTGAGTGGGGGCGAGCATATGAGGACCATGGGGTGCATGCATCCATGGCAACGTGGGAGGTGCTCGAGGTTCAGAGGGAGTTGGCAGCCAAGGCGGCTGTGATGGATGAGGTTGGGATTCTTCTCGAGTTGAGGAGGTCCTCAAGGATGAGATGATGGGGCAGGATGATGCATGTCATTGACTGAGCAGGTAGGGAGTACTGCTCAAGAGGTTGCAGCATAGCACCACGGGACGCGTCCTCTACCTCTAAGCCCATGGACTTAAGGTTGTAGTTACGGAGGACAATTGGGAGCCTGACATTGGACCCATCGTCACCGGAGGAGAGAGACGACGTATACGGCGGTTCTTGAGGGCTTACAGGAATTGCTTTGCCTTCAGTTTGAAGGACTTGGGAGCACTGAAGGGTCAAGAGATCCGTATTGAGTTGGCCACTGACACGCCAATCTTTCGGAGACCCTAGATACAGTGACATGGCGAGGTCTTTGATTCAGATGAGGACTCAAGATCTCTGGGAGGCAGGTTTGGTGGAGCTCTCTGGTGGAGAGTATGCTTCAGCCACAGTGATGCCAGCCAAGAAGGATGTCTATGGCAATTGGACGGAGAGACGTTGTGCGGTGATTACCGGCCTGTGAAATCGTCAGACCAAGTCCGATAAGTATGCAGTCCGCTGGAGATGAGAGAGGCACTGAGGGGGAGGAGGAGGAGCAGGACAGTCTAGAACAGGATGAGGATTCCGATGATTTTCAAGATTAATAGAATTTTAACGTCGCTCTCATCCGCTGAATCACATATGTACTTTCGTACCCGTCTACCTGTCTGAGCTGCTGCCAACTCTTTCCTTATCCTTCTGTCCTCCCTAGCCTCTCCAAAATCTGCTCTACTTTACTGGGAGATTCTCACTTCTTCTAATCGCTGTATTTGCGAGTTTAGCTGCATAACTAGGAAGGGAGTAGTCCCTCACCGGGCTCGTCATGATGAAGTCGGCCCTCGCAAAAACGGGACATTTTCCTGGCAGGAAGTGTAGGCCCTACTGTTTCGACCCGGACCCTGCAATCCTGCACATGACAATATCAACGAGACTAATGAGAACCACAGTCGGGAAATTCCTTTGACATAAATGACCCGAAGGCTTTGCAAACTTACAATGTTTGCACTAACTCGTATTCCGGGTTCTCTCTGCATCAAGTCCACTGTGTCTCCTCGGACTCCGACGAATAGGAGGAGACTTCCGCTATGTCGGGAGCCTTCACATTCCGTTGCAGCCCTCCAGATGGGATCCCACACGGATGAATCCTCCTCGTAGGCAAAGAGGTGCCGGTCGGAAACCGCCCAGCCCACATTGAGGCACCTGTTACAATGCCATCCACACAGTACCACATGGCGCTTTCAGATGTTGCGAACTACATCCTAACGAGAATTTGCAGAACAGCAGAGATCAAGATTCTGCATACTGTCCCACAGATGAGGTCCAGCACTGTGCCCTCCACGTCTGTGCATGTCTCCATAATTGTCGAATGAAGGCAGGGCTCCGAGTCCGTGAGTACCGCAGGGGTTCCGTTGAAGTGAGGCTATGAGGAGAAGTTCCTTGGGAACGTTGTTGAACAGAAAGTCGTAATCGAGTGGGTCGCAGTTCGGGTCAACCTTTCTCCCTCCTTCCGGAAAGCAAAGGTGGAGTTTTCCTTCACAAAGCAGTATGCATCGAAACGCTTCGTCTGCATTACACAGGGGGAAAACGATTTAGAAACCGAATGCGCACCGCATTTGAAAGCACCCAAGCAAATGAATGGACGAGTGCCAGTGTCGTACTCACCTTCTTCCCTTCCGACCGAAGGCCAGTGTGTGATGCACGTCACTTCTTTTTCAGAATCGGGACGGCGCTCTTGCGGGTCCATTCGCAATTCCTGTCTGAGTGTTTTTCCTCTGCTCGCCAGGACAACCACACAAGCCTCTGTCGTCCAACACCATGCGGGCAAGCCCGAATCCTGTCTTCAAAAGTCCTCCGAGTAAGGTACCCGTACCAGGTACAAGATGGCAAAGCTTGCAGTCCTTCCACGGCTCTCCGTCAGGAATATCCAAGATGATCATATCGCAAGACCACTCGGTGGAATTTCCGCCTCCTACAATCCTATGAATACACTCTTGAAATCGCACACCCGCTCACAAGCAACAAGAACGGACCATATTCATTGAAATCTCCGGGGGTGTCGGAGGCTCTTCGGCAGTCGCCTTTCTTCTTTCGCATTTTTTTCTTTGCCCTTTCAGACCTCCATGGTCTTCATGTATGCCAATTGGCTGCCCGTCCATCAAAGCCGCCAGAGGAAACTCTCATTTACACACTGGAATACTGTTTCGGGAGCCAATTTCGGCCTCTTCATTTCCACCGGCTCGAAAGGGTGCCCCCCGGGGTTGAAGAGGGCCTCTTTGCCGAGCCAGTTCTCGTGCCTCTCGTGACACCGGTGGGCACAGGGGAGGCAGCCTGCGTTGGGGGGGTGGGCTGGTTGCAAAGTCTCCATCGGAGTCCTCTTCTCACCCTCTTCCTGAACAGGCTGTTTCTGCTTCTTCGTTTTGGCGGTGTCACAACAGCTGATCCTTGTTGGCGAGTCCTCTTCTTCGACCCCTTCTGTTGGGCTGCAACAGCTGATCCACCGTCCTTTGTGCCATCTCAGCTGCCCTTCTGGATTCTTCCAGAGCAGCAGATTCCTTTGCCGACTTTGGCCCAGCAGGGACACGTCTTTCCTTTCTCTTCTCTTCTGCCAAGGCGTGCAGATCTTTCTCAGACTCGTCAACAATACCGCCAGACATGTCCAGGTACCACGGGCATCCAACGAGATGCGCGGGATGCCATTGTTTTGCATCTCGGGTGTGTAGACACAGCTTGGGCCCGCCACGGTCCAAGCCATGAAGAATGGGGGCTCTTGAGCCAGGGCCTGTCTGAAGGAGCACGTTTTCATATACCTGCAAGGCAGTCAGCATGCGTGAGCAAAATTGAGACCAACCTACTGGCAGAGTGCCACCGAAAACATAAAATGCGAATGCGGTGCCGCATTTCCGAGACAAACCTCGTAACCAGGCTTCGCATACAAGGGCAGCTGTGCTTCACCTATAAACAATTCGCATTGCAGCTTTCCCGCTCCCTCCTGATGTGTAAACTCCACGCTCCTTCTTGCTGGGTAGCGTTCTCTGGCGAAAAGGTTGTCCTTGTACGCACATCTGAAACGTGTCACGTAGTCTTCCAATGTCTGTGTTCCATCCATTTGACGTACAAGCCGAACGAATTTGTGTGCATTACGACTTGCTCCTTTGCATTCGACATTACTGCCATTCCCAAATGCATTGTCACGTAGCAGTTCAGGGAATTCATGTCAGAAAAGCAAATCTGGGGAAGTACCTGTGAATTACCTGGAACCACCAAGTCAACGGTTGAGCCACACATCCAATGCAGGGTCGGAAACTTCAGTGGAAAAGACCAATTGTCCTTATGCTCTCGGATGCATTCAGATCGACAGCCACCGTGTCTGCCATTTCCGATCCAAGTCAGTGGCTGGAGAGAGTGGCTATTGCTAGAAGGAAATCAGTGCATTGAAACCTCACCTTCTCTTTCGCCTCCACACATGCCGTTGAGAGGTGATGCAGTTTCTCCAATTGCATGGTCGGCTGCATGGCCGAGAATAGTGTTTTGCAATCTCGGGATGAAGTCCTTTCCAAGTGCCGGATCTGCAATTGCCACCAGCTTCACAAGCTTTGACTTGTATTTGGTTCTGGACTTGACACCGGCTTCCTTCAAGTGCTCAGTCAATGACTGCAACGTTTTGACCTGCCCCTCACTTTCCATGAAGAAGCGTTTGGCATGGGCCAAATCCAGTGATGTTTGACTGCCAACAAAAACATGCAGAAGCGTTACATTCGATTCATGTGGAAACATTACTGGAAATTGGGGAAGGATGAGCAGAGGGAAATTGGAGCGACGACTTACTTCGTATATCACCTCCACCATTCCATCCATAGTGAGACGATACCATGTCCGGTCTGTTTTTGCAACGGCTTTCTGAATGAGCTCCGGCTCCAGCATTTCCGCAAACATCTGCGATCAGTAAGACCAGTTTTCCTCACCCTGTACAGCATATGTGCCATGTGGGTATGCACGTACGCATTCTCAGTGACCCTGCAAGGCACACTCTCCAGTTCAGTACACGGAAGCACGGAATCAAACCAGAATGGAAACCGAATGCGGCAACCGGCATTCGAATGTGCTAGGGAGGGTATGAGTATTTACGAGTTGAGGTCCGCCATGGCATTCTGAGGAGGGAGGGTCTGCCGCCTTCACCTTCAGGATGACACACTCCACCATGTAATGCCAGCAATGTGCTTGGCATGGTTCTTGCTTGATGTACTCCCACCAGGCGAGAAGTCGGTGATTCCCGTCCCACACAAAGAACATTTTCCCGACATATGGCCGAAGTCGGGATCACCCTTCAGCGTCGCCTCGAATTGTGTTGCGAGTGTGCCAGTGGGATCCCAGTTGACAATCATCGGCAGTGGGTCCACGGGTTTCGGCCGTCCTCATTCTCTATGGAAACGTAAAACGCTGCCGATCCAGAGGTACCCTTCTCGAAATGCGAACTTGAGCTTATCCACATCTCCGGGAAGGGCCTGCCTGACGATGGGAAGGGAGACCATGCGACAGAGTGGGATTCGAAGAGTCCGTGGAATACCCTGCTGCCAGAACTATGCCAATGCTTACTGTGTGTCTCCTCCAAACTTTTTCCGCTGCACTTTTGAAATCCTCGGGAGAATGTCTGTAGGTGCCGGTAGTGGCTGAGCAGGTGGAGCATCCTCAACTGGAGCTGCCACTCTGGGGCCTGTGTGCGGGCAATTCTGCCACTGCAGGGCCCCTCCGGGCTGCTAGCTCATCGGTGTGAGGTCTGCCTTGCGACGTTCAGCGGCAGCACCCTCCTCCGGTACCAACTCGAGATCAACGGTTAGATCCCATTGCTTCGCTGCAGCAGGAGTCGGCCCCAACACTGCAGGCGGGAAATCCTCAAGGAACTGAGCTTCAGCTCGTGGAAGCGGTTTGCGGGAGATTGTTCGCCCGTCGCCCTGATTGCCTTCTGCTTCTCATCCTTGCAGGTGAAGGTGTCTGCTGCAATAGAATCTGTCTTCTACCCTGCTGCTTCATTCGCGTTGGGGGGGGTGAATCGGCCTGAGCCGGTTCAGAAGCCAGTAGAGGGACGGGCTGCTTCTTCTTCGACTTTGCTGGAGAAGGGCCCGACCCCTGCTGGCGATTCTCCATGATCGAAGAACGCGAGTCGATCTCTGAGACTTTGAACTTGCCCTTCGAAGACGCGTCTTTGAATCGCAGAGGGCTAGGCCCGGCAGGAGTACCCGCGCTCGGGGATCGGGTGGGTGTACGTGCTGCAGCTAGCTCCTCGGACTCTTCCTGCGGCTCTTCGGATTCCTGCGATCCCTCCAGCACGTCCACCTTTCCTGTTAGGCATGCAAACATGTTCTGCATTCAAGTCTCCTAGCATTCAGTCTAAGAATTACAGAAGCAAAATGGGGGGTTCGGTGCTCGATCAGCTGCGCGCAGCCCGATCGCATGGAGCTCTCACTGGTGGCTGGGTTGCCTGAGTGGCCTGCTGCTCGGAGATGGCAATCTCCTCCTGTAGACGCATCTGCTTCCTCCCCTTCGGCATTGGCCTACGTCCGAAGTATAATTTCCGGAGCTTGCGACGAGGTCTCCTGTCTGGTGCACGAACTCCCCCCCTCTCAGGTTCGAGCATAAGAAGAACAGAGAGAGGGAAAAGGGGCAAAGAGTGCAGATGGAAAGGGCGCGAGAGGGGTGACTGAGGAGACACGACAAAAGTAGATGAAACGGCGGTGATGCACCACTTGGGTTCGAAAGGTTGGACGAAAGTGTCTCCTCGTGGAGTTTGCGTCATTACGAAATTCGAATCGTTGAGGGTACGCCCGCCGTCCAAAAATCAAACATCATTATCCAACGGTCAGGCCGCGCCGCCTCATGCCCCTTCAGTCAGATAGAGTGCCGACATGTGCAGCAATTCCGTTGCTCCACGTGTTCACATTTCAAGGCATTTCCGTCCCAGCGTCTGATGAGTTGGAGCGAGAATGCGAATGCGGCGCCGCATTTCCGTTAAGTACGATCACTCTGCTACACATCCGTACTTGTTGGAAGAAAATGCGGCACCGCATTTCCGTTCCACCTTCACATACCTTAGTTGTTGAACGGAAATACGGTGCCGCATTTCCGTCCCACAGCTCCATGTATGAGATTCAGAAGGGAAATGCGGCGCCGCATTTCCGTTCCCACTTCACATACGTTAGTTGATGAATGGAAATGCCGTGCCACATTTCCGTTCGGGAAAGTATAGAGGTCTCACCTGGACAGAAATGCGGTGTCGCATTTCCGGTCTGGAAAGGTTGAAGGTCTCACATGGATGGAAATGCGGCAACACATTTCCGTAGCACAGCTCCAGGCCGAATATACAAAACGGAAATGCGGCGCCGCATTTCCGTTCGAGAATGTCGGAAGGTGCAACTCGAACAGAAATGCGGTGCCGCATTTCTGTACCCGTTGCGCACGATTTTCAGTCAGAATGGAAATGCGGTACCGCATTTCCGTTCTGTAGAGTATTAACGTCTGACGCTGGCGGAAATGCCTTCCCGCATTTTCGTTCCACAGCTCCATGCCTCACATACAAAACGGAAATGCGGTGCCGCATTTCCGTTTTGGAATGTCGGATGGTGGGACTCCGACGGAAATGCGGTACCGCATTTCAATTCCGATGTTTCAGGATATTTCATCAGAACGGAAATGCGGTGCCGCATTTCCCTTTTAAATCTAATACATTCCGTTCTGGAATGTTGGGAGGTGCGACTCGGATGGAAATGCGCTGCCGCATTTCAGTTCCGATGGTTCACGATTTTCAGTCAGAACGGAAATGCGGTGCCGCATTTCCGTTCTGGAATGATGGTAGGTGCGACTCGGATGGAAATACGTTGCCGCATTTCAGTTCCGATGGTTCACGATTTTCAGTCAGAACGGAAATGCGGTGCCGCATTTCCGTTCTGGAATGATGGTAGGTGCGACTCGGATGGAAATACGGTGCCGCATTTCAGTTCAGATAGTTCACGATTTTCAGTCAGAACGGAAATGCGGTGCCGCATTTCCGTTCTGGATAGTGTTCGTGTCTCAACCGGTCGGAATTGCGCTGTATGAAGCTGTCGGAATCTTACTCGGCTCCAGGCATCAGATACAAAATGGAAATGCGGCGCCGCATTTCCTTTATGGAATGTCGAAAAGTGCGACTTTGACGGAAATGCGGTGCCGCATTTCTGTTCCCGTTGTTCATAATTCTCAATCAGAACGGAAATGCGGTACCGCATTTCCGTTCCACCTTCACATACCGTGCTTGTTGAATGAAAATGCGGTACCGCATTTCCGTTCTCGAGAGTATGAATGTCTTTTAAGGACGGAAATGTGCTGCAGCATTTCTATCCCTCAACTCCATGCATCAGATACAAAATGGAAATGCGGCGCCGCATTCCCGTTCTGGAATGTCGAAAAGTGCGACTCGGACGGAAATGCGGTGCCGCATTTCTGTTCCCGTTGTTCATAAATCTGAATCAGAACGGAAATGCGGTACCGCATTTCCGTTCCACCTTCACATACCGTGCTTGCTGGATGGAAATGCGTTACCGCATTTCCGTTCTGGAGAGTATAAAGGTTTCCCCCGGACGGAAACTCGGTGCCGCATTTCCGTCGCTCTGTTGCATGACCAAGATGCAATACGGAAATGCGGCGCCGTATTTCCGTCCACCAGCAATCGACAGAATCACTCGTGACGGGAAATCTGGAACCTCAATGGGTTGCATTGTTCCGAAACAACACAATTGCGGCCAGTCTTGATGAGCACAACTTGGTTGTCTGACCGTTTTAACCAGCAGTCCTGGCACTTGTCAGTGCGAACGTTCCTGTCTGCACCGAGAATACTGCTGGATCCACCCTCAGGAGAAATTGTCAGGAGATGTTATTTCGTCGCCGAATCGGCCATCATTGTCCTACTCACTGGCTATGGAATCAAACCTCCCACCTTCATGCATGTAGCTTGAAACAATACTTTCCACTTCAATGTGCGACTTCCAATTGTCGATGGACTCCGCAGATCCACTTAGATGGTGCCTGTGAGCCTTGGTCTCTCGCTATACTGAACCTCGCACTTGCCAACTCCGTGCGGTGTTCGATGGCTCCGAATTCCTACGCTATAGTTTGCTGTCCTCCGCAACTTGGGAGAGCCTGGATCCCAAACGAGGGAGGACTTTGCAGAGTGACTGAAACTTACCTTTGTTCCAAATTCAAGCTCAAACCGGGCACAGTTTATTTGGAAGAAGAAAGGAAGGATGTTCCTGGACAGGTTGACGAGACCATTGTCGTGCTAGGTAACGACGGAGGTTGCGGAATCGAATGGCACGTTCCCCCGTCAGACACCATCCTGTACCGAGCTGTGGGAATGCCCATTCCCTTTCCGAATCAGTCGCTGCCCACACCATCCACAAAGGAGTCCGGAAACCGAGAGGCGGCCACTGCCAACAGAGAGGTATGCAACGATAATCATTCCCGACCTGGACCGTCAAGACCCTCCATAGCTTCTCGTGTGGACGTATTCGACATTTCCGACGAGGAAGATGATTGCATTGAGGTACCCATGTCCTCCACACGGTCGTTCAAATCCGGCATGGACATCTCTGTAGGTGCTACGCATGTGCCCTCGAGCATAACTCCAACCCGGTCCATTGTGCAGCTCCTACGACAACATCACCTCGATGGTTCTCGCTCCGAGCTGGCTGCTCTCGACTATGCCAAATTCCCAGTCAGAAAGGTAACGTTTCTGCCTCCCGAAGTCGATGGCAATGTCATCTTCGAGTTTCCACCTGTTTCTTCGTCAAAGAAAGCCTCCGGGATGTTAACAGACATGGATCGAAAGCATGACGGACACCCCTGGTGTGTGACGAAGACCGGTAGCACGAAAATTGCTGATGGTGTTCGTGTACGATATGTCCTCTGTGCGGGGAAGCTGAGGTGCCTCAATCCCACCTGCTTCCACTTTCTCTCCAAAGGAGGGCGGAGAAACGAGACGGATTGGACTGGCACAACGCATCATCCATTCATTGTCTCCAGCCAAGCTCCTGCGGGTTCTTTCAAGTGTGCACATTGCAAAGAACCACCGACGTGCATGTCCATGTGCAGAGCCAAGCAATATTACGTAATCCATTTGCTCCCGGACTTGACTAGAGCTTGCATACACGTTGGGGTCCACTGCCACCCCTTGGCGAGAGGCAACATGCGTGAGGCTGTGCAGGAAGCACACGACATCATAAAAGAGGAGGTGAAATTGAGCCCCGGAGCCAGACCAAAGCAGATTCAGCTGAAGGCAGCCCACAAGATTGCTCTTGGCAAAATCATGTCTGAAGATGGTTCCGACCGAGAGCCCTTGACCGAAGACGAGATGCGTGACCTCTTGGAGTCCGTCTCGCACGTTTGTAGTCCGAATGTGCGGAATCACATCGTATCTTGCAAGCAGGAGTTCGGCAGGGGGTCGGACATGTACTCAATCCTGGAGGTGAAACGAATGACTGGATATGACTACATCCAAGGTAGCAGGTTTCCAGGGCAAGGCAGCGAATCCGATCGTTGTTACATTTTCAAAATGTCGACGTGTGGGCCTGGGAGTGGAGTCGACTTGGTCACTCGCATGACAACTGGAAACTTGTCGAATGCTTGGGTGATGTTTGATCACATCAAGCGAATTACAAACCATCAGTGGGTGACTATGGGTGCGCATGTTTATGACTATCACTCCAAGAGGCTCATGACGATTGCAATCTGCGAGATGAAAGGGGAGGACACACAGTCCGAGATGCATCTGTGGGAGGGCATAAACCAGCAGATGGCAAGGGCGGGATTGCCAGAGCCCAATTTCAGGGGATTCATGGCAGACAACGCTCAGGCCAACGGGGCAGCGGTGCGGCGTGTGTACGGTGAGGACCCCAATGTTCCAATGGAGGGGAAAGAGAGATCCTGTGGATTCCATTGGATGCAGAGTCTATCCCACTACACTACCAAATTTGTTGCTAGCTCATTCCAGGCTGAACACCGTGTCCTTTGTACGGCGTGGAAGGATGCACCCACATTTGATGACGCGGAGGTTAAGTTTGCTATCATCGAGGCTTGGTGGAACACGTCAGGTGCAGTGGAGACAACCAATCTGGGAGCATTGCACAGCTGGTTGGGGTGGTGGCATTTTCGGTATCGACAGTTCGGACAGTACATGCGGGAGGTAGGCTGCTGTCATTTTCGTTCATTTGTCTTTCTGTTACGGACATTTCGATTGGTCCCTCACCGTTGTTTGTGTCCTTCTAGGAGCGGTGCTTGGATTCCGACACGGACATGCCGAACACGAATATGGCAGAATCGGTCCACTCCTCCTGGCGAGCGTCTTCTGCCGCACATCTGGTGGACGTAGTCACGGCCACAACGGAGGACATCGACAGAGCAATCATGCAGCAAGCCACGTACTACAAGTTCCTGAGCTACAATTTTGAATCATTTCTACAAGGGTAGGATTTCAATGTCACCTATGGATTTGATCCTACAAGTACCTTGGGAGTTTGAGAAGTTAAAGGGGTTGGTGAAAATTGTTGAGCGATCAGTGTCGAAAGAAGGCACTCAGGCTGGAACCAAATCAGCACAATTGGTGCAAAGAATAGGAAAGAGAGGAGCCTATGCATGGGCTTATGAAGCTGAAATGCTGGATGAGATCGACTCAGATGATGATTATCTGGACTGGGAAAAGACTATGAGGCACCAGGAACAAGAAACCCAAAGGATATTCATGGCAGCAAAACATCCACAGAGCACACCAGATGGCACAACTACTACACCAAGCTATGAGGATGATCGCTGGAGTCAGCTGAAAAGGAGGCTACAAATCAATCCAAGACTAAGTCTAGAGCAAAGGGATCAGCTACTGGAGATCATAAAGGAAAATTAGGCAGCAATTGGGAGGGGGCAATCCCGCCCTGGCCATCCGTTCGTTTATTCCCTGCCAAAGAAGCGTCTCCGATTGTGTGTCCTCTCCTTTCATCTCACAAATAGCAATTGTCATTAGCATCCTGTAGTGGGTGTCGTAGACATGTACAGCCATTGTCACCCACTGGTGATTTGTAATTCGCTTGATATGGTCGAACATGACCCAACTGTTTGACAAGTCCCCACTCGTCATCCGGTCGACCAGTTCGACGCCGCTGCCAGGCCCACACGTGGACATTTTGAATACGAAACAACGATCTGCCTCAGTCCCTTGTCCTGGAAACCTACTTCCATGAATGTAGTCATATCCACATCGTCGCTTTACCTCCAGAATGGAGTGCATATCCGAGCCACACCCAATTTTCTGTTTGCAGGAGACAATGTGGTTTTGGACATTCGGTGAACAGACGTGGGACACCGACTCCAGCAATGCCTCCATTTCCTTCTCATCGAGAGGAACTCTGTCGGAGCCGTCTTCCGACATAATTCTGGCCAACGCCATCTTATGGGCGGCCTGCAGCTGTATCTGTTTGGGTTTGGCACCAGGTCTCAACCTAACCTCCTCCTGAACGAGCTGCTCTGCCTCGTGGGCAGCCTCCCGCGAGTTCCCCCTCGCCAATTTGTGACAATGGGAACCAACGTGTATGCAAGCTCGTGTGAGGGAATATGACTCCCTCGTCCACTGATGTCCATTGAGGACTTGCCTGATCTCCAGGATAATCTCGGAACTTCCATGATCTCGTCGGAGTCGGACAGGTTGTGAACAACCTGGTTCTCGCTCGTCTTCATTGATGGGTTCGGCTGTGGATTTACTTCGTTGCGGACTTCTCTCTTTGAGGTACCCACTCTCTGATTCGCTGATTGTTTCGTGGAAGGCGGCAGGATAGAAGGCGCATTTGGGGGCAAATGAAGTCCCCAACAGCCCTGTATATGACGTTGTCCGATGGTGGAACTCGCCATTCCCTGCCGTCGCCGATCGTGGAGCACAACAATACTTTCGACTACAACTCCGTTTGAATCCTTCCTTTCCTCCTCCAAAAATACCGACCCCGGTTTCAGGTGGTATCGAACGCAGAGATATTTCTCCATCACCCGGCCGATCTCCCCTCTGCACGGAAATGTAGCTCTATGCTCGTGAGGAGGGCAGTACACTATAGCGCTCGGGTTTTCTGCCATGGGAGTTGTGCACACAAGACTGCCAGGACGGCGTTCAGACAAGCGCCCTGGGAGAAGGGGGGATGCAGCGAGGGGAAGGAATGCAGGGCCGATTTTTGCAAGCGACTAAGCCTATTCATGAATCCGGGGAGCCCACTCTCCCGAAATTCCACTGTCAGAGAGTTGATGAACCTTGTCTATGGAATGCGGCCCCTGGCCTTTGCGCAATAACTGCCAACGGTATGCAGTCAGAAGGTATATGACATGTGCAGATGCGCTGCGCAAACCAATCATTACGGCGTCTGACAACAAGCGTGGGGGCGCGAGTGTGCAAGCACCTTCCCATGGACAGAGGGAACTGATAGAGGTGGCATTCCAGTGGGTCTGATTACAAGATTGAGTGCCAAAACCTCGCCGCTAAAAGTAAACATACAACAGCGGCGCCGAATTTGCATCCGAGGCCGGTCGGACGATTTTGTCTCCAGTGTGAGTCGGTCACCTGGCCGACAGAGAACATCACCCGGATGGAAAAACGGTGCCGAATTTCCATCCGAGGCCCGTTGGATGAAGTCGTCTCGGGGGGAGAGGCCGACACCTGGCCGACAGAGAACATCCCCCGCATGGAAAAACGGCGCCGAATTTCCATCCGAGGCCCGTTGGATGAAGTCGTCTCGGGGGGAGAGGCCGACACCTGGCCGACTGAGATCATCCCCCGGATGGAAAAACGGCGCCGAATTTCCGTCGGACGCCGACACCTGGCCGAAAGAGAACATCCCCCGAATGAAAAACGGCGCCAAATTTCCATCGGAGGCCAACACCTGCTCGACAGAGCACATCTCCCGGATGGAAAAACGGCGCCGAATTTCCATCGGAGGCCGACACCTGCTCGACAGAGAACATCCCCCGGATGGAAAAACGGCGCCGAATTTCCATCGGAGGCCGACACCTGGCCCAAAGAGAACATCCCCCGGATGGAAAAACGGCGCCAAATTTCCATCCGTCCGCGCTCTGAATTACCTGCAGGATGGAAATTCGGCGCCGAATTTCCATCCGAGGCCCGTAAGATGAAGCCCGTATCGGCACTTCTTCAACAACTTATAGTCGTTGCATCAAGTTTTTCGCATTTTTTTGTATGGCTACACACTAAACTAGGAGTTTTTTTGCCAACATGCCACATTTCGCACGTTATTCCCACCATTCTGGTCCGCTTAAGACAAATTCGTTGCCGGTTTTCCATCGATGAGGTGGACCGAATTACCTGGCGGATGGAAATTCGGCGCCAGATTTCCATCCGCCCGCGTTCCGACTTACCTGCAGGATAGAAATTCGGCGCCGAATTTCCATCCGTCCGCGCTCCGAGTTACCTGCAGGATGGAAATTCGGCGGCGGATTTCCATCCGCCCGCGCTCCGACTTACCTGCAGGATGGAAATTCGGCGCCGGATTTCCATTCGTCCGCGCTCCGACTTACCTGGCGGATGGAAATTCGGCACCGAATTTCCATCCGTCCGCGCTCCGAATTACCTGCAGGATGGAAATTCGGCGCCGGATTTCCATCCGGCCGCGCTCCGAATTACCTGCAGGATGGAAATTCAGTGCCGGATTTCCATCCGGCCGCGCTCCGACTTACCTGGCGGATGGAAATTTGGCGCCGGATTTCCATCCGGCGTCTCCTGGATGAGAACTGCTCGGGCGGAGGGAGGGCCTCGTTGCGTCATACTTCATACGTTGGATGGAAATTCGGCGCCGATTTTTTCCATCCAGCGGGCAATTGACGAAGTCTCTGGGGGATATTCGGTGGGCGCCTGTGATCGACCTCCATACATTAATGGCGCAGTTGGGCATTAAATGTCCTCTGCCGTCGGTTTTGAACCGGGCTAGCGACAGAGGGATTCTGCGGTTGCTTCCCGGATACGCCTTGGAAACCCTATGCTAAACTTCTATTGGCAGAACACATGGCGTGACCAAGTTGCCCCTATTCCAGGGGTGTTCTTGCCACTTCCAAACATATCGGATTTAATTGAAAAAATTGCATGAAGCCGTAGCAAGAACGACAAACCCGGCTCTGGCAAATGTGGAAGAGAGTCAGCACTCGCCTAGAACGCTACGCATGATGGCAAGGTGGACCACACAACACTGGGTCCCTCTTTGACCACTCGAGCCCAGGCTCGAGCTCTCCGTACTGATGGAGGCACGTCCTCTACACCCGGAGCATCTGGAGATGACAACAATGAAGTAATAAATATAGATGAAGATGACTAGAAAGGCTAGAAACGTAGGGAGTAGGCCAAATGTCTCAGGTTGCGAAAACTTAAATGTGCAACCCACTGTAGAGTCTACGTAATTTTTGAAAATACGAGGTTCATCCTTTGAACCATTCTTGAATGACCTCATACTTGTTCGGTACCTGTTTGACGACATGTACAATATACTGGCAAAGTTTCAAAACAATCAAAAATTGCTGAATGAAGATACCATTAGCTCACCCATTGCAATATTTTAAATCGAACTCATACTTGTCCGGTACCTTTAGGAGGGCATGTACAATGCAATGGCAAAGTTTGAAAGCATTCAGAAATTGGCACATCAAGTAACCATTGGTTCCTCCTGTGAACCATTTTTTATTGATCTCATACTTGTCCGGTCCATGTAAGAGGCATGTAGAACATACTGGCAAAATTTCAAATCATTCAATTTTTTTATTTATCAAGGAACCTTTGGTTTATCCTTTTCACCATTAACGATTAATCACAAATAAATGAACAGATGAATAAATCATTTGCCTCCAAATGATTTTGGTTCGCTTTGAGACTTGGCCAGTATATTCAATGTACCATGGAAGAGGCCCCAGAGATCAATCGAAATTCGTTCAATGGGCCAACGGATGGTTGCCTATCCAAATGATTTTTGTTCGCTTTGAGACTTGGCCAGTGTGTTCAATGTACCCTCTGATAGGTCCCAGTGTAATATGAGATCAATCGAAATTTGTTCGATGGGCCAATGAGGCGTCATCTGGTTTTTGTTCATTGCGAAAAAGAAATCCTGCAATGCGTGCACGGCTATTGCACCCATTGAACGGATGTGGTTGAAGCCCCTCTTTTGCCCGCACGTGCTTGAACGTGTGTGCAACACATGTGCGGAAACACAACAGACGAATAAATCATTTGCCTCCCCATCGACACCAAGCCATTCCATAATGTCATTGAATTTAAATTAATTTTAAGCCAATAAATAGGTTTGCACTGCCTTTCATTGGGGGTTTCTGGCACGTATCGATTTTGTTTCTGGCTCAATTTTGTTTTGCGGCTTCAAGCATTCCCACTGCTACTCCCCCGCCAAAATTTGGACCAGTCAAAAATGCCCCCCAAAAAGAATGTTCTCTTCGCTCACTATTGCAGAACTCTCTATGAAGAGTGCATGAAGTAGAGCACAAATCAAGTTTGGAGTGCAAAACGGGCAAGAAACTGTGGGTCCAAATGAATCTTGATCGCTCCCAAATTTGGCACGCACGTTGCATATGGAGTCATTACACGCCCCATTCAAAAACAGAATGAAAAAAAAAACATGAGCACGCGAAACGCAGTCCAACAGGTCCCAAAGTAATAACAGATCCAACAAAATACATTCAATGGGTGAACAGATGGTTGCCCATCCAAATCATTTTTGTTTGCTTCCAAACTTTGCCAGTACGTTTGAGACACCCTCCCACAAGTGTCGGACTAATATCAGATCAATCGAAATTCATTCGATGGCTCAACGGATGGTTGGCCATCGAAATGATTTTGGTTCGCTTTGAGACTTGGCCAATATGTTCAATGTACCATGGAAGAGGCCTCAAAGTAATATGAGATCAACCGAAATTCGTTCAATGGGCCGAACGGATGGTTGCCTATCCAAATGATTTTCGTTCGCTTTGAGACTTGGCTAGTGTGTTCAATGTACCCTCTGATAGGTCCCAGTGTAATATGAGATCAATCGAAATTCGTTCAATGGGCCGTCATCTGGTTTTTGTTCATTACGAAAAAGAAATCCTGCAATGCGTGCACGGCTATTTAACCCATTGAACGGATGTGGTTGAAGCCCCTCTTTTGCCCGCACGTGCTTGAACGTGTGTGCGACACATGTGCGGAGACACAACAGACGAATAAATCATTTGCCTCCCCATCGACACCAAGCCATTCCATAATGTCATTGAATTTAAATTAATTTTAAGCCAATAAATAGGTTTGCACTGCCTTTCATTGGGGGTTTCTGGCACGTATCGATTTTGTTTTTTGCTCAATTTTGTTTTGCGGCTTCAAGCATCCCCACTGCTACTCCTCTGCCAAAATTTGGACCAATCAAAAATGCCCCCAAAAAAAAAGTTCTCTTCGCTCACTATTGCAGAACTCTCTTTGAAAAGTGCACGAAGTAGAGCACAAATCAAGTTTGGAGTGTAAAACGGGCAAGAAACTGTGGTTTTGGGTCCAAATGAGTTTTGATCGCTCCCAAATTTGGCACGCACGTTGCATATGGAGTCATTACACGCCCCATTCAAAAACAGAATGAAAAAAAAAACATGAGCACGCGAAACGCAGTCCAACAGGTCCCAAAGTTTACAACACTCGTGTTGACAGCCTTGAAATTGTCCAACACCTCCTCCTGCTGGGGGTCTTTGCGCAACTCTGGAAGAAATGGCCCTTCATCCTGACGAGGCACCCAGTACCTCTCATTCATATCCTCCCAACGGATGCTAGCGGCCTCCAACTCCCTCAGAAATAGGTCTCTCCCAATCGGTTCACGATTGTATGGGTTGTTTTCCGCTGGCACCCACGGATCCTCAAGTAGTCGGAAGAATCTTTGTCTGGTACAGCTCTAATGCCCTCCCAAGTTCCGGCAAAAAAGCTCCCTTTGGACTGGGTCCCATATGCCTCTAACACGCACGGTTATTTCCCAGTTGGATGTCACCCAAAAGGTCACCGGATCTTTAACCCTAGTTAACGTCTTCGCATCCAAGGCGTGCATCTCTCTTGGAGCATCCCATGTCATTGTCTCCCCCCAGTGCTGCCAATTTAAAAAATCGTAAGGCAATACATCCAATAGCATGTTGTACCGGTTGTACTCGTATCCCGTGGGCATATTGCCTTGCAACCCAAACAACTCGTAGAAACGTCGATGGATTGGTCCACGACAGTCAGGGCATTGGCTGGCTTGCATGGCTGCCGATATGAGACATGCGGGATGGAACAAATGGCCACATGAACCAAGCATATAGCCTCCCTCCGGTCCATAAGGGTTTAGGCACATTGTGCACACCGTACCATCTGTTACCCATGACGCTGGATTGCTCCGTGGTATCCATGTCCGTTTATCCTCATGAATGTTGGATGACATCCTCGGCCCGCTGTCCCACTCCTCCTCTACTTCCAAATCCCAGTTTATGCTCTTATTGGTATCGGTAATTGTATGCACACAGTGCTCAAACATGGCATCCACATCACCCCATGTGGTGAATCCAGTGTACTTCGACGTGAATACATGGGGGTTGCTATTTCATGAGCGGCATGAGCATGAGCGGAAAAAAAAGAATCATGAGCGGACCATTTGTATGAGTAAGCCGTCATTTTGTAATTGTCATTAGCATATCCCGAGCTGACCCAGAGACAGCTGTAACGATTACACCGACATGTTCCTCCCCAAGGTTTTCACCGAGAATAACTTCGTCAAGTAGACAGGCCTCAATCCGGCCCTTAGCGATGACATCCATCTCGTCATTGAGAAGATTGCACATCTGATTTTGCCATGTATCTCTTCCGAATATCTAATGTGCGCCTTTCTGACTCGAGGCACGCTTCTTCTTTATTGTGTCATGTGCAACTTTTGTTCGTGCAGCTTCAATACCATCGGCACTGTCCTTTGTATTGTATCCTCCACAACATTTGTGCTCGCTCCAGCATCGGACCCCTCTCCCTCCATTCGCACACGTTTCTGAACTTGACTAACTTTCCAGACAACGGGTGTCCCAAGGGCTTCTCCAAGAGTTTCCGCGTCAATTACTGGACAAGAGTGTTCATAAGATTGGAGAAGGGCAAGCTCATTGACCCCAAGGGAACATCCCCATGAAGGAGCAGCCAGCACTAAAAAAATCTAGCGTGGCTCGACTGCAGGGTTTGGACGACAGCTAGATTTGGAAGGTTGCCGCCACGTTACTCAAGGACAAAGTGTCGATGTGTCATCCATACACTGGGCCTGACCCCGATGTTTGGAGTCTCGAGGATTATTGCAAATACAAGAAGTTGATGAGGCACATTATTGATGATATCATGGTCGGTTTTGGATTTAAGGAGCCGACGAAGAACAACCGACATCCATACACAAAGGCGGAGTGGACGGCCATCCAACATAGGTACGAAATCAACAAGGCCCAGTTTGTGCAGTTTAAGAATGCTCTCGGGAACACCTACCTTAACGCGAAAATGAAGGCAATGATAGGAAAGTAGAAGCAACCACTTCAATTTCTGAATTTAATTCAAGCTCTGAAAACGCTTGCAAAGTCGCCCCGAGGTTCGCTGGATAGAGTTTACAGTGTGTGCGAGATTGAAAACAAGGCTCGGGAGATTGGGACGGTGGCAATGTTCGCCACAAAAGCATTTGAAGTTGTTTCGCTCATCATGATCAGCACATTGAATGACCATCCAAAAAAGATCGAGCCCTGGACGGAGAATGAGTTCGCGGACCTCTTCAATGGCATGAGGTCAAGAAAAATCAGGACCATCGTATTCTGTGTCATCACCGATACTGATAGCTCTCACTACACCATTTGGGGGAGGGGGGGGGGGGGGGGGGGGGGTTAGCGACGCCCCAAGCGACGATAATCGCGGATTTCCAGCCCGGTGGAAATTGCAAATCTGCGACGCCTTTGGCGTCGCAAATGCATCGCTATGGGGGCGTCACAGATTCCGGACTTAAGGCGACGTCAAGGGGGTCGCAGATTGCGCCACCCAGGAACCCAAGTGTTGCGACGCGTCTAGCGTCGGTAACACATGCGACGACCTAGGCGTCACATGTGGTTCAAGCATGCACCGCCCGACAGGCGACGCGCAAAACGTCGCATTCAAGAGCGACGCCATGTGCGTCGCTTCCCCACTGTGTGAGGAGGTGGAGTATGCCAAGATCGACCATGGGTATGTGGGCCTCGTTACACGAATGAAGGCATGTAAGAAGCATAGGTGAGTTAGTACGGGAGACCTCCCCTGACCTGGGCTGTCATCAATGTGTGTTGGCCTCCGATAATAAAAAAATGTTGCCTTCTGCAATTCGCGTTTATCGACGGGCTTCCTGTTCCACACCTTCGTGGGCTCTGTCTCGTTTCGTGGCAACAAATAAACAGGTATTTTTGAGTCAATTAGGTTGTACGCAACTAGCCTTGATTTTATCTCCAGCTTGTGCTTCTCACAGAGTGGTCGATATACCATATGTTGTGGGGCCAGAAAACAGCGGTCGATATCCACTTCTTGGACGTAATCAAATCCAAACGGGAATATATCCTGGTATTGCTCAATGAGAGTCTTCTCATCTTTCTTCGCCTCATCCATGTCAAAAATCTCGTCAAACTTCAGATGCCTCTTTTCTTGGCTATTCACGTATCGATGGTCTTCCATCGTTTCCTTCCCCCCTCTTCCTCGTCATCATCTCCAGTTCCATCCTTAGGCTTTCTGGCTTTTTCCGACTTTTTTTTCGTGTCCTCCAACTGCCTTTGTTATGATTGGAGTCGTTGTTCCTCCAATTGTTGTCTCTCCTTGACATTATTGTAGAGAATTCCGTCAAAATATTCCCAGCTCTCGAGGATTTCCATCTCCAAGTCGTCTTCGACAATAGGGACCCTGAATCCCAGCCGAATCGCGAATTCGCCTTTATTAAGGGGTTTTATCTGGACCCCCTTAACTTTAAAATGGAAGTTTTAAGGGAGGTATCGCCCCCTTCCGCCGAGGATATTTGAAGTCAAGTACCCGGGCGCTGGGGGGGGGGTGGGCCAAGGAACGGCCATTGTTTTATTAGATCTCGGGAATCACCTAAAGGGTTGAATTGTTATCATTCACCCGATGGACTGACCATTGAGGTTGAATTTTGGATTGCTCTAAGCAGGAGAGACTGACTTGGGAAAGCGGATCCGGTCCCTTCCTAGGAGGTAGGACACTAATCCACCTCGGTGGGGGGGGGGGGCATTGGGCGGGAGATAGATGATCCCCGTCTCCCTGGGCTTGGGATTCGTTTTGTGAAGGGATTTGAAGGTTCGTCCCGACTATAAGCGTGTTGGGAGTCCAGGCATGTAGGAAGTATTAATAAACAAAGACTTGGAAGGCAATTACGATTAAAGACGTAGAAAACCCATAAACAAAACGTAGGACTAGGAAACGCAAATCGCGCTGTGAAGTGGAGTTGTTAAGCTTTGCTTTGCCAGTAGGAAGTTAGACTGTTTAGATCCGTCCATAGCTGCCATGGAGCCGGGTAGGCGGTTCGTTGAGCCCAACCTACACCACAACTTGCCACGACCCCTTAGGCTAGTATGTCGTCACCCTGGCCGTGCGCGACCAGGGCTTGTCAGCGTGGTTGGGGAGGCAAATGTTTGTTGCTTCTCTTGTTTCTCCGCACATGTGTTGCACACATATTCAAGCACATGCGGGCAAAAGATGGGCCTCAACCTCATCCGTTCAATGGGTGCATTACCCATTCACCCATGACATGATGTCTTTATCGCAATGAACAAAATTGGATGACACGTGAACGCCTCATTGGCCCATTGGACGAATTTTGATTGATCTCATATTACTTTGGGACCTGTCAGATGGTACATTGGACATACTGGCCAAGTCTCGAAACGAATGAAAATCATTTGGATAGGCAACCCTCCGTTGGCCCATTCGACAAATTTCGTTTCATGTCATATTACTCTGGGACCTCTTAGATGGTACATTGAACACACTGGCAAAGTCTGAAAGCGAACCAAAATCATTTGGATGGGCAACCATCTGTTCAGCCATCGAATGATTTCATTTCATCTCATATTAGTCCGGGACCTGATACATGGTATGTTGAACATAGTTTGAAAGCAAACAAAAATCATTTGGTCAACCATTCGACCGCCATTCTTTTTTGCAATGAGCAAAATTTCATGATAGGTGAACGCGCCGTTGGCCCATAGAACGAATTTCGTTTCATCAAATATTACTCAGGGACCTGTGAGACGGTATACTGAAGACGCTGTGGAAGTTTTGAAGCGAACAAAAAATCATTTGGATGGGCATCCATCCGTTGGCCCATCAAACAAATTTCGTTTCATCTCATATTACACTGGGACCCGTCTTATGGTATGTTGAACATACTGGCAAAGTTTGAAAGCCAACCAAACTCATCGTGCTTAATCTCCAGTGATTAATCTCACGGGATATTAATGTCACGAGAGACCTCCCTTGAGATTTACATCGTAGGGTCGAAGAGTATGAAAGAGTCAGTTTTGTCCATCGGTAAAAAGGTCACATGGAAAGGTGTCACTGACATTGATTCACTCTCGTATCATGTTCTTTCTAAAAAAGGAGAATATGTGTGGATTCAAGCACTGCATACGCTGAAATTTGGTCAGGGTGTCAGCCAAAACGTTGGCCAAGGTGTCATTATTTAGAAGATGAGAAGCTAATGTCCGAAATCCAAGCACTCTTCGATGCGGACAACATTGAACAAGGGAAATGCAGGCAGAACAAACCAAATGTTGATTTCAACAATACTCCAGAAATACCGGATTCCGCTCCTCCTTCCCAAGCAGAGTATACCCCAGGAGAAGACAGCGAGTTGCCTACTGTCCACTAGAGTACATCCGAGAAAACTATACCCCACCTGAGTACATCCTAGAAGATTCACCAGAATACACCCCTGCCGAGTACATCCCTGCACATTCACCAGAATACACCCCTGCCGAGTACATCCCAGCAGATTCACCAGAATACACCCCTGCCAAATACATTCCAGCAGATTCACCAGTATACACCCCTGCAGAGGACAAGTACACACCAGGAGGCTATATTGAGAAACAAGATCTAGTAGAGTTCATCCCAGGACTTTATTCCCCACAAGAGCACGCCCTGGATTCACCTGTATATCCTCCCGGATCACAGTCCTTGAGTGCACAGGCATCGAGCTCAGTCGAAACCGACAAAATCTCCAAGATATTCCCTGATTGGGTTTCGGACAACGACTCTTGGAGTCCTGGATATTCTCCAGCAACACCCCGAAGGGATCCTAAGCAGGAGAAGCTGAGAGCAGAGATCCGCACAACATATCAGAACTGGCTAGATAGCCCAATGCATTGTGGTGTGAACATAGGGTAATTTCTCGACGTAGATTCTAGCAAACCATAGATGGTAGGTGGGGTTGCGTTTTGTGAGCTGATCACAGGAGGTCTCCCGTCTTTGTATTCAAGTACATCTCTGGTGTACCTGAAGCACCCCTGGGTTTTTTATTTTATAAAGTACTTACTATTCTTATTCTCTTTCTGAACCCTCGAAGTTGCTGTTTATGTGTTGTGTTGATCACGGGAGATCTCCCGTCCTTAAATTGAGACATACCTCCATACGGTTCTGAAAGACCGTTGTGTTGGTTGTTATTTGATGTTTATATTAACGGGGTGTTTTAATGTTGATTACTCTGCCAGAACACAGATTCCAAGGGAATCAGTCACTGTGATGAGCGCTGAGATTGCCAGTGCCTTCATATACGCGCACATTGAAGGATTCACAATAAAACATCAGGGCTTCTACGAGCTAAAGAGGGATATCGACTACTGGGGTATCGATGTTTCAGACTCCCCGAACCCAGAGAAAGCCGTCTTCCGTTACTAGATCGGTTCGGAAAGGAGAACACTTCAGTATTGTGATGTGTTGGGAATTGAAACGGAGGACTCGGTGAGGGATAACAGAATTACCCTTGCTGTGTTCATCCGCGAAAACGGGCGGAAAGGGGAGAAGGTATTAGGATTCTCCGTTGATGCAATGAATCTGAGCTGAATAATAAAGAACAAATCATTAAAACCTTCGTACAAATGCATGAAATTCATAGAAATAGAGAATCATCGTAGAATGCTGGAGCTAACTAAATTACCCTCAAGGCTAATGTCTCCACTGGAAAGATAAACTCAGCGGCTACTTCATGTACAAGAATGCGACTACAATGGAAGAGGCTGAGACCAGGTACCAGACAGTGAGAGCATGGTGGTTCTGGTCAGGGGCTACTGATCAGGACGGTGTCAAAGAATTAGAAGATTGGTTGGTCTTCTGGCACTTCAGATACCGGCAATGGGGGGCTATTATGACTACTGTAAGTTGCCTTTCACCTCTGCAATCCCTTGTATGTGCCCAGTTTCTTTCCTTGTTCCCAGAACGGTCCGCGCTTGCATGAATGACGCTCTTTCATTTTCCTTTCACAGGACACTCTCGATCGAACTATAATCTGGCTCCGTGTTTTCTTAACCGTCCAGGCTCTTTCTAAATTGTGTGAAATTAACTGAACATATACATGTACGCACCAGTTTGTACACTTTCAAATTTTTTGTGGCTGTCAGGACTACATCTACATTCAGCACAACTCAATTTTGCTACATGGTTGTTTACAGTTAAGTAATAAATCATCGATGTTCGGAAGCTTCAGATAGTGTACGTGTACTTCAATATTGAAATGCGTGATTTTCGTTAATCAATGTACTACAGGTACAATATGCATCAATTTCGTGCAGCCGGGGTCCCTTGAGGACATTGCGGACATGCCGTCCTGCAACCTGGCAGAAAGCGTTCACGCCGCCTGGAAGTAGCAATCTGGCAAAGCAGGAAGAAATCTGTACATTGCTACAACAGATGATCTGGTACAAGCTCTAACCCAGCAAACAAGATATCGTGACTTCCTCAGGGGGCGATGTGGGGGCAAGGGACCAGATACAACAGAGTTGATGCTGAGGGCTGCAAGAAGGTCCGGGGATCCAACAAAGATGGCAAAGGCAGTGGACAAGTGCACAATGGGCTCGCCTCTCCAATCAAGGGAGCCCCATCTGGAAGGAGAGGAAAGGTTCGGGACTTGCAAACGCAAGCTAAATACACCTCCAGGATCAGATGGGGATTCACATCTCGCAAAAGTTCATCTGAGTCAAGCAAGCACTCCACTGTGGTGATGAGTTTCCAGCAATTGGTATCTCGTAACCAAAAATCAACATGTGTCGATGTGTCCATCCACTACCTAACCAGAATTGAGCCATTAACCCTACAGCCATCAACACTGCGTGTGGTGTCCGACGTTGTTGAGGAAGACATGCTCTCCGACACTCACCCCTATAGTCTGTCTGTGATCATAGAACAAACACTCTCCTACACTCTCCCCTACAGTCTGTCTGTGATCATAGAACGAACACTCTCCTACACTCTCCCCTACAGTCTATGGTGATAGAACGAGCATCTGCCTACCTTGAACACAAACGTGATGGCAGGAGCCTCTCCTCTGCCCAATTTTTAATCGTAGACGGAGATTTAACACCTCCATGGAGGAGGCGTTAAATCTCGGCCCTCTCCCCGTCATAGCTTTTAATGACAGTTAGTCGCTGGTTAGATACCTGGCTTTCTAATCGGAAGGTGCAGCTGTCGCCGTGCCGCTAACGCCAATTAGATAACCTAATTGAATTCGTAACTGGCAGGTGAGGCGGGGAGGGGGGGGGTGGATTGGGTGTGTGCAAGGATGGTGCAGGAGATGGGGGTGGTGGTGGATGCAGAGATGCCGATGGTGACATGGGATGGACTGCTCGCCGACCATACAGACTATAACAATACCTATAATCCATCGTCTCACAGATCCTATCTATTTCATCATGGGGAAAGATGCTGGTCACATCCGGCACATCTAAAGAGGCTTTTGTTCTCCCACTTGCTATTTACTTATGGCAATAAACTCATTAGCAATAACAGATTGAAAGAGAAAGCCTTTCGGGAAGGGGACAGGTTTAGTAGAGTGACAGTTACCTCAACAAGCTTGCAAAGGAAAGGATAAGGCTTTGACACAATAAAAACTTTTGAATGTGTTTCACAATATATTACAACAGAAGAGGTATAATGAATGACAGGACTAGTCCTTCAAAGAATAGGCTGGGATGACCAACACTCACCAAACTTCTTACTTGATGAGACTTGGTTGACCTCTAAATAGAGCACATTGGTTAACCTGGGGACAATCTGTACCATCCTTCCCTGATTGCTCTCATTAGACTTGGATGAGAGTGACCAGTGTTCTGAAGAATGTCCAGAAGGCAATTCTAGAGAGGGTCTTCAGTCCCACTAGAGATTCAAGTAGAATTCATACACCCTACCATGCTTGCCAAAGAGAATCCATCAGCCTACCCCATATGAGGTTTTGCTTTAACAGCTACTCCAGTGCAATCGCCAGCTTGTTGTCAACCTCCTCAGCAACTCTCTTAGTAGCCGAAGAGATTCTTTCACACGGTGAAGCAATATCCACCATATCCAACTGTGCTGTGCAGAAACACTGAAAATATCACGCAAGGAATGAGCACAAGATCCGTCACAAAGTTTGTTATCAATACCACATTGAAGATTGCAGTTCGATGTAGAGATAATAGTGCCACCTGTTTCTAGTACAAAATCAGCTTGTATGACCCACTGTAGCCATATGGAAGACTACGACAAGCAAAGCCGTAAAGCCGCATATCCTTTGAAGTGCAAGGTTTGTGTCAAAAAAATTTGGTCGTGTTGACCTCGTCGTGTTGACCTTCTGAATCCCGTAGCAAAATGTCATAACACTGCTACTGCTCACCAACGGCGATCCATACTTCCAACTTATGATAATTTCTCATGCACTTCTTTGCAATCAGAACGAGGGGTGGTGTTAGGATCCTCTGGGATGAAGCTGATCCAAAGAACAGGAAGCAAGGCAAACATAGCCTCAATGAAAATGCCCAGAGGTAGCTCTGTGAAGGAATTGGCAGATATATGGAGATAGGATGCAAGCCCAACCCCAAGGTATGCACTCATTGTGACAGCAAGACACTGTGCTGACATAAAGAGGGCTAAGAGGGAGCCTTCACTACCTGGAGGACAAAGCTGTGCCAGCAACACCATGAAGGGAAGAATCTTGAACTGGCCAATGGCTTCCACAAATGCTGACGCTCCAAGGACAAAGAATTCGTCTGGAATACCTAGCTGGAGGTTGACCCGGTTCACAAGCAAGATGTCTGAGAGCATACAAAGAGAGAGAAGTATTTGAACTGACCCAAACACTTTGCGGAGAGAGACCCCCTTCAGAGACCTGTTGTAGAAAATACTTCCAACCAGGAGTCCCATTTGGCCAACCACTTTGGCAAGTCCAACAACCGTTGGATCTAGTCTCAAATATTGAGTCTGGTAAAAGAACATGGAACTCCCCAATCCTGGTATTATTGCATAGGAAGACAGAAACCACAACAGAGGCTTCAGAACTTCAGGCTTTTGAAGGAGCTCACCCAATACTACAACCTGTTTTCGCATGCCATGGGCCAGTCCTTTCCCTTCTTTCTGTTTTATCAATGCTAGGGGAGCCTGTCTAAGTTTTACATCCCCCAGCTGTTGAAACTCAGGCTTCACTCCCCCTGGCTCCAAAAGGCTCTGCGCTGCAGATCCCAAACCTCCTGAAGTGTATTCAAACCTTTTGTACTTCCTTCTTTTCTTTGTACTTGGACGAGGTAGGATTCCTTGATCTACCTCCAAGACTTGCTTGCTCAACTTTCCAGCAGTATTCTCGACATCGTTGATAGGTTTGGGATTCCCGAGGCCAAAGGTGCATTCTCTCAAGGAAAGACATAAGAGAAGCTGAGCACCAACTACAATCATGAATATAAAGAACATGGTCTGAGATTCAATTCTTTTGAGAGCAAAACCCCCAGACAAATTTCCCAGAAGCCCCCCTGAGGCGAAGGCAAGCCATGCAAATGACTGCAACTCACCTGCACACGCATATCCACCACATATGTCTAAATGAGACATTGTGAATGTCTTACAATCACAAGAGCTGCCAAAGAAAAGTTTCAAATTGCGAAAGCATGATAGAGAAAGGCATAATCACAAGCATTGAAAGATGGTAGTACTTGCATGTGACAATGAAATAACTTCGCTGTCAAAAAACCTGAGAATCCAAAGAGCCAAAGTCGGCACCCACTTGTGCTATGTCACTAACCTTTTCGGGCCCCTTTCTTAACCCTCCCAGCTTCAGCTACAAGTGCATCATTCATAACTTCAGAGATCGCAGCTCCCATGTTGCTGACTGTGAGGATAACAGTCAAGACAACTATCGAAGATGAGGCACCAGGATGCACCACTATAGCCCCCCACGCGAGCACTTGCAGGGCCGCTGTGACATTTACAGAGAAGGCACTACTGATCAATAAAGGGAGGAAGAGACCACTGCGAGTTGTAGCACCCTCATGCATACCTCCTGGAACAAGGAGAAAGATGATGTCTAAGAATGTACAATGATCCAATGTATTGTCACACTCTAGCATACAGCCTGCATTGCTATCTTTGAGTCACCTATATTCCAAACACCTTACACAGTGCATGCCGACACTGAAACTGCCCGAAAAGTAGATCTTTTTGCGAACAACTCCAAGATGCTTGATGTTTCACATTCGAGAGAAGGATGGAATTGAAACCTGGTCGTCAAAGAAGAAATGTCAACCAAGCCAAATATTGGAAGTAGCACAACCTGCAAATATGAGATAAGGGATTCGGCGGGCTCCTCCAATGTATACAGAATCTGAAATTATCCCATAAAGGGGTTTTGCAACCATGGGAAGACTTGCAGTCGACATCAGAAATTGCATTGTGCCAGGGTCAACCTGTAAGAACATTTAATTTCTGAGATATTGAAATTGCAGATCTTGGGCACTAACACACATCATAGACACCTGAAACAACCTGAGTAGATGCCTGCCAGCACATATCACTGAAACTCTAGACAGACCACAATTCATCAGGTGTCTTAAAGAAGGCCAGATCAAGCCCTGTTTTGAACAGACGCAGCTCGCCAAGTGGCTACTTCAACTTACACATCAAATCTACACAATGCTGAGCTGGCATGATCATGACCATACCTCAAACTCATTCATCTAGTTACATTACAACGTGTCTGCGCTACTTTTTTTCAATCTGCTAAGAGGCAAGCACTCGAATTCAATAATACAACTCACCTGGAGAGTGTCCTTGTAGAAGTAGCACATGGCAAGCCATGGGAAGCATCGAAACCCCTGTGTGCAATACCCCAGGACAATTAGAATCATAAACGATGTGCCATACGTTTTGCCAAGTCGATGAAGCCACATGAATAATGGCATTCCCTCAAACCTCCTAGCCACTTTAGTCACAAGTCGAGAGAGCTTCTTCGCAGCTCGGTCTAACTGTTTCCGTGAAAGCAAGTCAATGCACCAGGGTGTATCATCAGAAAGCCACGTCTGCTGCTCTGCAGGAAGAACAGGTGGGCCGGAAGTCACACGCACTCTTGAGTCAACTGTGGTTACTCTAAGGGAGATAGGGCGTTGGAGTACTGATCCTACGGAGGGACTGTATACCTCTTCCTCTTCCAATTCGTGGATTGCTGGGTATTTAGCATGCTGATCTCTCACTCTACGCCCAGGTCCAGCTCTTGCCTTAAGACTGAACAAATCGACAGGATTCGAAGAACTCTTGAAGTACCGTAACCTGCTTCTGAACTGAATAGAAGCCAGCCAGTAATCAAACCTGACGGAGGAGTATTGCAGTGATCGCCAAATTAGAACCAACTGTGCTAAGATTCGAGCCGTCCAGTAGTCTTCTAACTTCTCATCTGCCTCCCGGTACAAATTTCTGTCATATGGTGAAGAATCTTCGCCGTACAAAGCCTCAACCGCTCGAGGCTTCTTCTTCTCACATATAGGATTATCAAAGTCAGATACTGAGAAACCCGTAGTACGAGGTGATTTGCACTTGTAAGAAAACCTTCCAGGCCAATTTGAGCACTCTTCGTCTCTAATTACCCTTAGATGCTTAGGTTTGCAGGTAAAATTGTCCGAAAGAGGTGAGCATTGGAGAAGACGAGAGCTTGTAAACCCTCGGGAACAATGTGACGGGGAAAGACGGCCCCTTGCGGCCCGCAAGTCTTCCGGGTTACCATGATTCCTGACGTCCCTAGTGATGCTCCCCTTAACACTACTCAAATTTACGTTGAGGTTCCAACAATGCATTGAAATCACACATGCCCTGTCCCACCTCGCCTAGTCCGTGTTTGTTTCCCTGCTTTTCTTTTACCTTCACAAAGCCTGCTTAGGGAATGAAAACCTGCAATCAGACTCCCTCTCTCTCTTGTCAAATCTTCAAACGCTAACAAAGAGACAATTTCTAATGAAAAAAGTTCGATTCTCTTTCAATAACCTCGATTCGTAACATGCAAATAGCTCTATCTCTTTCTCCTGGCGTTGACACATAAATCTCGCATATAATCACAGTCTTCGTCGCACAAGCTTTAAATAGTGGAGGTGCACTCTTTCATGTTTTCTTTCTCTCTCAACACGCCTCCTTTTCCTCGAGGTTGTTGAATTCCCACAGCCCTGCTCTCTTCAAGTTGATATCACGCTCAATCTCTCTATCAATCGTCTCCTTTCGCACTCCTTCCTGACACCCCAAATATTCCCTTAAAAAATGTCTGTTTCAGGACCCCTCTCCAACTAGACTTCTCTAATCTTGCCTCTCTTCAACTCCCCTCTCTCTTCCATCATCCTCAGATCCTTTCTCACACCGCCGTGCGCTCACAAACGAGCCACTCGCTTCCTTTGCAACTCAATGATCACCGCTCACCACACATAACAATTTGAAAACGAAAAAATATATATATTCACTGCCACTCTCCTGATCCCCCTCTCAACTTGCGATCTATCACTCACAATCGCACTGTCGAAATTTCACAAGCTGGCCTCGCTGATGCAGCCCACCTCCGAGCATGAAGAATGGCGGATCGCGAGGTCTCCCACACCTTCTTGTGTTCGTAGCCTCTCCTGTGTTCAAAGCCCCTCAGGACCCTTATTTCATCCTGTTAACCCTCATAATAGATTTTTGTTTTTAAGGAAAAGGGAGAAGAAGCTCCGATTTTTATTTTTTTTATTTTTTAAACCCTGCAAAGCTCTTATTTACAAACTGACATGAGGTAAGTGTACAAAGTATGGAAAGTTCCCATAGCAAGGGAAGAGTTAGCATAAAGAAATGAAAAAGAAAGCATATCAAGCTAATCAAACCAAATGATCATCCCTCCGAAATGCTCTTATATTCAGTGAGTGTTTTGTCTAAACCCTTTAGCAGTAGTTTCCCTCTCAGGAGACCGGCCTACGGAAGGGAAGAATATTTGCAATTGCGGGTGGCGAGACAAACCCTAGTACAAGGTGGCCGATGATGAGACGTGTACGGTGGAGATAACGTGCTTTGCCACCTGTTAGGCATCGGGTTAGCGCCACGTGTAGAAACTGCAGTGCATGCCAATTATAATATCACCCCACCCGCAAATATCTGTGACCTTCACGTTACTCGGCAAAGGTGGCCGGCGGCAAGTTGCACAATCCATATGGCATGGCATGGCATGGCATGGCTCCCAAATGCACATGGTCCGTGCTGCGCCACGCGTCGGTTACAGAATACAAAAAATCCATGCTCGTTACCTCACCCTGGCCCTGGAAGATCCCAATATCGCAGGATAGATTCTTAAAATATGCTGTGGCCTGGTGTTTCGGGCCTAGGGTATGTAGAGAATCTTACCAGCCTTAGGAGAGATTCTTAAGAGATTCTATAGCCTAGGCCCGGCCTAGGGTCGGGTAGGGTATAGCAAAAAGGACGTGTCGTGGGACGCCATAAAAATGATAGTTTTGGGCTGGCTTGGGGCGCTGCCCGGGGTCTAGGCCATGGACCAAGCAAGGTCTGGGCCTGGGACTGGATGTCCTGCACACCCGCCCATACAAGGAACTCATTGGGAACAAATTTCGGCCATTGCCCATCCTTTCCTATTGTCCTGGGGTTGCAGTGGCCCGGGCTTAGAAAGCTCGGGAAAGATTCGCTAGCCCTGGGTAAACAACGACGCTACCGCGTGAGCGTGAGTGTGCGCTCACGCTATACTGACATGGCGTGAGCGTAGGGGACCAGCAGCTGATGTGGCGTGAGCGTCGGCGCGACGCTCACGCTGACGTGGCGTGAGCGTGAAGGTGATGTGGCATGAGCGTGCTAACATGGCAGTCAACAACATGACGTGGCAGTCAACATGCCTACGTGGCAGTCCACATGTCCACGTGGGATTCGGCCAACGTGGCGGACGCCATGTCAACATAAATATGTAGCGCCTATAGCCGAGGGACCTATAGCCATGGCATTCATTCAGGGTAAATAGGAAACGAAAACACCGGGCCATTGTTATGGGATACGATGGAGGAAATGTATTGAGCTACCAAGAGGCCACGTCGGTACTCTTGAGCTATGGGCACCATCGAGCTTGATGATTTCATACAGGAGTTTGATAGTTGGTGTGATTTGCAGCAGATGCGCAATCCACAACTGTTTACGCCTTTTATGGCGTGGAAGGGGCTGTTTCAGCACCTTGAGGGGCCGCCCATGGATGACTACCATGAGTTTAGGCGGGGACATGAGGTGGAGATTGAGGAATGGCGGGTGTATTGGTCACCTGACTATGTCTCCATCACTAAAGGCATAAGGGCAGTGGTGACATCGGCAGCTACACCGGCAGCTTCTGCAAGCAGCAGTGGGACATCAATTGGAACAGGAGCTGGGAAGTCCACCCAAGCTCCTGCTGCAGCACCAACACCCGTGCCTGCCTTTAACCCAGTTGTGGAGTTCTTCGAGGAGTTAAGGAGAAACTACCAAGGGATAAGGACGGAGAAATTGCGGAGTTTGCAAGAGTTCCAACAAAAGCCTGTCGAGAGTTTAAGGAAGGCTACACGCGCATGAGGCGATTGATAAATGTAACCCAAGGGGTTACGGAAGCTCAAGCAGTCCAATTCTAGTATGGGGTATTGGACAAGGAGCTGAGGAAAAGGGTGCGGGATGCAACTCTTCTACAAGTGACCCAACCCACCTTAGCAAACGTGTTTTTGCTAGCAGAGCGGATAAAGCTCAATATGATGGAGGAGCGAGTGGTCGTGGTGGGGTTTGGTAAAGAGACACAATGAAGTGGGGCTCCTAGCCGACAACAACCACTACCCCAACGTGCTCAAGGCAACAAGGGGGCTCAGGCGAAGCCCAGGGAAGGACCGAGAGGATCTCAATTGCAGAGGTCACTTCCTTCATTCTCAGGCCAACAACAGTCGGGTGTGACATCTTGGGATTGTGGAGGGCCCCATGTTAAGAGAGATTGTCCGGAGAGGGCAAAGGGTCGGCACAGGCACAGCCTACACAACTACAATGTGGGCATTGTGGCAAGTATGGGCATGAAGAGGCCCATTGTTATGACTTGCATCCTGAGCTACGGCCACGCCAGTTCCAAGGAAACAATGGTGGTCGAGGACGAGGCAATGTAGTTTAGAAAGGTAGAGGAGGCAGAGGTCGTGGTGGAGATCGTAACCAAAACCAAGGAGCACAGGGTCACGGTCAAGGTCATGACCAAGGCATGGTAGATAGGCTTGCCCAGCTAGAGCAACGTCTTGCTACCATGGCCACTACTCATGTTGCGCCAGCTCCAAGGCCTGAGGTTCAAGCCCCACCTGCACAACCTCATATGCCTAGGGAAGACCAGATTGGTATGGGCTTCATGTGTGGAGCCGCACTTACAGGACCATTGCATGTGGACTCTGCAGCTGCTGTCACTCGAGCAGCAACGCGTGCTCCTGAGCCAAGAGGTGCGGATGTGGATTTTGATCCACAAAGAGGGGAAGCAAGCCGGCAGACAAGACTTCCACAGTCTTTCACATTGGCTGAGACAGTGCCAACTATGTCATCGATGGCACCCGCTCGCCCAAGTGTGTCAGAAGTAGAGCCACGAGTGTCATTGGGGAGAGTTGGTGTGGCTCGGGAAATGCCAGTGGGTGGTGCTATAAAGCAAGGTGCAGCCAGTACATTGTTGGGGGCGGCTACGGTAATTTGCCAAGCTCCATTGTTTTCTGCCACGACAATTGCAATGTCGGGGATGCGGCCAGCTGCAGTGTTTAGACTAGCAGCTGCACTTTGTGAGAGTGGTGATGCATCGGCACTATCTGCGGGGATAGCGGATCAGGTGCAGTGCATGGATGCCCTGGATTCAAGGGTGAAGACAGCCACAGCTGTGCCATGGCAAGCGGCAGCTGTAAGGTTGCAGGAGTTGCCAACTAGACCAGCCATTGAGCGTAGTATGGTGACTCCTGGGGTAGTCCTGGTGGACAATCAGGATGGTGTGTTTCAATTGGGTGGCCCAGTCGGGAGGAGGTATAGGCCATTGCGGGTCTTGTTGGACTCGAGAGCACAACCATTGATGTTGGGGAGAGCAACAATTGCAGGCTTGGGCCTTACAGAGGCGGATTTGGAGCCTTGCCCTTTCCAAATTCAAACATCTTTGGGCGGTTCAGAGAAGGCACGAGGGATTACACGCCATGAGCTCTTCATTCGATTGCAACCAGATCATCCTACAAATGGCTCTATCATGAGAGCTAAAGCCATTGTTACGGACGCGATGTCCTATGATGTGCTTGTTGGTGGGGCTGTGTTATACTCGATGGGCTTTACTTTGGACTTTTGGGAGGAAACGGCATCCTACAGGCCGGAATGGCAATCAGGGGATGGTCGACGTGCACTGCTCCCAGTGTGGTTTATTAGGAATATAGCGGTGGATCATAAGAACATGATGCCCACATTGGCTGCATTCTCAGGGGTGGTGGTTTGGGGTGGTGAGCTCTTGAAGGGCAATAGCCATGCAGATGATAGGCCGCCACCTGATGAGGACAAACAATTGGCATACAAGGCTGATTTGCTTCCTCATGTGCCTGTTCATATTCCACTGTGGGGTACAGTTAGGAATTTGCATCAAGTAGCGGCGAGTGTGTGCACCAAGCATGGCAGGAGGCCTATCCATTGGTGAGTGAGGAGAGTTCAATGACATCATCTGGACCTCCTCAAGTAGCTCCTTTGGACACAGTGCCCATTACCTGGCAACCACCTGACTCAAGGATTTGTTTGCTAGACATATTTGGAGGTATGAGCACTGGGCTTGCAGGAGTGTTGCAAGCAGGGATTAAAGTATGCAAGTACTTGTATGTGGAGAAGGATGAGATAGCTCGGCGTATTTCTATGCGCCAGATCGCCTTGTTCACACACCGGTATCCTGAGTTGTTGCCTCTCTCAGCAATTCAAGGGTATCAAAAGGCCTTGCTAGCAGACATTACCTTGCTGGGGGTGAATGATTTGGACCGGCATGGTGCCATTGACTTGATGAAGCTGGATGGCCTTGCCAAGGACACTCTCCCGCAGGTCATGGGAATGGCTTGCATGATGCACGATCGCATTTATTTTGGGAGATGTTGAGAGTGTTGCGTGACTTGCAGACGAGGCAAGTGCAACCTCTAGCCTATATCTTGGAGAATGTTCCTCTTATGGGGGACTCTCGGGCCACGGTTATGGCCAGTGTGCATCAGGTGCGGTCTTGGATTGGATCGGCAGTGCTATTTTATGCAGCAGCGGTGGGATCACGAGCGCATTGACCTCGATTGTGGTGGACCAATCTTGCACCACCAGAGCTGCTCAAGAGAGCATACGATTCCATTCAACGGCCACCCAATCTCACAGATGAGGGCATTTTGGACCAAGGGAGGCAACCACAGAGGGTGCGACATGATGACCGTCCACCTCTAGCAGTGGTAAATCGAGTGGGGCAGCCACGTGCAGCCTTGCCTACGCTCATGAGCTTTCCCTGGGTTGATTTGGGACAGTGTGCTACAACAATTGGTGGAGCCCAATGCAGATGAGCGAGAGCGGGCAATGTGATTTGCCACGGGCACTACAGCTGTGCCAGCTCTGTCAGAGGCATCACGCCGACATGTGTTGGGTCAAGCAATGGATCTAAATTGCTTGACATGGGTCATTGGCTTGTGCATGGCTGAGCAACGGAGGTTGCAGACAGTGGTGGCTACTTCTGCACTCCCATTTGGTATTGTATCCCCTCTGCCAACCGGGACGGTTGAGGCAGTGAGTGGGGGCGAGCACAGATCATGGGGTGCAAACACCCATGGCAGATGTGGAATGAGATGCGAAAAAAAAAAAAATCATTGGATCTTTCAAGCAACACTCCCATTCATATGAGCTATACTTCGCCTCGGCATCATTGTTCGAGCGGCTGGCATATGCCACTACAAACTCTCTTCCCTCATCATCCACCTGTGTGAGCACTGCTCCAATCCCCAGCATACTCCAATCCGTATGTAGCTGGAAAAGCCGCCCCCGAATAGGCCGCCTCAGAATAGGTGCAGAAGTCAATCGAGCCTTGAGTTCCTTATAGGCTTCCTCCTGCTCCTCCTCCCACTGCCACTCCTGACCCACCTTGGTCAACTTGGTAAGAGCCTTTGCAATGCTACTAAATCCCTTGACAAACCGTCGATTGTAGTTTGTCAACCCCATGAAAGCACGAACTCTGCTAACATCTATGGGGCGTGGAATGCGTGCAATGGCCTCCACCTTCGTCTTTTGAACACCCAATCCTCCAGGGTATATCATGTGGCCCAGATACTCAATCTGGTTGTGGAAGAACTTGCACTTCCCAGGGTGCAATTTCAACCCATGCGCTCTCAAGCGCTCAAATACCACCTGAAGGTGTCTCTCATGCTCCTCAATCGTAGCACTAAAGATGATGATGTCATCAATGTAACACCAGGAAAAGTCTAGCCCTGCGAGAATCCTATCCATAACCCTCTGAAACTCTGCAGGAGCATTCTTCAACCCAAATAGTAGGAACCGCCATTGGTACAAGCAATCCTTCCCATGTTGGTCAATCCCCCAGAATACCGTCTTTTGCTTGTCAGCCTCTTTGATTGGCAACTGGTGGTAACCGGATCGCAAGTCCAATGTGCTAAATACCTTTGCATGCCCAATGGCATCAAAGATCCCTCTGGAGTTGGCATGGCATATCTATCGGACTTAGTATGACGATTCACAGGACGATAGTCCCCACACATCCTTCTTTCTGTCCAATTGCCATAGATATCCTTCTTAGCTGGCATTACCGTTGCCGAGGCATACTCCCCGCCTGACAACTCCACCAATCCAGCTTCGAACAGCTCCATAGTCCGTGACTGGATCAATGACCTCTCCATGTCACTATACCGGTAGGGCCTTCGAAAAATTGGCGTGTCACTTGCCAAATCAATACGAATCTCCTGGCCCTTCAAACTCCCCAAATCCTTCAAACCGAAGGCAAAGCAATTTCAATAAGCCCTTAGAAATCGTTGGATCCTCCATCTCTCTCCTCCGGTGACTGTAGGTCCAACATCTGGTTCCCGGTTGTCCTCAGTGACTGCAACCTTGGGTACACCAGGCTTGGAGGTAGGAGACGCATCCTTTGGTTGCTAGATAGCAACCTCTTGGGCCTTATCCACCCACCCTGACCATGGCGTAGCCTCCACTTGCTCTGTCATAGCCACCTTGAGAACATCTTCTGGGGAATAAACATTCTCAACCTCTTCAAAAACATTGGCCACCTTGGCCTCCAACTGATCCTCAGTGTATGGCTCTCCCCATTCCCCATATTGCGGGGTTGAGCGGATGATAACCGCCACCTAGTGATCAAACAGGATGAGGAAAATCCCTTTGACCGGTTTCTCGGATGAATTCCATCCAAATATTTGTTTATTGAACTTTAGTAGTTTTTTACTATATCTCCCTCTAGTTTATATTAGTTTAAGACTATCCTACAATATTTTAAGAGCCTCAAAAACAGTATGAAAGAAGGGGAAGGCTTCCTAGTTCATTTCTTTGCTTTGCTATTGCTTTGTTGTAGTTTAGTTTGCTAGAGGGAGCCTAGGTCCTAGGAAGTGGAGCTTGAAACTCCCTAGTTAGGAAGAGGTGTCTTTTGAAAGCTAAGGCGAGGAAGCTAGCTCTGTGTGGGCCTTGAGGCCATTTGCTTTGATAAAGAAGGAAGTTCGTGATCACTAGAGAGTAGATTGGAGAGACTTGGGACGAGTAGAGAGTTATGGGTGGACAATGTTGACATGCACCTAGAGAAAGGGCCTCACAAGAGCCACACCATCGAGCCATTAGAGCATCCCAAGCTCACATTGCTCCTAAGGTTGATAAACCACTTACCTTACTTTGCGTTGATGTTTGCTTTGCTATTCCATTTGAGTTTGCAAGACAAGTCCATGAGAGGCTGTCTCTTATATGTGAAAAACTAACCCTCTAAGGAAAGACGAGAGCTTAGTTGAGAGAGAAAGGTTCATTTGTCAAAGGAGCAAGGACTCCATTGTTGGTTGAAGTCATAAGACGTGGTACATGTGTTAAGGAGAAGGAAACTTCCTTAAAGGCTAAGAGTGAGAAGGCCTCTTAGGCCATAGATCCATAGGATCATATATATATTTCTTTATTGTTGTGGTTTGAGTTTTTAAAGTGAAAAGGTTCCCGGAAGAGAGGACCAGCAAGGTGGTTAGTATCTAGGAGGGCCAGGGTGACTATACTAACTCACTAACCCCCCCTAAAAAACAGGGAGATCTTAGAGTGTGGTTAACTTGGAATTATTACTCTCACAGCAGGTCCTGGATACAACAACATGGGACACGGGTTTGGAGGAAACACCACCTAATGCAATTCTGCAGTCAGTACAAGCGTTGGGCCAAGTGACAACCTACATGGACAGAGCCAAGGATTACATAAGTCCGGAGAACCTTACCATGATCATGGACCACCTCAAAGAAAAACACCAGAGGGAACTGGCAGCAGCACGAACCGTATGTAACCACAAGGCTACAATTGCGGCATTGGAGGATCAACAGACTACTATGCTTCGCCAGTACAACACCTTGATAGAACGCCAAGACAAATGGGAATATTACAACAAATGAAAAGTCAATTGGCAAAATTGGTGACAGACATTCACGAGGAATTCCTGCCACCAATTCCAGAACAAGAAGAGCTCATGGACGAAGACGAACAAGAGGAACAAGATCATGAATGAGAAGCACCAATACAATCAACAACAACAACGCCAGCACAAACACCACCAACAGCACAACCACCACAGCCTCAACAGGCACTGGTACAGGCCACAGAAGGGCCATCTATTCAGGAGGTAAATCCGTGCCATTACCAAGTACAACAACGCTACTGCGTGAGCGTGAGCTCACGCTATGCTGACATGGCGCGAGCGTAGGGGACCAGCAGCTGATGTGGCGTGAGCGTGCTGACATGGCAATGAACAACATGACATGGCAGTCAACATGCCTATGTGGCAGTCCACATGTCCACGTGGGATTTGGCCAACATGGCGGACGCCATGTCAACAGAAACATGTAGAGCCTATAGCCGAGGGACCTATAGCCGTGGCATTCATTAAGGGTAAACAGGAAACGAAAACACCGGAAATGGAAAACCGGAAACGTATGCCGATGCATTCTTATCCATCCCATTTATTTTGCATTGATCACACTACTAAAATGGCACACATTCCTCAGTCATGGAAATTGCATAGGACGAAAGTCAGCTTCTTCCTATGTGCTTCTATCCCGCTGCATAAGTGTATTCACCTCGTTGAAACTCATGGTGGCCTGGTGAATGAAGATGTCACATTTGGGATCACAAATCATTCTATTCAAGAAGATAAAATAAAGATGCTTGCAGGGTACAAATTTGCCTCTATTTCCCAAACTTGTTGAAAGCATGCCAACAAAAGCAGGACAGGTGTAGTTGGGGAAATTTGAAACTGTGATGTCGTAGAATTTGTCATGGATAGCAGATGTAGAGGTCATCATAGTGTAGATCCGACCATACCCGGGATGTGCAACTTCTGTAGTGCCTGCAACACGTCCTAGAAGCATTCGAGCGGATTCCACCTTGCCGAAGTGCTCAGCAGTTGGAAGGAAACAACGAACTACTTTCCTATTTCTTTTTGTTGGCCATGCATCTAGGTTGGCTGGTGGCACTCTAGAACTTCTTGAAGTGGAAGCACTTGCACGCACAAAGGCTTCTCGCTGAAGGGAGAAGCCTGCCTCCTCCAACATTGCAATCTCCTGACTTGTGAGATGTGTCCCCACCTTGACAAGCCAAACGCTTGGTGGAGGATTGATGGTCGCACGGTCCCACGCACGCACCTACCACAGTCGTCAGCGCAGAACCAGAATTTGTGGTCCGGTTTCTTGATGGTTTTTGCTCCATGGAGGATGATATGTTGACCAAAGGCAGTGTTGTCAATACGGCCCTTTTGGTAGCTCTTTGAAAGGAGAAAGGCACCAACGAGGACAAATTGCGTCTTGATGTAGTGTACTTGTTGGCTGTTGAAACTACACCCCCATTGTAATGAGGCCAGCAGGTTGTGGGGGTCATACTTCTTCTACCTTTGATGTGGCTATGGCTATCTGAGCATTGCCTATTACTCAAATTCGAGCTCAAAGTGTACTATGAGAATCAAAACACCTGCAGAATTGCAACCTCCTCAACGAATCGAAGGAATTGCAAGCACCCTTCTCTCAAGGCTCCTCTCAAGCCTCCCTCTCAAGCCTTCCTCCCTTCTCTCGTCCTCTCTGTCAAGCCCTAACAAACTGCTCAATCTCACAAACGCAAAATCTCTGAATCGCAGAACCTTACCAATCTCCTCCTCCCTCTCGAGCTGTTTAAACAGGGAGGTGAACTTTTGAGCAAGGCTTCGCCGACTCCAGGAGCCTCCCCTTTATACCTGGAGAGGTAGACCCATGCGATGGCTCAACATGGGTATGCCATGCCACGCATGGCGGCACAACTCCCAAGATATGCCACGCGGCCGCCATGTGCGAGAATTAAGGGGCGACGACGGCGGGGCTAGGTTAGGGTTAATCATCTTTATGAGGGGAGGGCTCCCGTCAGGCGGCGCATATTTGCCATGGACATGGAAGGTTCTATGCAAACCATCAATGATGCACGGTGCAAATGACATCTAATATGATTTCATGCATGTGGGGGCATAAGCCATACCTCATTTACCGACACGTGGTGAGCATGCAGGGTTTGCACGTTCAGGTAGTCAGAGTATGGGAGGCCTCCCTTGCCTGAATTAATTGATTGTACGCCAGGGCAATCAGCATAGCCCAGCTCCAGGTGGCCACAATGCGTAGCGGCGGCGGCAGGTACGGTGACTGTAGGTTAAATTATGGCCACGAGGGGAAATCTCCCGCTCCACGCGGCGCGACGATAATTCTGTTATTTTTATTTATTTTTGGAAAATGCGACGACTGCCTACAGAGTTTTGCAAAAAATAACTGTACATCCTGTTCATCCACTGAACTTCATCCTGAGCTAACTCAGAGACAGCTGTAACAATTACACCGACATGCTCCTCCCCAAGGTTTTCACCGAGAATAACTTCGTCGGGTAGACAGGCCACAATCCGGCCCTCAACGATGACGTCCATCTCGTCATTGAGAAGATTGCACATCTGATTACGCCAAGTATCTCTTCCGAATATCTGATGTGCGCCTAATTTTGGCAGGGCTTCGCCGAGACAGGATGAAATGAGAGGGAGAATGAGCCCTTTATATAGTCTCACATTTGCATGCGGATGAAATCACCCATAGATGATGCATGAGCACGAGATAGCACGAGAATCATTTCCGAGGCAGGCTGAGTGCAAGCCCTGCCGTATGAGCGACAAAGACAGGCACGTGAGTACAACCTCTACATGGCCGCCACATGGATGGAGTTCGTCTACGGTATACATGCACCATACATGCATTATGACATACATGCCATCTCAACTGTCCATTTTGCAGGGCAATCGCATCCGATCCGTCGGATTCAGTGGATGGTCTCGAAGCTCCCATGTCCATCACATCGCAGCGCCGCGCCGCGCTACGTGGAGCGGGAGATCTCCCCTCGGAGTCATAATTTAACCTGCAGCCACCGTACCCAGCGTCGGCGCCAGGTTCAATATAGCCGCCACCGCGGCATTGTGGCCGCGAAGAGCTTGGGTATGTTGATTGCTCTGGCGTACAAGCAGTAAATACTGGCACGGGGGGCCTCCCGTACTTTGACGTACCCGAACGTGCGTTCCCTGTATGCTGACCACATCGATGCCATCTGAACCGTCCAATCCATCGGATCCGGTCTCCCGATACGATCCGTCCAATCCATCCGCATCTGATCCATCTGCCCATCCGATCCGTCCGATATGTCCGCATCCGATCCGTCTGATGTTTTTTTTATTGGCGAGTTTTCGCCAAATTTCAACCTAAAAAAATGAAATGAAATATTCTGTCGAAAATTCCCAGTTTTTTCATGTATATTGTCGCAAAATAAAACCAAATAAAACTTAAACTATGGATGAAGTCTCCAAATATGGATGAAATATGTGGGTTATTCTAATGACAATTACGAAATGGCGGCTTACACATACAAAACTTCGAGACGGCCGCAAACTATCAGAGTTGCTCACAAAGTTTTCTAAAGAGCACGAGTCAGACACGGAGGATGACCACCTCGAAGGAGTTAAGAAATCACAGTATAAATGTTTGAAACGAGTTTGAAAGGGAGATGAGAACTCTAGGGGGAAGAAATTGATCCGACTCTTAAATTCGGAGTCAATTCAAGCAATAAACTCTGTGAGTTGTTGTGCTCGAAACTGTTGTCAACACTTCAGCTGGGAAAAAACTAAGGCTATCCAGAGTAAGTTCTTGGCATCTTCTTTTGATGCAAAGAGAGAGTTAGGGTTTGACATCCCCCGACGACTACACCGACTTCCAGGTTGTGGTCGTCATACCTACCTTACAATGGAAGGAATTGAGGTCTGTGAGAAGGCGTGGTGGACAATCCATGGAATGGGAACGTCAACGTACCATGGACACAAGAGGAAGAGTAATGATGGATACATCTCGTCAATGCATGGAAACAGAGGAATGAAGAAACCCCGAGCAAAAACCCTGCAGGCCGAGGCGAATTTGTTATCGCTGATTTCCAGAAACAGTGACCTCATGCCTCATAAAATGAGAGGTATCGGAGAAGGAAGGCAAGATGTTCTGAAGTTGCTGCCGGAGGAGATGAATTGGAAGGAGCTGAACCAACAGTCCAATGAGGTAGGATACTGTTTTCCAACCTAATCCGGATCTGCCTCTAGAAATATTTTTTCTACTTTCAAGGAGCGTATGTCATGGGAGACCTCCCGTAATCATTCTGCTATGCGTGCTAATAGTTGATATCAAATCGTTAGCATATTAACCGATAGTCCATTGATGGATCGATCCCAACGAAGTTAGTCCATCTATTTAAGAACGAAAATTTGTTTTTGTCTTTCTTTTTGCATCTATCAAATTTTCATATCTCTTGGATTTAGATATTGGAAATTCGATCTCAATTTCAATGTCCACGGGAGGTCTCCCGTCCTAAATACGATACCAACTCTATATATTGTTGACAATTGGATCAACGAATGGGCTTGAAGTCATTGTCGAAGTCTGGAATTAGCCGAATTCGAACAAAACTTTTTGGGAATGTTGAGGTTCGGAAACCTGGTGGAAAATTCGCGAAATGCACAGATTGTGAGATGTTCAAAGATCTTATCCAGAAGTCAGTCAGCGGAACTGAGGAGCAGAGAAAGCACAAAAGGAAATTTGAGAGACATTTGAAGCATCAGGAGTCATGTCGCAGGCTTTATCATAGTTGGCGAAATGAATCAACGATGATGGGTGAGGAGTTTCTGTGTATTATACACGATAAGATGGATCACTCAAAGATTGTTGCCCCGGCTCCTCGTAACAAACAAGATGACATCTGGTCTCGGTCAGCTACCTATATCCCTAACAGGTATGGTGACTCATGGTCATGGTGACGATGCTTATGCTCAGTTCACGAACGAGTTTTGGCCAAGTGATCCTAACTTGACAATCAGCTCCTTGGCTTGTTGTCTTCGCGCTCTTGAGAAGCCCACATGTCGAGACTCAAGAGAAATTTTCGATCATCCAATGCAGAACTCTTTTTTCGAAACTCTAATGAAGGGAAAGTCTCGATGTGAGAAAGCACTGAAGCCTAGGGTATCCCAATGCCCTGTTCGAGCCAAGCCATTACCCCATCGACTATACCTGCAAATGGACAATTCTTCAAGAGAGAACAAAAATCGTTGGATGCTTGTTTTTTTATCACTCTTGACGGCAAAAGATGTTTTTGAAGAGATATAGCTTGGATTCTTGATGTTGGTCACACCCACGAGGACATTGATGCATACTTTAGTTATCTGTCAAAGAAGTTGAAATAGACGAGCACATATATCCTTCCGGATCTCATGCGCCTCTTTATGGAGATGGGAGCGATGCGCTAATCGGGATGAGTGACATGCACATCTTCAAGTTTTATGTGGATTGTGACGGTTGGCCTGGAAAGAAGTATAAGAAATCGACAACCAACGTTGACTGGCTTCCGAAGCAGGGTGTTGTCAAAATGTGGAAGGTTGTTGAGGATGATAGGTCTCCCCTGCTACCCCAGGGGGTCTCGGAACCTGTTCCACTGTAGCCTATTTGGGGAATAAAGCCAGACGCCAAGGAAAAAAATGCCAGTATTGTAAATGGCTTTTCGAAGTACCCCAAATTCTGGAGACTTCCAGGATGGATCTCGACAAGAACTACGAAAATATCATGAAGAACTACGATGAATATTGGAAAGATGTTATACTTGAACTTGGTAAGCCATTGCCTGAGCCAAAGGACAAGCTGGAGGAGGGGTTTTGGCCTTCGACTCTGTGGAAAGATAACCATGACAGAGATGGCCCCTGGGAAAGCAGGCCTCACAGAATGCTAGCCGTGAGCGGATTTCATGAGCAGAATTCTGCTCACGTTCGCAGGCTGACTATGAGAGTGTGGGGCCTATAACTACGGACACCAAAGGCACAAAGGGCCTATTACCGCGGGCAAGGTATGCCAAAGTTAGGGTAACAATGCGTATTTTTTCTCGCACAAGAAGTCCACAGATTGGATGATTATCCTTGCATTTTGCGTAAAATTCCTTTGCTGCATGGCTTAGCATGCTGAAGAAGTTTTGGAAAGAAGCCATTGTCCGCCAGGAAGAAGCCACAGAACTTGAAGACCCACGGCCGGTAACGATCGTCCCAAGCATTCCAGCTTGGGGTACTTCCTTGTGGAGGGACGTCGGGTATAGGGAGGTCATCAGGAATGTCAATAACTACAAGCTCACAAGCAAATGCCTTCTTCTCACCATTAACCCAAGATGGATCTCTTGCAGCCTACACAGAGTACATAAAAGTTAGTTAACATTTGAATTGAAGCAGAGTTACGCAGCAAAAGATTTCAGAAAAGCAACATAGTGGAGATTGTACCAAAGTCAGGAAGGAGGAAAGATCTTCCCAGGTGGCTGATTTCTCCACTCCCGCTCCATTCTTCGAGAGGCCATCATGTCCAGAAACCCTTCATTCATTGTCTTGTGAGGGCCAACAACTCTGCTTGGATGAGGGCGGGCCTCGTATGGGCGTTCAGTGACTTTGTGGCTCTGCCTTCTATTCTTCTTTTGGCCTTGAGGACCCCCAGTCTGTACAAGATCAGGAGCTGGGGGGTTTTCTATTGGTTGCGGGGGATTCTAGACCTCGCTGCCACCTCCTTGGTTTTTTCCCGCATATTATATTTTGGGGTGTCTCCCCTCTGAGGTTCTTTTGCTTTCAGCGCCTAAAGATCTCTCTCCTGAAGCTGCTGGTTGGTCATGGGGGCAATCAATGTTGCATTATCATTCAGGCTCAGATTTACCTCCTCCACAGGTATCTGATCCTTTGGGAGGTCCAAATACCATCCACAGTCCTCGCAATGAGCCCTGCACGGTGTACATGGTCTTTGGGGCGGCCGGGTTGGCCCATGTGTCAATGAAATCCGGGTAGGAGCTAAGGCAATTCTTTGGATGAGCACCCCGTAAATGTACATGTGAAGAAGACAGAGTCCTTCGTTTGCAATCCTGCAAGGAACTGGGTGTTGTAGCAGAGGTGGCGATCGTGCACTTGATAGGTAGTTTCTCGCAACTCACGCAAAATGAATCAATCGATTACTACATGATGGTTTAGGGGAGAGAAGATGAGAGGAGCTTTCCCGTGAAAACGTAACAAATGCATGTCAATATCATATATGAAACAAAGTAAGAGCTTTAAAACCACAATGGGTCGTGACTCCAAATTATTGGTAGAAACATTGAAATTTTTTTTTGAATTATTGAAACTTAAGGGATAGAAAAATCTTTGTCACATTGAGGACATGAAATAACAAACAAAATGCATTGAACCAAGGTCAGATACAATGTCAAATACAATTTCAAGTACAATGTCAGCTTGCTGCTAGTGCTCTCAGACCTCCCCCCCACCAGGGGAGATCTCCTGTGCTCCATACGACAAGCGTCGAGCCGTCAGATTAAAAGAAAGTAAGATCTAGAAACATTCACATGAACTGGTCATCCAGAAACTAAAACTGTCCGGTAAAACAACATTTATTTGTCACCCTCCGAATACCAAATAAGAATCCAGTAAATGCCGAACAGACGTCGAGACATAGCAGGGCCTCCCGTGCTACAACTGAAATCAATAGCACAATCGCGAAAATACACTTTAGAACGTCGGCGTCATAAGGCGCCACCGTTAAAATCGGAATAGTGAACGACATTCCGCTAGGGAACATATAAAGGTTTTGGACAAGACAAAATCCTCATCATCTTCAGAAAATGAAACATTTGCGAGTCCTTACTATATTCTTCAATGAGCTCTAAGAAGAATATAATAATCATGATCGGAAATAGTCAAGTCACTGTAGCACGGGATATCTCTTGAGCACTATGTGTAAGGGAGAAAACCATCAACCACCATGGGAGATCGGCCGTCCGACATACGAAATGCGTGGACCCGTCAAACGGAAACAAAGTAAAATGTACAACCATTCACATCCACTGGTCATTCAAAAATTCATCATTTGGAGATCAGAACAAAAGCTATTTGTCCGCAGACCAAATAAGAATCCAGTAAGTAATATTAAAAAAACAACGAGACATACCACGGGAGACCTCCCGTGTTACACCTGAAATCAATAACAACATCGCGAGGATACAATTTACAACGTCAGATTAAGAGGGGGCCACCGTTGAAATAGATATATAAAAGGACATTCCGCTAGGGAAGAAAATACGATTTTCGGACCCCGACAAATCCTTATCAGATAACGAACCAAATTGGGACTCATAACTATATTATTCAATGAGCGCTATGGTGAATGAGAATATTAATCATGTCAGTCTGCAATAGTCAAGTCTCTGTAGCGCGGGAGATCTCCCGTGCTATGTGCGTAAAGGAAAATACAATCAACCAGAACTAAACTTTACTGAGATGCCGGCAGTCAGGGTTCAAATCGCTAGAGATATAGATGTTAAGAAATTGAAAGGTTGAAATGGTTGATACAGAGAATTCAAGGTCAACTTCTGATTGTCAAATGAGCTCCCACAAAAACCTAGCAATCACCAGTAAGATCAACATTAACACATATTGTCGTCAAATTAGCACGGGAGATCTCCCGTGCACCTCTCTCACTATGCTTAATCAGACTCGCTTTGATCGTTCGCAGCATATAGATTTGCTTTTGCTTTAACTGCTTAGGCCTTTCCAATACGTCTAGAGCTCCATTCGGAGGTGTTCTTCCGAGGACGCATTGTCCACACCACACTGTTCGTATGTATTCACTTTGGTGGATCAGATTCATTGAACTCCCAAGCTTTGTCCCAATAGTTTCTATACCTGTCCACGTCCTCCGCTGCACCACTTTTAGGTCTCCACCACTCCAGAAGGACTTGCCGATATCTCTCATTTGAACGGTCATGAACAACATCTAAGATAGCCACACCCATCCAAACTGGATATGTCTCTGTGTCCGATGGTCGAACAAGTACGAAGTTTCCAATTTCAATATCTTTGAATGGGTTCATCGGCTCTTTAGGTCTCTGACTCTTTGGCCCACAATAGGCTTAATTCCCCAAATAGGCTGCAGTGGAACAGGTTCTGGCGCCCCCCTGGGGTAGCAGGGGAGACCTCCTGTCCTCAGCAACCTTCCACATTTTGACAGCACCCTGCTTTGGAAGCTAGTCAGCCACGCCGTGTGCTACTGGAATAGAAGCTTGCAATACGGTCTGTTCCGATCCACCCACTTTGCCATGGGGGGGTTTTCTAAGAATGGGAGAGCCCATGAATTCAGCTTCTTGTATGATAAAACAACTGAGATAACAGCTCATGTTGTTCTCTCTAATGTACATATCCCCAATGACCTGCCCCAAGCTAGAACAGCAGCAGGATGACATCAGGGAATAATGATGTGGTGCAAGGCATGGAACACTTGCAGGGCAGCAACATTGTAGTGTTGAATGTACTGCACCCTGCTTGAGCCATTCACAGATGGGGGACTATACAAGTGAGTCACATGGTGTTAGTTGGGGCATGAGAGAAACTGCCCATAAAATGCATCTACGCAAATAACCCACTCAACCAGCCAGAGCATCATCTATGCGGATTGCCAGATTCTTTTGGGGAAAAATGAAAATATGATAAGTAGGGACCAAGCTTAAAAGCACTCCATTGGTATTCAATGGTCCATAAACACGAGCCTGCCCAATATAAGACCCACAAAATCACTGGGGCAATTATGTAATGTAAACTGGAAGGCACATGCACTTTGTCAACAATGTACCCAAAGGCAGAACTGATGTGTAAATTTGCATGCCGTTCCAAAGTCTATAGTGACATAAATGTCATGACACGTTGCCAGACAGACACGCCATGTAAGTTGGACACCTCCAACACCCTGCAAAAAGGACACCCCCAAGGGCAACCCTTAGTGCCAGTCTTATGAATCCCACATTATTCATGAATCAACCGGGATTACATATTCAATTTTGCCCAATACCACCCTTCATATACTTGAGGTAGAGGAAGGCAGTTGGGGGGGGAAGTCATACCTCATTCTAGGTACTAGTACACATCCACATCAACCAACTCCTCATCACTGGACTCTGAATCTCCATCGTAACTGTCCTCCGTGGGACATGGATGTGCTTCCTCAGATCGCATGTCTCTGTAAAGTGAAGCAACCTCTTCAGGTGTCACTTGGATGGTCTGGCCCACCCTGTCAATAGCAACATTGGTCTCTTCAATGTGATTGGGGGCTAAGAGGCCCGATACACTTGCAATATCATCGTTGCAAATGCTCACATCAGAAACAGCCCTGCGTGACCTGGGGTTTTTTTCCAGCACCACGTTCCATCTCGGTTCATTCACACACTCAGAGAAAAAAACTTGCTCGACCTGTGATGGGAGCACAAAAGGCTGTTCAAGTGGAGGCAACAAGTGGGAGAAATTCACCAATGTGAAGCCAGACTCGTCCTGCTTCATTGACACAGGCTGAGAGCCCACACGTCGTGCACGTACCCATGAACACAATAGCACCGTGGTGTTTGTGGAGCCATAATCCAATTCTAAAATCTCCTTTATGACACCCACATACCGTACGCTTTCCACCACCTGCTCACGGTCAATGCAAGTACTGTCATGCTGGAAAACAGTAGAGACCCCCGAGTCATATGTCACAAAGGGGCTGTTGAGTCCATCTGAAGTAACCCTGAAGTAGTTTCCATAAGCCGACATGCTCTTGTATGATGTTGCGATTACTGATGGGGGTTTGGACATGTCCAACAATTTCTTGCAGGCTGAATCAGTAGCATGGTTGGCAACACTTGACACATGCTGGCGGACTGCTTTTACCAGCCATTCTGCAAAGTGAGGGAGAGCACGGATCTTGTTTTGGTTAGTAGCATTTTCAGTCTCCAACCTGCATTTCTCCACCTCATAGGACCTGCCAACACACGCACAACCACAGAAATTTATCTAGTGCAACCCCTGCAGCCGATGGAAGAACTACTGCACACACACCTATACAAAGCATACCCATGCATAGCAGGTACCAGAACGTTTGCCACTTACCCCAACATAATGCTCAAACTGGGATGGTTGTGAATGACGTAGTCGTGGACAAGCTGCAACAATTCGAGGGTCAACCTCCGTGGTCGACCAACTCCTTCCAATACCCAGCCCGACACTGATTCCTCCTCTCCTGCATCCCACACTCTCCGCCTAGTAGCATCAACAGAAGACAAGTACTCTGTACAAAATCCCAATGCCTCGTCAAACATGTAGCCCTCCGCCATATTGCCCTCAGGCTTCGCCAAGTTTCGCACATACCCTTTAAAATCCTTCATTGCTCTCTCCACCGGGTACATCCACCGAGAAGCTACAGGTCCACACAAATCCACCTCATCCACCAAGTGGATAAGTAAATGTGTCATAACATCAAAAAATGAGGGTGGGAACTCTTTCTCCAGAAGACAAAGAGTCACTGCCACCTCCTTCTTCAATTCCTCATGCTCGGTGGGATCAATGAATTTTGCACAAAGCTTGTGAAACACATGGGACACTCTTAGTATGGCATTGCGAACCCCAGGCGCCATCAACCCACGTAGAGCAAGTGGGAGGATCTGTTGCATTAGCACGTGATAATCATGTGACGTCAATTGGCTCAACTTTTGTTTGACCACATGTTTTTTGAAAGCAGAGGCATAGCCAGTGGGTACTTTCAGATTCGTGATAATCTCCAGGAACACCCGCTGCTCTGGTTTTGTGAGCACATATGGCGCATCAGGCATTACCAATGTATCCACTCTGGTGGGATGGCGTCGTAACCAAAGAGGCTTTCGAATGCCCTGCAATTCCATATCGCGGCGAACTTGCATCGTGTCCTTCTCGCCGAAAATAGTCTTGATTATGTTCTCCGTCACGTTCTTCTCGCAATGCATGGTATCAAAAGTGTGGCGGATGATAAGATGCTGCACCATGTGGTCTAACAAATTAGACACATTGCAATGCAGTCATGAATGATGTTTACAGCACAGGTTCAGTAAACAAACAATCATGCACAATGAAAAACCAATGCACTGTTTTGTTCCCAAAACACATGTGTGGTAATCGCACCTCCCAGTAAGGCAAGTCAAACAGAATGGACAATCGTTTTACGCCATGGAGCTTGGAGGGATCGTTCTGTGCGCCTACAGTCCCACCATCATCAATCGATTGTTTGTAATGTCGTGCACGCTCCTTGATTTCGGTGGCTGTCACTGTATGTGGAGCAGGTCTCATGTCTCGCGCCCCATTAAAAAGTCTGGATCTTCTATAGGCATGATTGTGGGGAAGATAGCGTCGATGCCCCTGGAATATCAATTTCTTACAAGCTGGGGAATATCTAGAATCAACTTGAGGTCCACATGCTGGACAAGCAGAGTACCCTTGGTGAACCTGACCTGATAACAAGCATAGGCGGGGAAGTCATGTATGGACCACATGAGGACTGCACGCATGTTAAAAGCCCGCTCTCCTTCAATGGCTGCCACATCCACGGCTGCAACTCCCACCCACAATGTCGTTAGCTCCTCCACTAGTGGTTGCAGGTAAACATCCACATTTTCACTTGTCACAGATTCCTTTCCAGGAATGAGGAGTGTTAACATGACAAAAAATTTCTTCGTTACCAACCATGGAGGTAGATTATAATTGAGCACCATGATGGGCCAGGTGGACCAAGAAGTGGATTTGGTGCCATAAGGATTGACCCCATCCAGTGCCAATCCAAGACGCAGATTTCTTGGATCTGAAGCAAAATCCGGCCATGTGTTGTCAATATGGCACCAAGCCTTACTGTCTGCAGCATGCCGGACCATGCCATCTGCACTTCTATGATTGTTGTGCCACTTCATGAGCTCTGCCAACGTCTTAACTCGAAACATCCGTTTCAATCTAGGTATGAGAGGAAAGTATCGCAACACCTTCTTGGGCACCTTCCCACGGCCGTCCATGTATCGACGACTATGGCACTTGGGGCAATTAGCAGCCTTTTTGAGGTCTCCACGAAACAATACACATCCACGCTCACAGGCATGGATCTGTTTGTATCCTAGACCCATCATGGCGATTATATTTTTGGCCTCATACTGCGATTTGGGCAAGGTGTTTTGTTTGGGCAAAATCTCCAGCCTCAACAATGAAAATAACTCATCCACAAATGCGTTGGTACATCTGTGAGTGGCGCAAGAATTGAGCAACATCAATGTGGCAGTCAATCGGTTGTGAACGCTCCCATCGTATAAGGGGATTTAGGACTCTCGCATGAGTTTTCCATGGTGAAGATCATTTGGCGCGCCTGCTTCTTCTCCGCCCATATTTTCCCCATCAGGCATTTCAGAGGGATTTGCGCCATTCTCAACAGCCTCATCATTGTCCAAGTGAAGGGCATTTGGGGCAGGTGTGGGATTCTCCCGGAGGGTATCTGATATTTCAAATGCATCTTGCACAGCACGGGCAATCTGGCCCCGTAGCCCATTGCCGTCTTGTCCATCCAAATTGACGTCGTTTGCAACACTCTCTAGGCTACATTCAGCCTCCACTTCAGAGTCGGATGTAATGTAGCCCTGTGAACGCAAATGAAATCATAAATTGGGATACGATGAACAGGCTTTTTTCAAAACTCCCAGATTATGAAATTTCATTTAAACACTGTCATGTAAGCAAACACTTTGTAGAATTGCACTAGTTCAATACAGGTGAATGCTACAAGTCTCCCCCGCACTTGCGAATCAGGAGACGAAATTGGTCGGCCACAGACTTCATTTCGAAGCAGCTTGTGGAGCTCAGACACAAACACAAATGAAAACTACTCTCATATAATACGGCAAAGTAGGAACACAGTTTTCATCGAAAAACAAAACAAACATACCCTCTGTGATAGAGGGAGACATCCCCACATACAGACAGCTATCTGCACAGACCAACAAAGTGAAAGCTCTCAACAAATATGCCCAAGTGGGCAGTGCGTTGAAGGCATGACACATGGCAACAAACTGCCAAAAGCCCAAAATGCATATTGCCTTCACACATGGCAGTCAACAACGACCATGTAGTCATGACCCTGACTACATGACTCCAGTACAACCAATGGAAGAACACCACGTAGTTGAAATGTCCATGATCCACGGTCATGAAGTCATGGACATGACTACTCTGACGCACTACCGACTACATGACTCCATCACTACGACTCCATGACTCCAATACATCCAACGGAAGAACGACACGTAGTTCGGACTCCAGTCACTCCCACGACTGTCCAAAATGCGGACATGCGCGGGCGTGCTGCGAGCATGTCAGAGTGCGTGCGTCGTGCAAGGCGTATCGGGACTGTACACTGTCGAAGGTTTGGGTCCCTCCCATACTTTGTTAGGTGTTTTTCGGCCATCGGTAGAAATTGCGAGATCCCTCCATGGCATATTTTGCAGTTGCACAATATTTTGCGGTGCCCTTGTGCAATGGCATGCGCCTCCTCTAGTCGCCACAGTTTCTCATCTTTCCTGCGCACATGGAGTCGTTGAGCTGTTAGCCGAAACCCCGCTCTCGTTGTATACATTGTACTTACACAGGGGGTGTGCAAGGGTCTTTGCAGCTGATGTCAGACTGCCATGGTCAGGCCCTCCCCGTGCGGTCCTCTGACTGCGTATGAGAAGCTAAGGGAGACCTGCATTGCTCGCAACAAAGAGGTTGAGGCGGAGTTGTTTGGTTCGCACCCATTGTGAGTATACTGAGAGGCGGCTCACCCTAGTGTTGTGGCCTAAATCTCGCAGGAGAGCATTCCACCTCAACCGGAGTGCTCAACTGACCCGAATACTTTAGTTTGGGGTTGTCAGACATCGCATTGCAGGGGCTTGCCATTAGGGTTTTTTTTTTAAAAATGTGAGAGGTCTACGGTTTAGCCTGAAATTGCCCGCATCCTTGTCTTTTGGGTTTACGAGTTTTTCTACATTCCCAGTGTTGGGATTGCATTGCTAAGTACATAGAATGATGGTTGTGAGGCGACGCCTGTCTCCACACTATCATGGCGCACCATGAAGAGAGCGGGATTGGTTAATTTCTTCATGGGGCGAGGATTGCAGGCTTCTTGCTCTGAAACCAAAGCGTGCTTGCCATCGACCTCCACTACCCACGGGACCACCCAAACGCAATGGAAGGCTAGAAACAATGGCCGACGAGGCACGACAGTATGTAGACAAAGACGAGGAGGAGGATTTGTTGTGTGTCCCTGCGGGCGAGCACACTGGCAATTCTAGCGAAGATATTCTTCGCCACCCAGCTCCTGCACCCTCGCTTCCCCAGAAACGCCCGTCGCCGGCAAAATCACCATCTGTAAGCACCTCCTCACTATGACGCCACATCTTCAGCATTTCTATGCATTCACATGCTCAGCATACCCATGAAGGAAGCATGCAAATGTACAGAACGTGTCTGAGACTTTCTTAGCATTCCAGGATGTAAATGCACTTCCCACACAGAAGAGGTTGAAAGGTGGAAGCCACAGAAAATCTGGCAGTGGACGTGGCACAACTTTGAATGCAATCACATTTGGAAAGTTCTCACTTTGGGAATTTCACATTGGGGAGATGGCATTGCTAGAAAAATTGGGATGTAGGAAGGAAGGGATGCCCAAGCATATAGGCAGTGAAACCCCACAATGGGATAGGAAATCAACCCCTTTTGCTATATCTTCATCGTGTACATAGTTTGGGTTAAAGTCAAAGGCTCTTACTAAGAGGTTGATACATAGTGATGTTTATGTTTACAACTAAAATGCAATGTCCATTCAAATGAGTCCATCTACCCATTGATGCAAGTACTTGTATGCACGCTTTGATACAAGCATGCCAATGGTTTTGAGGTCTCCCCACTAGGTAGGCTTTGGAATTGGCCATGTAGATTTGGCTCAGCCCCCACTTTTCTGAATGGGTAAACAGAAGTGTGGGGCACCTGATGAGTCTGAGGGGATGAGGACCTGCTCATAGGAGGATGAGTACAATCAAAGCTTTAAAATGGCAGGTGCACGGCGTTAATTTGTTCTAAGTTGCCATGATTTCATTTGAATGCTTTGATTGACTTTAATGTTTGAATTGGTTTTTATTCTGTGCAGGCCAGGAAGAGGCGAGCTTCCATCGAAGGCGCTGCAGCTGTGGTGGGCAGTCCATCGGGGCGGGGGTGGGGGGGTTGTTCAAACAAGTCAACCCTGCTACAAACAAGTCCCCAAGCGCAGAACGACCACCTCCACGACCTATTCCACAGTACCCTCCGTACACACATTACCCACATGCCTACCCCACCCCCGATCAGGTATGGCGTTGCGGGCCCTTACAACCCGCACATCCAATACAAGCCCACTCCAGGTGGTTACCCACAGCAGCCATATGCCCATTCTCCTCCACCTATTCCCCCTTAACCTCTAGACCACATGCTTACCCGGCATCTACACGTCCACCATACGAACCTTTTGGGCCATACGGTGACCGATACTGTCCCGCCCCCCAGTCCCCATGGCAACCCCCAGCTTGCCACACCACCTGAGGTGGCAAGGAAGAGAGACCCCTATGACCAAGAAGGAGCGAGCTAATGATTTTGAGAGGGGGCGGGCGAACAGGCGTGCCAGGGCAGAGGCAATCCGAGAAACCATGATGCGCGAGACGAAGATGGACTCCCCCTCAAGTGCTTCGGTTGACAAAGCTGGAGAGCCCATTGGACCAGCACGCAATACCTGGCATGCAGCCCTCAAAGGCCAGATGTGGCGTTTGGTGACATGTCAATGCATATTGCAGCGCAGGAGGATGAATCTGTCATTGAAGAAATATATAGGATTCTAAACTCTACATTTGCATACACGCCACGTGGTTTGACTATGGCACATGAGGAAGGACCACTTGACATTGCCTTGAAAACCCAAAGACACGAGATCCATGCAATGTAAAAGGCAGGCGAGGGGAGGCCTGCACCATCTGAAGGAAGCTCATTGGGACAGGCTGGTAGTATATGGCCAGACCAGCAGGATTCAACGCAAAAAGTGCCCTCATGAAGTTGCAAATTCATCAATCAAGAAGCCTTCAAAAACAGGACGTGGTGGGAAGGCATCTGTTGAGGCTCGGCTTGTAAGTTCACACACAGCCTTTTGCCCTCTTGCCTTGGCTGATTGGTTTATAATGTGAAACAGGCTAAGTCCTGGCTAGCAGAAGAGAGTAGAAATAGAAAAGATTCTCAAGGACCTGGACCTGGACCGCAAGTATTGACCCAGCTGGATCTGATAGAATCTGACTGATAGGGGCTCGTGTAGTGTAGTTCTGAAGGCATGTCTGTTGCCATCAGATTGTCTGATGAAAATGAAGTTAGGCAGAGAACTTCCTGAAGTTGTTCCAGTCAGTGACATGGGGGTGGACATCTTGGATGACCTCAAGGGTCTACCCACAAGTTGGAGTAGACTGATGAAATTTAAACTCAGGGCAGGAAGCCTACCTTTGAACAACAAACAGAAGCAGAGAGGAAAGGGGAGAGTGCAATTGTCCGTAGTGTGGGCAATCTGAAGACAATATTCATTTCTGATACACTGTCCGGGGTTCTCTCACCAAAGAGACGTTGTCTTCATTCAATCAAGGGAATTGTGCCTGTACCCCTGTTTACCAACTTTGAAACTCTCGAGGCTGAGCCAAAAGCCGCGGCCCTCCTGAGGCCTAGTTTTGGGGCAAATCACACCCAACAGATTGATGCTTGTGTGAAGGTTTTTCTAGAGGATATCTGGAAAACCCGGATTAAATCTTTATATGAAGGTAAGTCTTACTACCAACGTCAACCCCTGACCACTACAACAGATTGCGGCTTTTACGACTCCCATGGGTGCGCAGTCATGACAGATTTGTGGCAGAAATGCCATTTGCAGTCGTAAAATGCTTTTGAAGCATAATGCAGGTCGGGGGAAGGCGTATATGCGACTGCATGGCTCTCCGCGACTTGCGGAAACAGGTCAAACATGTTTGACCACGAATATTGGCATGGCAAATATGACTACCAGTCACGGTCATGGCTACACTAGAATGACGTGTGTATATTGCTAGAAAGACATGATGACTTCATGACTCTTCACTCTAATGCATTCTGCCAGATCATCACATGGATGATGAATCACTACATGACTGCACATGTCAACACATGCTTTTCTGGTTATATATATAATATATGAGTATTTATATTTTGAAAAAACGGAGACTCTGACCACTAGAATCAATTTAAAAAAAAAACAAAAATGCAATTTTTTTTTAAAAAAACACACATCGGCTGGTAAGTGCACAGTGTGTCGCCTTGGTGGTTTGGGGTTCAAACCCGCTGCCTTATCCCGTATGTGGGATTGTTCGTGACAGTATGTCTCGGCGTTGATGTCCTGTGTACGTCTTATGGCCCATAAATGAAGGCGGGTGAATTTCCCCCCTCCTCAAGGACCTGTGGTTTCCTTTAAGAAAAGAAAAAAAAGAAAGAAAAAAAAAAAAATCAAAGAGGGGCTTTTTAGGGGTTACAAAAAGGTTTAAAGAGTTAAAAAACTTAAAAAGTTGCACCATCACGGTAGCGTGAACAGACTTAGAGCGAGCGAGCGCGGAGAGAGGGCAAACATGGCATGGGAGGCCCGCAGTTGGATCAACCTTCGCATTTGGAGCAAGCAACCCTAGAAACGCTACGGTATGTGTGCGAGAGAGGTTTCGCTGGGAGCCGCCGTTCTTGGAGAGAGTCAGCTTCGTCTTAGCAGGCCGTGTTTTCAATCTCTACCCGCTCGGCCCTGATTTTACAGGCACGAGAGCAGAGCTGGCATGAGTTTCTAAAGATCCTTCACGATGGTGGGACAACCGCAATCGCAAAGGTGTGGCTTTTTTCTTAATGTGTACGATGTGAAGAAGTTTGTCCATCCTGCAAATGTGGGTTGTTGGCTCCTGTTAGTACCATGATTTGGTATTCTTCCTGATGTTTTCAAGGTTCTTGGGAGAGTCAGCTGGTCTTAGCAGGCCGTGTTTCAATCTCTGCCTGCTCATCTGCACCGTGCTGGTTCTCACAGACCAATCCGACATTACCTGACTACAAGACACAAGCAGCACACACAAGAGGTCCTTTTGGGTTGATGGTCGGTCAAATCCTCTATGGTTCTTCTTCGACCTATTTCAGCCTGTTTTGCCCTTTCATCAGACTCGGCCTGAGATTGCATATTGAATTATGATGTAAGTTAGCTGGTTGCTCATTGATAAGTAGGGTTGGGGGGTGTTTGCTGGAATGATTGTTGTATGCATGATTTTGTGCAGAGGCATAGATAGCTGAAGGAGCAGGGAAGAGTGTGGAAGAGGGCCAGATTTCAAGCTCCAGATTATCTATGATTCCCTGTGGAAGGATAGATACAAGAAACCTGCATGGCTAGATGGTCAATTGGAACGCCGCAGCAGCAGCAGCACAATTGATACAATCAAGCACTGCTAATGAAGGCACCTTCTGAAACACATTTCACCCTATTTCCCCTCTTATCAGAATCGGCCCTAAATTTTCATGTTCAATTCTGCAAGTTAGCTGGTTGAGTGAATCTAGTTGGAGTGACTTTGACATGATACTGCCAAGTGACAAGAGTATGCATTGAACCCATTGGTAGCGGGATATTGGGATATCTCTTGGCCATGTGCCATCGTCAAAGCTGAAACTGTACTAGTTGTCATTCTGACCATTGCCCTAGTGGACATGTATGCCAAATGTGGGTGCAGCAAGCCTGATGCAAAGGGAGAGTTCGACAACATGGCTAAATGAGATGTGGTGTTGTGGACTGCCATGATTGTAAGGTGTGTGTAGCATAGGTGTGGGAGTAAGGCTTTGGAAACCTAAGAACAAATGATGTGGGAAAGGATGAAGCCAAACCAAGTCATGTTCATTTGTGTTTGTTAATATGCATATGCGAGCCAGCAGCCCTGGGAAGGGGCCAAGAGGTTCATGGTGACATCATCAAAGCTGGAATTGTACCTGATGTCATTCTGAACATTCCCCTGGTGTACATGTATGTCAAATGCAAGCCTGGTAGCCCTGGAAAGGACGCAAAGGTCCATTATCAAATCTGGAATGTACCACTAGATGTCACTCTAAACACTGCCTTGGTGGATATGTATGTCAAATGCACGCCTGGCAGCCCTGAAAAAGGGTACAGAGGTCCACGGTGATATTGTCAAAGCTGGTATTGTATTTGATGTGATCTGAACGTTGCCGTAGTGGACATGTATGCCAAGGTTGCAGGGTGCAACTAAAAGGATACATGGTTTTGATAATATGGTTGAATGAGATGTGGTACCAGCCTAGCCCATAATTGCACTTACCTAGAGTAGGCAATGAGTGAAGAGGGGTTTGTGATGTTGATCGTCCAAGCTGGAATTAAACAAATGTTGTTCTGAACTATGCCCTTGTGGACTTGTATGCCAAATTGGGGTGCATGGGAGGATGATGATCCCAGGATATGCACAACAGCGGCACGGGATGGAGGCCCTTTGGAGAGGTCTATGAGCAAGTGGTGTGGGAAGGGATACTGCAGCGCAACCACATCGCGTTTGTTACATTTGCAACATGTGTGCAAGCCTGGCAGCCCTACAAAATAACAAAGAGGTTCGTGGTGGAATTGTACTAGATGTCGATCTGAACTTTGACATGATGCCAATGTGACAACAGGAAAGTATCCAGAAACAGGTCACAGAGACGAGGAGAAGTTGTGGAATGGTGGGACAACGAGGGAAAAAGGTTAATGCCTATTAGATTATAGAGGGCAGACGCAATTCAGCATAGGAACTAGTGTGATAAGCTGAGTTGGTGTTTCCTAGAACAAATGTAGGCTGTCATTATCAGCTGCAAGGCAAGGAAGTATGCATGATTTGTGCAGAAGCAGTGATAGCTGAAAGAGCAGGGATAGAGTATGGGTCCAGATTCATCCAAGAGGGCCAGATTTCAAGCACATGATTACCTATGATTACCTGTGGATTTAGCTATAAGAAACCTGCATGGGTAGATGGTGAACTGGAAGCCGCAGGAGTAGCGGCACAATTGATAAAATCAAGCACTGCTAATAAAGGCACCTTCTTCAACACATTTCACCCTGTTTTCCCTCTTATCAGAACCGGCCCTAAATTTCAATGTCTGCAAGTTAGCTGGTTGAGTGAATCTAGTTTGGAGTGACTTTGACATGATATTGCCAATGTGACAACAGGAAAGTATCGAAAAACAGTTAACGGAGATGAGGGGAAGCTGTGGAATGAATACTTTTCTGACCCCAGTCAATGGTGGGACAACCGAGGCAAAAAGGTAAATGCCTGTTGGATTACAGAGAGTAACAGATGCAATTGAGAATAGGAACTAGTGTGGTAAGTTGAGTTGGGTGTTTGCTGGAACAAATGTAGGCTGTCATTGTCAGCTGCTAACAGCAATGCAAGGATATATGCATGATCTATGCAGAGGCATGGATAGCTGAAAGAGCAGGGATAGAGTGTGGGTCCAGATCATCCAAGAAAGCCGGATTTCAAGCTCCAGATTACCTATGATTCCCTGTGGAAGGATAGCTACAAGAAACCTGCATGGGTAGATGGTCATGGGTAGATGGTAGATAGTTTGGAGTGACTTTGATATGATACTGCCAAAGTGACAATAAAAAAAGTATCCATAAACAGGTAACAGTAGCAGATGCAATTCAGCACAGGCACTAAGGCAAACTCTCCTTCCCCGTAAGGGTGTGTTTTGGTATCTGAGCGAATAAATATTTTATCTAAGAATATAATTTCAAAAATTCGTTATTTAATAATGTGCCACTGTCCCATGTTGGTCAGTAATAATAATTATAATAACAAATAGTTATAATAATTATTTTAGTAATTATAATAACAATAAAGTAAATCTACAACCCCCAACAGCGACGCGTATCAATTGACATGAGGAACCACGTGTCAAAATCACGATGCGACACATGCTGACGTCTGATTCCCTCCTCTGCAGTCGGATGGCGTCGCAGTCTGACACGTGGCGTGTTCTGTAGAGAGCACGTGTCTCTATTACACAGCGGCTGACATGGACCCGTTCAGTCATTCAGTAATGCCAGCGTGTATGACTACCCCCACAGCTGCTCTGGCGCCACGTGACAGCCAGCCTGGAGAGTCATATCTGCCATGTCACAACTGACTAGGTCTTTACGTCTGTAGAGTCAGGAAGTCGTAAATGGCTTCCATGACTGCATTTGCAGTCATAACACAGAGACGTAAAAGCCGCAATTTGTTGTAGTGGACTGAGGTAGGTTCTGTTCCTTTTGTTCCCGCTCAAACTGGGCGTGGGGTCAATGGCCAGAAGGCTACGGCAAACAACGTCTTATGAGTACAATGTATAATGGGGTGTCCATTTCCCCCATTTTACACCATGTTAGGAGGGAAGTACGAAGTGCCACTAGGCTTTGTCATTGAATTCTCCAAATTATGTCCCCGGCAATCAGGTTTTTCTTGAAGGGGTGTTGCCTGTGGAGTGAACTAAAGTGTTCATTCACCTTGTCGCAAGGTGCTTGTAGGCTTTTCTTTAAGAGGGGACCTGCCTTGGAGTACAGATCTGCTATATGGGTTGATAGCTCCAACAAGGCTAAGTCTCTAGAATCCATTCAAGTGGGGGTGCTTAAGGAGTGTATGTCAGCATGCTCCAAAACAGCCAATGTGGTTGTTCGGGGTGAGTTTGGCATTCCATCCTTAAGCTCCCGACGAGATGAATTCAAGGTCAGATGGTGGGGTCAGCTGCAACATATGCCCAACACTAGATATCCTAAGTTGATCGACTCTATATCTTGGAAACAGGACCGCCCTGTCAAACAGGCTAAGTCCTGGCAGAAGAGAGTAGAAAAGATTCTCAAGGACCTGGACCTGGATCCACAAGTCTTGACCCTGCTCGATAAATCTGCCTTAGAGGCTGTAGTGTCTGAAGCCATGTTTGTTGCCATGAGATTGTCTGATGAAATGAAGTTAGGCAGAGAACTTCCCTGAACTTCTTTCTAGTCAGTGACATGGGGGTGGACATCTTGGATGACCTCAAGGGTCTACCCACTCTCGGCACTAGACTGAAATTCAAACTCAGGGCAGGAAGCAAGCCTACCTTTGAACAGCAAACAGAAGCAGAGAGGAAAGGGAGAGTGCAATTGTCCGTTGTGTGGGCAATCTGAAGACAGTATTCATTTTCTGATACACTGTCCGGGGTTCTCTCACCAAAGAGACGCTGTCTTCAATTCAATCAAGGGAATTGTGCCTGTACCCCTGTTCACCAACTTTGAAAGTTGAGAGGCTGAGCCAAAAAGCCCAGGCCTTCCTGAGGCCTAGTTTTTGGGCAAATCACACACAGTAGATTGATGCTTGTGTGAAGGGTTTTCTAGAGGATATCTGGAAAACCCGGATTATTGGATTACTAGAAAACCCGGATTACCCGAACCTGGCAAAGTTGTGAAGTGGGTGGGGTCCTCATTTTACATACCAATCTGTAAGTGTGGATAGAGGAGGGTCTGATCAGAGTTGTCGTGCAATGATGATGTCAGGGCAGTATTTGAAACTGCAATAGTGAGAGTGAGTGTGAGTGTTAACATGACTTTTTGTGGTCATTAACATAGGGTAGTGTTGTGCTGGTGATTACTCTTCTGCATTAGCTGCATTTGTCACTCAGCTCTCTGTATTACTGCAGACATAGTGACTAGGTTAGTGGGCGCGGGGATACCAATATTGGTCGCATCCCAACAGTATGTCTGACAAACCTCTGTTCAATCACTATTGTCACAGAATGGTATGTCGCTCGTCATGGTTGACCATGCTAGCATACTGAGCTGGTACATGACAAGTGCAGGCAAAGGAGCGAGGCCGAAGTCCATCGTTGCATGAAATCCAGGAAGGTTCAGTAAGCAGAACATTGACCAGCGAGCGGATGGTGAGATCCACGTGATCATTCTTTCTCCCATTTTTTGTCGATTATTTTGTTCTAGGCATTTTCCCTACCAACGGCATGATGTTCTCATGTTGTTCATGGACTTGCGTGGACCTGGCAGGAGGGGACCTCTGGGTATTCAGCAATTGCTCGCAAAGTGGAGGATATGGAAAGAGCACAGGGTGCACAACACAAAGATATGATGGATTTGAAGGCTACAATATTGCATGTGATGATGTACCAGAAGGCCATGGCTGAGAAATTTGGGATCAGCATTTCCTCACCTGCCTTAGTGGGCTCATCCATAGCAAACAGCTCGTGCATCGCTGGCCCTTCAGCCTCAAGACCTCTGGAGGACAGGTTTGACTTGCCTGGCATGTCACCAGGTAACGTCACTCCCGTTGATGCATTCAAGGATGATGTGCAGGTGGAGCATGTTGGCCCAGGTGGAGGGGACGACACCCCTACCAAGGAACTTACGCGTCAACCCTGGACATTTACCTTGTTTCCCCGCGGGCAGATATTACCCAGCAACCCACGGTTGTCACTTCCACTCCCAACCTTCAATTAATGTCGGAGAATGTCGTGCACACAATAGTGGAGAAGGGCAAGCATTTGCTCATCCTAGATATTAATGGATTGTTGTGTGAGTGCGTCCATGTCGGGAGCGGTAATGCGTTTGTGGTTCCAAATGGCCTTGAGCACAAATTATGTGGTAGCAAGATGGTCGTTGTAAGGCCTGGTTGCAAAGCTTTTTTGGACAAGTGTTTCGAACACTTTGAAGTGGCAGCATGGTCTTGTATGCAACCACGTAACTTCCTACCCACAGTGGACTGGCTTTTCCATGGGCACCGTGACCTTGCATTCAAGTGGGATGGGGGATATTGTGAGCAGTCCACTGACATGGATGGGAGCCTGCCCATGAAACCACGGTTTCTGAAGAACCTATCTACAGTGTGGCGGGACAACTGTGTCTGGAATCCTGAAACCACTCTTCTTGTTGACGACACACCGAACAAGGGGTCAAAAAATCCAGCATACAGCGCCATTTTCCCACTGCCTTGGAGAAGTCGTTATGTAGAGGCGCACAATGATAATTTCCTTCTGACCAGCTTATGGCCCTTCTTGGAGGGGGCAGCTAAGGCTCCGAGCATTCCAGAATATCTCAAAGGGCAACCCACATTTGGCAACAAGCTATCAGCCCTCGAGCCATTCAACCTCGCCAGGTAACATACTTTGTAGTGTGGTACACAGTGCCAGACATTAGAGGCATTTTTGTGTGACTCCCTTGTGCCATTGCCAGCCTCATTTGTGCTTAAGTTGTGGCAGTAAAACATGTTGTGATAGAGTTTGTCAAATTACTGTCGCAGTGTCAACTGTAGGCATTGACAGTTTGGGTGCATCTTATTGTGTTAGTGTAATTTGAGTTCCCAATGTAGATAATATACATTTTTGGTGCTTGTTGGTTGGTTGTAGGTGCTTGGCCACGAACGAGGCCCCCCAAATCAAAGGGCAGCACACCTTCACCCTTTCAGGAAGCCGACACCACTGATCCCTGATTCGCAGAATGGGGTAAGTGTATGCATCTGCTATTCTCCCCTTCCCGACCTGGATAGACAAATTGTTATTAGCTCCTTGTAGACCTTGTAGACACAATACGTTCCACGATCCATGTTCCACAATTCTCATGCAATCTGCCATGTTTGGGCTGGGATGGCAGTTCGTGGTGGGAGACCATGTCAAGCTCATAGACACTGTTTCGCGATCAACAGCCGGATCTGGCCGCATTGCTGGTCTCCAAGGGATGGAGGTGAGTGAAGGGTACCCTGTTGTGCCAGAAGGCTATGTGGCCATCCACATTGATGATGTCCGCATTCCCAATGCCCTCTACCATATCACAACAAATCCATGAAGCCTCATCACACTGAGTTGGGAGACACTGTAGGTTACATTACTGTGTGGAGTGACAAACTAGTGAAGACCTTGCAGACAAAGAGATGAGGCAGGTCGGCTAGCATCGTGGATTTCTTGGGGATTTCCACCTGTGCCTCATCCGGATTTGGCAACTACGGTAACTTATAGTAGTGACAGTTTCTCTGAATTGACTGTTCAATTTTGATAGCAATCACATGTTGGATTTTCTCATGCATGTTGTTGCAAACTTATGCCTCATTAATGAGCAATGTGGTGGTAGGTGGTATGTCCCCATTGCACACACTATGGTTGGTTACGTTGCTGCTGTTCATATGTGGTTGATAATGGTGATGCTGGATGGTGATGTTGCTGCTATTGTGGTCTTTCAGAATTACGTCTGTGCCACTTTTGTGCCACTTCTGTGCCTAAAGTCTTGTTGTATACATGATTGTGATGTTGTATGGCACATGCACGTGGCACCCTATTGGCTGCCTCTGTGGCATATCCACGTGTCCGTCTAGAGTCATAACCATGAGTACCGAACCCAATATGATACGTGTATGAGCATATTACATTCCGACACGTGACCCCCTAAGGTCCCCGTGTAGTTGGTCCTATGACTCCATATGCAGAACGTCCAGTCAAATGTATGTCTACGAAGCAGCACGTGAGGTTTAGAGGATCGTGCACGTGGCACCACCTGGGACTACAACGTCCTCATGGAATCCCCTGTTCATGGAATATACCGTACTGCGCCAGTCGTAGGTATGACTGGCAAGAATCCACCACAGCTCTCGAAAGTCCAGCACGTGGGCACACACGAACGTGGCATATGGTGTCCCCAGATGCTGCCACGTGTTGACCCCAAATTTTCCCCCATGAAGACATACATGTGACTGCGAAGCCCCGTCCCCCACAGTGACACGTGGCAATGATATGTCGCACCACGCGTTTCTTCTATGACGCGACACGTGCTGTCGTTTAATTCCCTCGTCCGCTATCATAGCTGGCAGTGAGGGCTGGCGTCGCAGTCTGACACGTGGCATGTTCTGTAGCCACCACGTGTCTGTCTGACACTGTGGCTGACATGGACTACACTGTCCGTTCAGTCATTCAGTAATGCCAGCGTGTATGACTACCCCCACAGCTGCTCTGGCGCCACGTGACAGCCAGCCTGGAGAGTCATATCTGCCATGTCACAACTGACTAGGTCTTTACGTCTTCAGAGTCAGGAAGTCGTAAATGACTTCCATGACTGCATTTGCAGTCATAACACAGAGACGTAAAAGCCGCTTTTTGTTGTAGTGTATTGCAACATACCTCGACCACCTGAAGATTGGAAGATACCTGGAAGATTGCACACTGACGTGCCTCCATCGCCACGGTTTTATGGAAGGTATGCAAATTTGACCTCGTTTATTCTTGACATGGTAATTCAAGGAAATATAGGTCCTTCAGTACAGACTGAGGTAGGAGAATCCTCGTCGGTACAACAGTGAGTGTATGTCTAGCTCAGGATCGAGAGACACACTCCCAAGCCTAGATAGCATATCGTTTGACACCAGATTACAGAGAAGACTGGCTAGAGAAGCCGTCCGTGATCAGTTGCTAGGGAAAAACCCAGCATTGAGTCCAGAGTCAGACTCAGAAACTAGAATTTTGGAAAAGATAGAGTGGGAAGGAGAGAACACTGAAAGTTCTTCGGACATCGAGTGTTCACGAGTGGTTTCCCCTATATCTAGTCCCCTTATACCCCACCGGCCAGGTCAAGGAGTCCCTCGCCGTCATTAGTGTCAATCATGGCACATATTCCAGAACCTCCTGAGGTACCCATTGTGGTTCCAGCAGGTTTACCCCCGCTAACATTGCCCAGGCATCTGCCTTGGTTCTCCGGGGAAGCACATGAAAATCCAGAATATCATGTGAAAAGCTTCATCCAATGTTGCTACTCTAACCAAGCACTAAACGATGCCTATTGATTGATATGGTTTCCCACAACCATGAGGGGAAGAGCATCTACTTGGTATTGGCAACAGGCTCTAGGTATATTTATTACTTGGCAGCAGATTCGGGACGCATTTCTAGATCATTTTCAGGCAGTCCACCAGTTCACCAGTGTCTTGATGGCATTGGCAAGGATTTGCCAGGGCCCCACAAAGGAGATAGCAGACTTCGAAATGCGATTCAGGGAGCTAATGCGACTCCAAAACCCTTTGACCCCCTTAGATGATGGGGTACTCAAAGATTGTTTTTTGAGTGGATTACGAGAGGCCACTCACTTTCATGTTTTGCAGCAAAGACCTGCAACTTTGGTAGAGGCCATACAAGCGGGCAAGGAATTTGACAACATGCATCGCCAAGTACAACGAGCTAAGATGCCCAACTTTGCTCTACCATCGTACATTTCAATTGAGCCCGCGCAGGAGCCGGCACCATTAGCGGTAATCCAGCCCGCGCTGCATTACGAGCCATCTTATGTAGGAGGAGTGAGACCCTATGCCCCAACAACGTCCCCACTGATTCGCGAGTGGGCCATCTAGAGGCACAAGTCACTTCTCTCATCAAGACCATTGAAACAATGGGCGACCGCATGAGCTCAATCGGTCAGCAGATTACCAACTATGTGGGGTACCGAGATGCGGCCCCAGTTGGAGAGTCCGGCCCCAACCCGGCCAAGGTATGGTGTTCCAATTGCAACAATTCGGGACATGCGTCTCAACACTGTCCTTATCCCATCCGGGAAAGGCAGGTAAGCCGGAACCCAACTTATCAAGATAGGCCAAAAAGGCAATTCAATCAATCCCATAGAGGATGTCAAAAATGCGGAAGAACCACTCACCCAACTGAAAATTGTTGGAGTGACATTGTGTGTTTGCACTGCGGGCCAACGAGGTCACCCCTTGGACAAATGTCCTCATAGACAAGTGGACCAGCCTACGCCGGCCACCATTCAACAAGTAGAGAGGAATTTGGAAGGGCAGCAAGCACCCTTCCCGGATCAGTATACCACTGAACCACCCAACCTTCTACCACAACAGCATAGCATGTATTTTGCTACTCCAGCGCAGATAGCGCAACGGTCTAGAACAGATCAGGCAGGCCCATCATATTCTGGGGGCAATGCAACTATGGGATAGAATTCCCGAGCAGCCTATTCAAATCCTGCGGTTCAGATAGCCCGGGGTTCTTCTAATACGTGGTCTCCCCCTCAGGATGTAAGGGTGCAGGGAGGGCAGCAGGCGTCCACTTCGGCGCCATCCCAGCAGCAGGCCAATATGCATCCCGGTCAGTTGTCCCGTCAACGGAGACGCAACACCAAGTCAATTGGATTTCAAGTGAGCTCGGCGCCACTCAACCTACGCAGGCTAGCCCAGAGGAAGGTAGCTATGTAGTAATGACATATGCTAGGGAAAGGCCCTGGGTATGTGGCATCGGAGTCAGCCACATTGGCATCAGAACAGGAAGATCTGAACTTTTGAAGTCATGAAGTCAGACGCACGAAAGGCGGCGGAAAATGTACTCAGGGAGGAAGAGGATACCCATCCCAAGGAGAAGGAGGTAGCATTTGCAGAGGCCGAATCTCCAACAGCCCGGCCAACCGTTTCCCGGCCACCTTTGACATCCAGAACAAAGAGTCCGGCCAATCGACGAGTAGCACCAGCGAAGCTTCCCAAAAGGAGAACACACTCCACTATGCGCTTCACCAATGAGTGGGAGCCGTATAATCTAATGGAAGACTTGCGCCACATTCAGGCAAACATTACATTTGCCCAACTCATAGCACTGGCACCAACAGTTCGACATGCTCTCAAGGCATCCTTGGTGAGGAAGCGAGTAGGTACTTTTGCTCAGACCCACCACATTAACGCCCATGTCGATCCGGGCCCAGTAGAAATAGAAGTGGATGGAAGTGCAAGTGGAGATTGCAGACCGTCTGATACGACGTTGTTTAGTGGATGATGGGAGCTCAGTCAACATCATGCCACTCTCCACCTTGTCAAAGTTAGGATTGAACATGACAGGGGAGTCTCCATTAACTATCAGACTGGTTGACCAATGGAAGATCAGACCAGTGGATCACTTAGCGAATGTTCGGCTAAAGACCGGAGGCTACACGTACGCGGTAGATTTCCAAATCATAGATTTCCCCATTGATGTATATTCCTACGCACTCCTCCTAGGGAGGCCATGGTTGGTCCAGTCCCGAGCTCGAACGGACTGGGGGGCAAGTACCATCACTTATGGGATAAAACCTTACACGACTACAGTCACTTTTCTTTCGGGAGCACCTCACCACGAAACAGATGAGGATGAGCTCAACATGATTGGTTCTGAAGAGGAAGCTGCGGACTTGAGTGAGGAGGACTGGTGGACAGATAGAGAGATCCATCCAACGTCATATGCCCACCGAGTATTAGCAACTAGCACCGCAAATTGCAGGGAGGTTAAGCGAATGAAGGTAGGACTAGAGGATGCCGTCAAGTCCCTAGGTCCGGGTTTATATGAATGCGAGTCTGATGCAGACTGCATCGCCTGGTTGTTCGGAGAAAACCAAGGCAAGGAGGTGATGGTACACTCGGTATCAACCGAGGCACTTCCAGAGTTTGAATCACTAACCAAGCTCTTCTCGATATCCGCCGAACAGGTTGGTCTGCAGGAACTGGAGATTCCTCGGGAGGAGAACGGCGAGATCATTGACATGCGAATTGTAGAGGAGGCCAACCTAGAAAGGGATGTGATGAAACATAGTGCCCCCTACATTCCATATTTACAACAAGGGTCAAACAGATCAAGGTTTGAACCAGGATCAACCTTCACAGCCGAGCCAACAACGCAATTGGTCGATATGGCGGTGGGAGGAGAATCACCCAAGATGGTGAAGGTTGGATCTCATTTGACAGTAGAACAGGCGGCAGAGTACCAGGCCTTGTTCAAAGAATTTAGAGACATCTTCGCGTGGTCCTACACTGAGTTGAAGGGGGTGCCCTCTTATGTGGCCATGCACTCTATTCCCCTGATTCCGGGAGCTACACCACAACGGCAGCGAGAAAGGAGGGTGAATCCCAATCTGGCCCTTCTCATCAAGCAGACCACCAGATCCAAAAACTCGGCGCACAGCGTTGAAGTTAGCTGTGCACTATCCGCCATAAACCCGTTGAAATTTATGCATGTATGTCCATTGGACTCCATGACTGAAAGCAAACAATTCCACATTATCATCTGGGACTTTGTATCTTCAGATTGCATGTCACAGATGGCAATTGTCATTATTCTTTGGTAGTTCGGGTCGTAAACATGGCAAGACATGGTTGTCCAGCCCTTCACTCGTTTGCAATGATCGAACATCATCCAAGCTTTCTCTAGATCCCCCCCTGGTTGCATACGTCTGGCCAGGCTGACGCCACTGCCCTCGCCCACCGTAGACATCTTGAACAAGTAAACCTTGGAAGACCCTTGACCCGAAAAGACGCTAGATTGGATAAAGTCATATTGACTTATTTGCTTGAGCTCCATAATGTTGTCGATGGACCCTGTGTTTCCACCGCGCACTCTCAATGCATTCACCTGATTCCTAATATTGGGGGATCTCAACACGGAGAAGTGACCATCACTGCATCCAAAGACGCCCCCCTCAAGTCTTGAGCTGGATTTGCTTCCTTGCCCCAGAATGTGCCTCTCCAGGAAACTTTTGCTAGCAGCCAGCGCTATGGCAGATGGTTTGGCTGAAGGGGACTTTGCAAACTCCTCCGCAACAAGCCCACGTGCCAACTCCACACTATCTCTACAATCGCCGTGAGGATGGTTGTGGGTCCCAAAATGAATGTAGGCCCGAATCATGGTTTTGCAATGATGAGTAACGTAGTACATGCGAGCACGACAATGTGCAATGCAGGAGGGGGCCACCTTGCAGAACTTACAAACAAATGTACTGGCAGACGGTGGGGCACAGCCTGGGATAAAAGGATTGTCGGAGAGTCCTTCCCACTCACTCTCATTTTTAGCACCGCTCTTCGTGAAACGCAGGCAACTTGCATTCACACATCTCAGATGCCCCACACAAACGCTCCTTCTGAATGTCAAGTTTACATTGTTGTGGATATTGGACGTTTTGGTTCTGCATCATGGATGGCCGTCATGCTTTTTATCCATTCCTTGCAAGAGACCTGCGAGGCCCCAAGCACAAGTTGGTGGATTCAGCTCAAAGAGGATGTCACCGTCGAAGGAAGGTGAAAGGAAATGAACCCTTTTTGTTGCGAATGAATCCCACAGTATCCCTGCGATCTCGTTTTTGGATCCTGGTTTTCCTGACAATGCTTTAAGATGTGGGATGACGCTAACGATTTCCTGAACATTGACGTCCCCTTCAGGAAGACTATTCATGGGAGCCAGTATTTTGGCGAATTCATCATCCGAGGAATCCGACAGTGTCACAAAAGTTGTTGAAGTGGTGTCCTCCTGCTTCATAGTCACATGCCGCTTTCCTTGAACGACAAAGGCAGCTGTCCCATGAGTCACAATGGAGCCACCGGATTGTCTCCTTTCACTTTGGAACACACGCTATTTTCCAGGAAGAACTCTCCATTCCTTGTGTTTTTGTGCAACATGCGGTTTCTGGAACAACTTTCTTTGAACGTAACACAGCCAATGTCAAGCTTGAACCTTGCTGCCAGAACATGCTCCTCCACCACGGCAAAACCGTCATCTTCAACCGCGGCACTGAAAGGGCAAGGTTCTTCAGTATACTGAAACTCGACGAAGGCCACGTCATTAGGAGAAGCCATGTGGTGAACATACGATGGTGAGTATCAATACAACTGTGCGACATGGACATGTAAAAACCTTCCGGAGGCGATTGCCAAATCCCAAAAGTGTTTGCTAAGGCAAGAGGCAGTTGTACAATTGGCCCCACACATTAACCAATAACGGTCAAGGGTATTGAACCACACCGCCAAAACAGTTGGGCAGTTGCCAAATTGATGGAGAAGGGAACAAAACTGTTTATTTTGTTAGTGTCACACCACCGGGAAAAGACGGCACCGTCTTAGATATGGCAATCCAATCGTTTTGCGGCGTTCCACAACGTGAACCCGAACAGTGCATTGAGTGCCGAACCCGGGAAATATCCGACACCGGATGAACGCGGCATGGCGTTCTTGACGTTATGTATGTTTTCGTTTCGAAGAAGGAAAAATCTGTGTATGATAGGGCGGTGGCATGTCTCATGTGCGCAATATTTCATCCAAATCACTAAACATCCACATTTGAAGAAAACAGCCTTATTGATGGCATTAGGGGCGCCCAATAAACCGCAGCCAGTGAGAGCGATCCATTTAGGGGGTTAGAAGGCAGACACGCACGTCGTTAACCACATGCATAACTGACGGCTTTAGAGGGTTCCTTACTTTCTCTATTGTTGTTAGTCAAGCTGGAGAGCTGCGGGAGTGAGAGAGAAGACATAGTAAGAAGACGTAGAAGGCAGTCCCTTTACTTCACGAGTGCGAGAGAGAGGAAAAACGCGCGAGTCAGAATGAGAAAGTTGCTCAATCTGCAAAACGCTGATGAGCAGGTTGCACAGGATACGTGTCGCGCACCTCACTTCGGTAAGCTCCCCTTCAAGTCATAGTTACTCGCTTTGATGCGCGCGCCTGACTCCCAACCTGGCCGCCGGGCCAACTTGGATGCTCACCGGGGCATAACGGTCCCCCCTTTGTTCTCCCAAAGATCACTCCACCGATTTGGAACCAGCGGGAATTCCCTTTGGTAGTTGGCAGTCCGGAACAGCTCCCCACTCTTTGGTCGCTTTCCGGCTCGCTCGTTTACTTACTAGTTTTTGGTCACCAACGGGCTTGCACCGTTCTCGGGGTTACTACTCCCTATATATACTTCTGTAGCTGTCCGCGGGGGTTTCACAACCAGCCATGCCATTTTATGGCGAACCACCACGAAGACCCTCGATTCCTGGTGGTGAGTCGCGGTGAGTCTTGGCCCACTCACCGCGGCCCCAATGGACCGTGATGAGTCCCAAGACTCCCCACGACTCCCACCTCGAGGTCTCCACCCCATGGTGAGTCCTATGCCACCCCCACTAAGTCCCGCTAAGCTACCACCACCCCTTGTGGAGCCACCCCCACCGCAACCCGGTGTGCGGGGCTCCACCTAGTGAGCGCCTCCGCCTCCTTGAGTGCCTTGGGCACTCAAGGGTGCTTCAGCCCCCGTACCTATTGCTGCTACTGCCCCCACCACAGGGGCAGCCCCTCTTGTGTCCCGACCCCCCCTGCCCTCAAGGCAAAGGGCCGTGACAATACGTCCACCCAGGAATCACAACAGATCACAGAGGAGGTCCAGCCTGAAATGGAGGGAAGAAGGGAAGGGGAGGAGACTGGCCCGGAGACCATTGTGCATGACATGGACATCGACACCACCACTGTTGGTGAGAAGGTAGCGACACCAAAGGAGGCGGTGAGGACGCAGCAAGAAGAGGCATCGGGAAGTGCGGTCATGAAACCCAAGGTAATCCTTCTCCCAAACTGCATGAATCTCGCTTGACTGTCGTACTAAGAGCATAGACAGGATACGAGAGATCCCTTGAAAATTGGGTGCGGCACCGCACTCAGTTTTGAGGGGAGCTCTATCACTTCCATTGTGGGCCGAGGTGAATACGTTAGTCTTAGAGGCAGCAGGATCTGAAATGGAAGCCTGAGAGGGACACGGGGAAACTGAGTGCGGTGGCGCACTCATTTCAACTGGAACTATAAGGTGAAAATGATTGTGGAAATTGGAAAGCATTCTTTTTTAGTTATGGCAAGAACATCAGAACACCCTGGAAACTGAGTGTGGTGGCGCACTCAGTTTTAACAGTGGACTCGCAGATATTTGAAAACAGTATGTAAGTCGAAGTTGATTTGGAATCCGGTTTTTTAACTGAATATATATTTGTACAGTTTTGAGTGTGGTGGCGCACTCAATTTCTGCCTCTAAAATGAAGCACACTATGTGGAAGAGGAAGTGACATAGGAGCCATTGACTGAGTAGAGATGGAGTGCCTGCAATGAACATGATTTCATAGATGTTATGGATAGTGCCCAAAAAATGAGTGCTCCACCGCACTCAATTCTGGTTGACAGGATAAGAGGGTTATGTATGTAGTTTTGGAGAACTGATGTTTGTCTGTTCCGATCCTTTGTCAGTCTTGAAAGTGAGTGCGCCACCGCACTCAATTCTTGTAGGTGCCAGATCAGGAAAATATAGCTGTAGAATGACGGAAACGCTGTAATTGTGGGAGGTGCAGGGGAGGAAAAGAAAAGGATTGCAGCCTGAGAAGCAGCAGCAGCAGGAGGAGACAGTGACTGAGAAGGCTGTTGAAGAAGACGATCCTTTCTACGAAGACCGAGCGGCAAAGGTCCTCGTGTACCAGAAGGTGAATTCCGCGCAGGTGATCAAGTCTATGCAGGTACCTGGAGGCAAGATTATGATCCCTCTCTGCCGCCTAATATCAATGCCAATCGTTCGACCTACCCTGATTGGGGATGTGTCCAAGTTGGAGCAAGATTTTAGTCACGGATACATAGAGGGGTCTCTAGTGTTTTACGCGTCCTTGTGCGATGCCAGTGGAAAGGAGGTCTTGGTGGATGAGTCAATTGTGAAAAGCTGGGATCCAATATGGCGAGAAGTAAACGAGGAGTTTGAAGCCCAAATTTTGAGGAGACTGTCCACACAGGTGTTCTCCGGGAAAATGTTTCATATCTGGGATGGCAATCACCGCTTCATGGCCTGGATGAACGTCATAAACAAATATCACAGCACAGACGAGGACTGGCACTACCTTGTGGCGTCCATGGTGTTGGATCCAAAAGGAAACGTCACAGCACTTCTGACGGCTATGCATGACATCAACAAGTAAGTGTAATGCTCACCCTTCATGCCATCAGAACTCTCCGATTTGTTCTGTCTGTTTTGTATTTCCTGGTGAAGGATGAAGTCATAGTGTTTGTGTGGGACTGCAGGGGAACCGAAAGTGCATACGTGACGACGAATTTGGTCCACACTCTATTCAGGATACAGAAGGTGGGCCAAATGCCACTGGTCACCTTCAAAAACCTTATCAGTGCTGAGGCTTACAAGAAGTGCGAGACCTCCAAATTCGCCGACACATGGTACAAGCTGACCAGGGAGGCTTTCTGTGACTACATGTACGCTGTAAGTATTCCTTCCCTAGTTCTGTCTACTTGTTCATTCAAAAAACCAGTTCACTAATACGTTGTATACTGGAATGTTCAGCAAGAGATTGCAGAGGCTGGAGAGAAAGGGAAAGCAGAGTACCATGCCAAAAAAGACCCAGGGGAGCGATCCTCAAAAGGTGTGGAAGAATCTATGAACAAGGAGATGGAGGTGGCAAAGAGGCACTACATGAGCGCGTTTGTAAAACAACTTAGAATAGCCGACCCTGCTTTTGGCCCAGAGTTCTTGAATCAGGTCAGGATCCATTGGAACGTGACACCAAGCCCGAAATGATGCAGGAGAAGCTTCATCGCCTGTCCACTGCCGTAGTGGAGCCAAAGGTGAAAGTGAAATGGCTTGAGATTTGGAACGCCAACCCGACAGTGAAAGATAACCACAACTTTCCGAAGAGTGAGAAGAACAAGGAAACAGGAGTCATAAAGCAATTCAGTGACCATGTTCTTGATATGTGGCTGCACAAAGCCACGTACTGGGCACAGGTTTTTTCCTCTCGCCTTTCCATTTCCACTGCACACCTGCATTGCACCGGGAAAAGTCACTTACAGTTCTTAAAAATCTGTTCTCTGAATTGTAAATCTGTTCTTGCGCAGATAGAGGCTCGGGCACAGCTGGTGCTGGAGAAGCAGCTGAATGATTACAAGATAACTATGACTCCACCAATGGATACTCTAGAAGACTATGTCCGCCAGTGGAAAGCAGCTTGCTTCGGCACTTGCTTCTTCAGGGAGTTCGCCAAAGAGGGAGGCATCTCGCGCACTAACGACTTCGAGCAGCAGCATGGATCAGAACAGGCTATGAAGAGGGTTCTATACAGGTTTGTCTTGACACTCTTTTTCCACCCTTCGTTCCTGTCTCACGAAGTTTCGATGTCGTTGCAGCCCTACTCTGTTGAATACACAGTCCCAAAACTGTGTGCGCTGATGCACTCAGTAAAGGGGTGGGCACTTCTGTGTTTCCCAAGCTTTCATTCTACATACAAACATCTGATCCTGTACTGAATCACACCTGCCCTGGCTTGTGAGTAGGGCCTGGGTGGACAGACCAAAAATTGAGTGCGCTGGCGCACACAGTCAAGGGGGCCTGAAACCGTTTTCTCACGCTTTCCCCACTTACTAACATTCCCTCTATTTTGATTGTGTAGGTACATCAAGAACGTTCTCATTCCAGGCAAGAACCTGAGTTGACACCCGCACTTTATTGACCTATGGTGTGACCCATCCAACGCTTAGACAATGTACACTGCAGCGATTTTGAAGGATTACGGGACCTCACATCTTCGAGACTGCTACTGGTATATGGATATCCCACGGTCTAGATGCCCTTGGTTTGAGCTTGTGACCCGAAATCAAAACGACAATGCAGAGGCCTTGGCCCCTCTAACGGACAAGGAGTTGCACGAGAGAAACTTGAGGATATTGGCTGAGAAAGAGCCTCTTGCACAGAATACGCCTGTGAAGCCTAGAAAAGACAAGGGGAAAGGGAAGGTAAAGGGGCAGAAAAACACTCCGAATGAGAATGAGAAGGAGTCCGTGGTGCAACCGGGGCAATGCAGACCCCACCCCCAGCCAAAAAGCCTGACCGAAAGAAGAAGGGTCTAAAAGAGCCCTACGATGCAATGGAGCACCCATCCAGAATCATTTTTCCGGGCATGTGCAAGCTGGTAATGACGAGTGCCTGGCCATGATGGAGACAAGGAAGTCAAGTTACGGTGGTGATCCTTCCAAAACGTGGGACAAACTATGTGCTTTTCTCCAATTGGTAAGCAATTATCATGCATGTGTTTGAGTTTTGTTTTCTTTGTTTTATTTTTACTCGGATCAGAAATGTCGCTTATAAAGCATCCTCCCCTTCTTACACGTTGTATTGCTTGCAGGCATGGAGGTGGAAGGAATCTTGGGTGAATGGTGCACAGAAACCGTTTGCTTCGGAGATGGTTATTGTGGACATTCCGGATGGGCATCCAGTCCGGGATATTCTGCTCAGTGACACCTGCCCAACATGGAACAAATTTGACGAGAGGTATTGGAGTTGGGTGTTTTCATTTTGCAAGTTTTTCCTTTCCGATGCAGGGGTTCTTGTTATCATACAATCTGTCACGATGAGATGTCGCCGGGAGCTGGCAAGCTACTTGAAAGCCTCGGGGATGCGGATTATCAAGACCCGGAACTGTGTCAACAGCCTATATCTGTCGAAGGGGGATTGCCCATGGCAGAAGGTACGTTTCAAATACTTTATTTTTATGCCTTCTCTGTTGAAGTTCCACTGTACTGATTGTTATGAAGTCATGCTGTTCGCACTGCCTGAATTGAGTGCTTCAGCGCACTCAGTTATGGCGGTGCATGAGCAATGACCCTGAACCCGTTCCACCCGGAATGGGTCTGCACTCCCACCCAGATGTGCTACGAAACATTCCTCACTAATTATTGACCTCTTCATCGCAGACCCATCTATTTGAGGCCGTCTGTCTCGTGAGGGTACATCCACTGTCGACTCCCACCACAGTGGTGGAGTTCGAGCTTCATGGGGAAGGATGTTTCATAAACGAGAGGTTCGATCCTGTCGTCGACGACATGCACTACAACTATGTGGACTCCAACGTATGTTTGCGAAAGCCAAATGGAACGCCTTGGAGAGGGGCCCGTGAAAAAAGCCCGGCTTTTATCCAAACGATCATTGAGAGTTGTTCTCGGCCAAGGGCCCACATCATAGATCTCACTCTCGGCACAGGTTTCTCTTCTTGACTTTGTCATCGATTTCTTTTCTTCTGCACCTTCTTTACTCAATATTCTAAAACTCTAATTCCATCATTCTGTCTCTTGCAGGCACTTCTTACCATGCTTGCAAGGCAGGTGGCAGGCACTTGTTTGGTATGGAAGGAGATGCAGATATTTTCACTGGCCTACTCGCCGAGTTGCAACGGGGCTCGTCTACCTCCAATGTGAAGGATGTCACTGCGCAAATTGATATCCTCGACGGAGACAACAAGGACCTGGACAATGACTTTTCATGTGAGTAAGTTCATTTTCTGTCTATTTGATCTTGTGTATATTCTCTGTCGCGTCCCCTTCTGTTGTCTGATTATTACCCAAATGGTGCATTTCTGATTGCAGGAATGTGAACGCACTCCCGTGGCCCCTGTCTTCCATATACTTGAGGGACTTGTGCTGGAGCCCTCCTCCTAAATATGTCCTTCCCGACTACGCGGAAGGCATTGCTCGTGTGCAAGTAGCTGTGCTTTCTCCCCCACCATTGCGTTGGAGTTCCAGGAAGACGCTCAGGCACCTCCGCGCAAAGGTCTTCATAGATGATAGTGCAGCAGTTTCAGGTGGTAGCAGTACTTCTAGCAGTTCAGCAGATTCAGGTGGTAGCAGTAGCAGTGTTGACACCACCTACGGATGTACTTGAGGGCATTCATTTATGGAACATGAGGGGACACACTCTCTGTTTTCCGTTGCACCACCATTTCTCTTCCCACCATCCGTTGTAATGAGCACGGACTACAATGACATTCACATCCCTGATTTGAAACATTCTGTCCATTGCATCATGCAAATTTGAAAGTGTTTTCCTTCTAAACATTGCTCTCCAATTCATCCGTGTGCATTCAATGAAAGTTTTTCAACAGAGATGAATATCTGCATAGTCCAGTAGACAGTCATTCGACATATGCCATCACACCAATATTTGGTTGGATGGATGGAGGATGAATGTTTTGGATGGATGAAGCCCGATTGGATGTACACTGTGGATGAATGTTGCATGCATGGATGGTCCCATGGATGATGTCAGTGCGCAGTATCATGCACAGGGGCGGGATGGCGAGGTTCACTATCGGGGTTGAGGTGGGTCCCTGAGGCTGACAAGGGTTGGGGTTTCTATTTGGGGTTGCAGGGTTAATATGGATGAAGACGTGTTTCTACGGTAATGGGTTCTCTTCCACGGAAATAGACGCCGCATCTTTCCCAAAATCATGCCACGTGTCCTGGGCTCACGCCAGGCTCCTGGGCTCACACTCTAGCATCCCCCCCCCCATCATTGTCTTGTAGAAAAGCACATGGACAAAGACTGTACACTGGTATTTCCATATTTCTTACCTGATCTGTGGCATTGGCCATGAGGGGGAGGTGGTTTACACACGTCCACTTCTTCTTCAGGACTTTGAATGTTGTCTTCATCATGGTAGTCTGAACTTCTTGCTCGGTTTGGTTGTCGCCATTTGTGAACAGTACAACACATCCATTGTCATGTACGAGCTTCCCAGCCAGAGATAGAGCATACAAGATGTCCTTTGTAGATTTCTCGTTCCATTTCGGGATGCCAACGCCTCTTGTTTCCTGCACTGGAATGCCGTGAGGGATATCAGCAATAAGGAGGTCCACTGCATCCAGTCCATTGATTTCCGAGAAATCTCCCTGCGAAACAGATTTTATCCACTTGTCAAGCTGCTTCTTCTCCGGAGGCCACTCACCACTCGCCTTCCCATCGACCATTCTAATGTAATCTGCATGGATGCAAGTGACCACAGTCGAGTACGGAATATTCTTTCCTATCTTCCTGGCCGCGAAGGGCTTTTTCCTGGCCGTGAAGAGCTCTTTCTTGTTCGCGGACTGGAGGTGGAGCCGGCTGAACTGCTCCTCGGCTCCAGGGCCCCCAAGAATCCCCATTGAACTTGCATCCCCCATGGAGGCATCTGCGCTTGGCGTCCTCCTCCCTAGACTGCCTTCAGTAGTAGTCTTCATCGCCTTGCTGGCCTTGTCCTTCTTCTTTGCCCGGGCTGCCCGACGAGCTTTGGCCTTTGCTTCGTTCTGAGTCACTTGTTGCTCATCGTTTTGACGGAGCCACTCTGCCTCAGCTGCATTTGCCAGGATTGTTGATTGTCGAGCAGCCTCCTCGGCCCTTGCCTGCTCATCCAACTCTACTAATCCAGTTATTACAGCCTGTGCGTCCTCATACTCCGTCTTCTCTTCAGCAGACAAATACCCTTCCTCCATGTCCAATCACTAGGGATAATTCCCATAAACATGGCCCTTATATAATCTCAATTGCTCATCATTGTAGATAGTTGTCCCCAACAAATCATTCACCCAGGGTAGCATAATAGCTGGAGTTGACAGCAACAACTTCTTCCCTCCATGGAGGTACCTGTGGATGTACCTGTTCGGTAGAAGCGATGTGGGATTAGAGACACAGGGACGGGAATCAACGTTATACCAGTGATGAATTGGGCGTTCCAAAAATTTACCTGAAACACATACGTTTTGAAAGCCAAAGACCTCCTGGTTGGTTTGTGAGTTGCACACTCTGGCGCATGCCATCCTGGTATTCCACATTGAACAGGCAATTCTAGATTCAATTTCCAGACATTTAAGTACGATGGGAGGTCTTCCGCCTTCCCTGCAATGTCAGAGAGGTTAATGCTCCCATTATTGACGAGCTATTCAAGCTGCCTCTGCGCCTCCTTGATATTCTGCACACACGCGGGCAGCTTGTGAGGCTTACTGTTCGGGGCCAAACCTTAGTCCGCAGAGCAAACGACGGGAGAAAGGAAACAAAGCAAGCATAAGAAAATAAGGTCCACCATATTCTGCACAGAGGCTTGCCGCTAGTGAGGCTCACTGTTCGTTGCCGAACCTTAAACGCAAAAAAGGAAATAAATCTTCAACACAAGTAGGGGCAGGAAATTCACCTTATACCACCAGGTAGCCTTGTCACAGAATGCTGCAATGGCCTTGTCTATTGGAGCAAGTGGAAAATGGTTCGCCTTTCGGGACTCGGTGTCCGAATTCCGAATCCTCAACCATCTGCATTTCTCTGGGCCTGGAACCGCACTTGATGCAACCTACTGCAGCTTCTCTAGCTGCATCTCCGGCTTCTTTGATAGCCCACAGTGCTGGTAGTGGGTGACAATCTCGAAAAGAAACGCGTCGGTGTGCGCAGGGTCACAAATGACTGCATACTTTGCAAACCGGCTGGTCAGTAGTTTCCGATCCGCGGCACAGGCCTCTTCTATCTTGGCTTGACAGTCGGCCTCCGTCTGTTTGTCCACAGGAACATCCTCATAATACCTCTGTTGGGCTTGGTTCTTGGTCTTCTCAAGAGTGTCGGCCCCAATGTATTTGACAAGAGCTTCCCTTGTGAGAGTCATCCAACCATCTCTTTTGCCCTTGCATTTCTCATAGACAGCAGGAGTCAGAGCAGTCTCGAAGTACTCCAGGGGGGTCTGTGCAGTCTTTCTGAAGAAATAGAGATGCTGATTCAGATTGTTGTGCACCCGTGCTTTCTGAGTTACCCTGAACACAAGCAGAGATGACAGTCATATGAAACCTTGTTTTAAAAGCAATGCTACTCTGAAAAGCCGCAAAACAGTGTTCGTTCCAGAACAGCGGAGTGGATAAACAGGTTAAAAGTGTTAAACTTACCCATTCATTCGTCTCATGGCCCAAAAAACCAATCCCATGTCGTGCTTCTTGATATCAAGCACGTAAGCCTTCACTCGGATGTGCCAATCGGCATCATTTTTGCGCTGCTGGCTGATAACAGCCATCCAAGCATACCATTTGTGGTTGCCATCGTAGATGAACAAGTATTTTCCCTTGAGCCAATGCCAATCTGGCCTCCTGTCAAGCTCCCGCTCAAAAACAATTCTAGGCTGTCATTGTCAGCTGCTAGCAGCAAGGCAATGATGTATGCATGATTTGTGCAAAGGCAGTGATAGCTGAAGGAGCAGGGATAGAGTGTGGGTTTAGATTCATCCAAGAGGGCCAGATTTCAAGCACAAGATTAGCTAAAATTACCTATGATTCCCTGTGGATCAATAGCTTCAAGAAACCTGCATGGGTAGATGGTCAACTAAAGGCAGCTGCTGCATCGGCACAGTTGATAAAATCAGGCACCTCAACCCCCACAGCTTCTGAAAGTGGATCAAGAGAAGGAGTCCAGAATGGCCTCTTCTAGCACTTATGGGCATGTGAAGATGCTTTGGAGGCAGGCAGATTGAAAGAGGCTCTACAGACTTTGAACCAAGGAGGCATTTCAGCAGATTCAGATACGTATGTCTGTCACAGCGTGGAGACACTGTCATTGACTGCTGTGCAGCACCTGGTGGGAAGGCCCTTTCCTTGGCATCCCGCCTTAAATGTCAAGGTAAGCCTTTCTACACACAACTGTAGCAATGATATGTAGCATAAACATAGGGTTTAGGGTAAATTACTGGGCTGATGCAAGTTCTATTCCTAGCTATGTACAGGAGCATCCCTTTGAGCCTCAGCTACCCTCAGTTGCATGCATCGAGCATGGGGACATCTCAAACGAAGTGCCTCCACGGAAGGTATGTAATGCCAAATGGACTGATATAATCCGCCCAACATGTTGCTAACTTGTATGCATGCTGGGAACTGCTGTAGAATTTGGGAGAAGTCTTGGTTTCCTTACCTGCATGCACATTGACCCACTAAGAATGTGTGGTTGTGTTTTAAAAAAACAGAGGTCTACCAAAGAGCATCAGGAGGCACCTCAAGTCAAGCACCATTGAACTCGTCTCACAGCATGTCAACATGACTTGGTTGAACCATCACCACCCCCTGCGGTATGTATAATATTGCTTGTGAAGCCATGGTCCGTTTCAAATGATTTGAGAAGCCTCACTGCATGTAGGTGTACTTCTATTTGGACTAACTTACTCATGTTTGTTCACTGTGCAGTATAGGAAAGGCGATAAGGTTTACCTCCGGAGTTTTCGGAATCCCAACGTTGTAGTTGGTTATGGGAAGGTTGTAGGTATTTATGGTAAAGGAAAGGACTGGCCAGATGGGTACTATTCTATTCTATTTTGGTTGACAAGGCAATTGTGGGTGACACGCCACTGCCTCTTTGCAATGTGGAGGCTATCATTGAAGAGAAACGATTGGGTGATGATGTCAATTCGCATGTTCTATGGAAGTTTAAACATTTGAACAAGCAGTAAAAATGCCTAGCATGCAACATTGTAGGTCATGGTTTGGGGCCTCAGTTTGGGATCTAGTGCTGACATCATAGGTGCACCAAATGCTACAAAACAATTGTAAACCAACCTTTGCTCGGTTTAATTATCGACTGTCTGGTCGAATCTTGACACTATGGTCCTCTTTTGTAGTGATATGCCTAGTTATTGCACATTCTTTGCAGTGAACTTGATAGCTACAGTGAGAGATTCATCCACTGTAAGTAGTTGTGTGCTTCACCCAATGCTGGTGTAGTCAAACTTTCACTGTTTTCCTCCCACTATGAAATTCATTTTAAGTGAGGCTTTTCATTAATCATAGTAAAAATTTGATCTCTATCTACACTAGACAATGAAAATCTCAACTACTCCATATTACTATCTAGTGATACATATAACTGTGATTATATACCTCATAGTGAGAACTTCAACTACCAGGTCTCAACCACACGAATACTATTCCAATTGAACAAGAGTGTGACATGTGGAATCCTAGTCAAACTATTAAACTATATATTCACTGACAACAGTAGAATATATTCTTCATTGGTAGTGATTTACTTTCATATTTCACTATGTAGTGAACTCTGATACTACAGTGAAACCATATAGTGAGATTATTAACCACGAGTGGTTTCAATATTCACTATCGTTACCATATCATGGGGAGATTATTCACTACATGTGGCTCATGTAGTGAAGTTTTTCACTATATGGGTAGTGATTTTACTATCAATAATCCATCTATCTAGAATTGGTGGGCTCCACCACAGTGAAAATGTTTCACTCGAACAACCGCATGCCTGCTTTGACTACGCCCTTTGTCACTATCTGGTTTTTTGGTTAAAATGGCACTTTCGACTATTTTTGCAGTAAAACAGACAGTCGAAAGTGCCGCATCCTGTTGTAGTGGAGGGATAATTTCTCCCACTTACTCAATTGCCAAAGGGCACTAAAATCGACCCGGCCTCTGGTCTATTTGCAACTTACTCATTCCAAAGTCAAATCAGATTTCTGTACGTACTCTCTACTCTACTGATCTATATGCATACTTTCCATGCATTGAGAGGAATTGAAATATTTCCCATGTGAAGGGAAAATGCCATTATACCTTGTCCCCTTGAACATCATCTCGATATCGCGCCATGTTGCACTTTGGACACTTGGTGGCATGCTCATGCTCTCCATAGTATAGGGTGCGATCACATGGACATACATGAAAAATCTTATAGCCCATCCCCACGGAGTCCAAGACTTTGCGCGCCTCTTTTCGTGATCGAGGCTCTTGGGTTTCAAATGTGGAGCGAGGATGTGGTCCGCAATAGTTCACATTATTGCAAACATTCCAACATTACTTATGCCAAATTGAATTTGAAGATTGAGCAGTAGTAGGATGGTAGAAAGTCGACTCACTTTCACCCCTTCATACAAGGGAGTTTTGGCCTCCTTTTCTATGTCATTTGAGGAAGCCGTTTTCAGGATCATCGATAGAGATTTCTTCTCCATGGGATGCAGCAGCCACATGATGCATTAAGAGAACCTCCATAGCTTGCACATCCTTACAATAGATTCCATGTTCAATTTCATTGTCATAATTGTTTAGTATTTCAACGATGGAGGCGGCGTCTTGCCCGCGGCTCCCACAGGATTTACTTGGGTTGTTTTCGGCTGGGGTACTGAGAGAAAGGACCAGGAGGGGCGAGGCAAGTCTTGATATGATCAAATAAACATATGGGCATATATTGTAATGTGTTGTGCAACACTAGCAAGCGGAATGCAAACAATAACCTTAAATGCTAGCATGCATCAAATATGTCATTAACTAATCATACATATAAATATAACAACATGTCATACACTTAATGTTATTGCATGTTTATGTACATAAGGTACAAATGTAATGTACATGTTCATGGTGGTCCGTTGCAAAATTGTAGTAAGCAAATAATTCGGATCCAGTCCTAATGCTCCTAACTGCGACTATCATCACAAAATCATCTATGTGTAGGGCTAGCCTGTGGTCCCTGTCATGCCGCTCATCCCACTATACATTGGGAGGGACATTGCTCCCTACCGAACTATTCACAACTCCAGCTACGTTGCCATACACATGGGGGTTTTCGTCGCAATTTTTTCGATATTTGGCCACTATGCCATCATGCACCTCAGTTAGATTGCCATTCATTGCATGCTTGCCAAAGACACGGACCGGGACATGCCTTGTCAACAACTGCCACTCCGGATGGGGGCTGAAAATCTGCGAGCAGTGAAACCGACGAACCTGTGCCGAACCTATCTTAAGGTTCGGGGCAGGTTCGGGATTCCAGATTCCGATTCTGATTCGGAGTTCGGTGGAGGAGATTCCGAATCTCATTCTGAAAGAAGCTTTGTAACGGACAAGAACATTAAGTACTTACTATGTAGTAGGTACTTACCACAGCACATATTTCCGCCTGTTAGGTTCGGCGCCGAACCTAACGAGAAAAATGAAAACCCCAAAAATTCAAAACCTCTTTAAAGTTTTCTAATTAATATTTTAATATTGAACGTCCAAACAGCCTCGAGATAGTCTCCATAAAATTTAAAACTATATGCCAACAAGATCCATCGCAGCGACCTCAGATGAAATGAGCAAATCAGCAGAGAGAAATAGAGGTTAAGAGTACCAAAAGGAAATTTATAGCAAACATGATTGATAGGAGGGAGGAATGTTCGGCGCCGAACACTTGAACTCCTACAAAATTACTCAAGAGACAACGCGGACCGATCAGAGATAATAATGTCCTGGGAGGGGCAAACTACTGCATGATAGGAGGGAGGAATGTTCGGTGCCGAACACTTCAACTCCTACAAAATTACACAAAAGATGTTCCACGCGAAGAACTCAGAGATAAAATAATGTCCTGGGAGGGGCAAAATATTGCATGATAGGAAGGAGGAATGTTCGGCGTCGAACACTTCAACTCTTACAAAATTACTCAAAAGAACCATGCGGAGAACTAGAGATAATAATGTCCTGGGAGGGGCAAAATACTGCATGATCCCCATATCCTAAATACTGAAAGTGCAATGCCGCCCATATATGTATAAATACTGGTGAAGCATACTGGTGATGCACTATAGCTCAAAAATGAAGCACGGTACTTCAGCCAACAACTTTGATCACAGATACAATGGAGTTGGGTCCCTGACTAGCAACTTGGCAGCCTCGTTCACTGTCAAACAAGGTTGGTGTATCATATTCCAGTCCCCACGACAGTCAAGCCTGCTGAGGAAAATGAAATGCAGATGCTTGCACGGAGTACAGGATCCTCAACCTTTCTTCATGGAATCGAAGTCCGGACAAGTGCACTCAGGGAATTTGCCAACAGTGACATTGTACGCAATGTTCTGCTCGGAAGATCCGGGAGTCCTCAAAGTGTAAACCCTCCTGAACCCTGGTGCGGGAACATCTGTATAGCCTGTGACTTGCCCATGAAGCATATCTGCGCTCCGCATTCTGATGAAATTTAGTTTGCTTTCACGTTTCCTTTTGAATCTCCTATCCCAACATTTCGTTGGATAAACATCTCTGAACTCTCCAAGATCTCGTGGACACTTTGGGACTGAGGCTGACTACGGACAGGAAGCTCAACATCCCTGGGCACCAGCCTAAAACTAGCCCGAGTCAAGGCATCCACCTCCGCATGGTCTAGGTTACAACCTTCAGCCACATGCCAAACTGAGGGAGGTCCAGGCTTATCTTTCATATTCTCAACCACACCACCGTGGACACACTCAAAGATGTCGTCAGGACAGAACCACATCATCTGTACCTTTGGGTTCACAAGAGCCCGAGGATGGTACCTTCCCAAATAGCACGCCGCGGGTGTGCCCTTCCATTTCACGAGATACTCTGTTGCTTGATTCTTGAACCTCCTCGACTTAAACACTGCCTCCACCTCGTACTCAGGTTCATTTTCATGATCCAACTGCACAGGTGGCGGACGCAACACTTGATGCCGATTCGGACGCGCTTCATCTTTGAAGTAAGGCTTCAAGTTCAATCTTATGCTGACAAATCTCAGGGGGTATCCCTTTCAGATCCTCGTAGCTCCAAGCAAATACATCTTTGTACTTGATAAACAGTAGCTTCCTCAAAGAATTCTGGCTCCAAGTCAACCCCTACTTTCACCATTCTTGGTTCCTCCTCAGTTCCCACATTCACTTCTCTCACCTGCTCTTCAGCTGTGATTGTCCATCCAGCCACTACTTCATCCTGTAAACTCACAGTGGCTGGTTCTTCTAGGATTTCCATTTCTCCCTCTCTTTCCTCATAGAAATGTGGTGGGTAACTACTTGTTTCCCCCCCAATTGGTGTTGCTTTTATTGCACCACAGCAGATACCTTTAAAGCAACTCAGGCCTCTCAGTTGCATTTATGCAACCTGCTCCCACTCTGGGTGTGCAGCAAACAGGGTAGCTTCCTGCTCCTCATCAAGTCGGGGGCTGCTATTTCATGAGCGGCATGAGCATGAGCGGAAAAAAAAAAAGCATGAGCACACCATTGTGAGTCCACGGAAATAGGGTTAGGAGGCACGGAAATAGGGTCAAGTGAAGTTGGAATGTGGCACCAGTGGACTTGAGATGCAACATTTTATTGGAAATTTTGTGGCAAGCCACGTCTATACAAGTGTGTTCTAACTGTCATAGCCAGAATGGGCACTACTCTCCTACACCCTCCGAGGAACTTGCCCCACCTTCTTCCTCATTCCCCTCATCCCCCTCGTCCTCCGAGCTCTGTGATGCATCAGTTCCACTATGCCTCTCAAAAATCCCGTCCTCTCCTTGGGGGATTGTCCACCTCACCTCCTGGGAATCTTCTGCGTCTTCTCCCCCACTTTCCTCAGCAGAATCCAAGACAAATCTACGAGCCCGACGGGCTCTAATAGCTGATGCCTCCTCCCTCATCTTCATTTTCTTGAGGCTTGCCTCGTCTAAAATCTGCTGTACACGACTACGTTCGGAACACCTCCTAATGGACACCGAAGCAAGCCGGGCAGCATAAGTAGGACGGATGTACTCCCTTTCTGGACTAGGCATGAAATCCCCCCTGGCAAAAAAAGGCACGTTCCTCCTGCCCATGAACTCCGGTGTAGACGTCCCTCCGGCAGTACTTGGCATCCTATAGTAAGAACAAATCCACTTCAAGAATGTCAATACCAGCACAACCACAAAGGGTTTTCAATGAAATAAGAGAGCGGAGGGAGGTGCCTCACGAAATCTGGAGGCAACTTACAATGCCACCACTCACTCGTAAACCGGGGGCTCCTCGGCCTCGATCCCAACTTCCTCCCCCTGCTCCTTCTCGGATTTTTCCTCATCCTCCGAGGATGCCTCTTCCTCTTTCGGCAGACGTTCAGCCGCTGCAAGTTTGGAGTTGTGGAGGGCAGTATCTGGCTCGAAGGCGAACACATGCCTGTTGGACAACGTCCCTGCCCACATTGAAGCACCTGAGGAACAAAGCGGGCGGTTAATAGCTTGCGGCATGCAATTGCAATCGGGCCAGGGGACAAACTGAGCACGTGAAGGCTTACCCGTGCCGCATGTGAGGTCCAGAATCCACCCTTGGACATCCGAGCACGTCTCCATGAGGGTTTGGATGAAAGCAGGGCTCCGGGTCCGGCTGTACCGCCCCGGTTTGCCTGTCTTTGTGTCCTTCGGCATACTAGAGTGGGGCACATAGTTGTAGAGGACATCGTAGGTTACAGGGTCCACAGCGGCATCAACAAGACGACCGTCGTTGCGGAATTTGAACGTATACCCTCTCTTCACAAAGCAATATGCCTCAAACACCAATGTCTGCACATCCAACAAAGAAGGGATCAACTCCAGGGTCTACTTAACATACACCACAATATGAAGTGAATGCAATAGATTGATAACTTACACTTTGGCCCTCTGTTCACAACCCCTGCGTACTGATGCAGAACCATTTTCTGAGGAGGACCGGGGTGACACTTTTCGGTGTCCACCTTGCCACCGCATTCTCTGTGGTCTTCCCTCTCGTGGCAAGGACAACCACACATCCACCGTCATCCAGAAGCATCCCCGCCAGCCCAAACCCGGCTTTCCAGTAGTCCTCAGTAAACCTGTTCGAGGTGGGCACACCATCCAGGCCCTCCAGCAGCTCCCCATCTGGAATGTCGAGGAGAATCATGTCGCAAGCTCTCTCCACCTCAAACCCCCCCCCCCCCCCCCCCGAGTGCTCTTGCAATTCGTGCTCACAGCCGTGAAGAATTCCATCATGGCTTCAAAACCAGGGGTGTCTTTAGGCTCTGTACCGCCATCCCTCTTCTTGGCTTTCCCCTTCTGCTCCGCCAGAGACTTGTTGTGTGCCACCTTCTTCGCCCTGGCAGCGAGAGCGTCAAGGAAGCTCTCATTGACGCATTGGATGATGGTTGGAGGTTCTAGCTTTGGCCTGTGCGTAAACGTCACCGCCGAATACCACCGTGTAGGCTCGCCCTCAAATGCCAACTTCTTGGCAGAGCCAGTCCCACTCCGAACTGACTTGGGAACCCGGACGACCGGTGACTGGGTAGGAGCAACAGCAGTCGCAGGACCTTGAACAAAGTCGTCGTCCGAGTCACTCTCTTGGGTCCCCTCCTGCGCCTCCTCCGATGCCCCGATGGTTTTCTTCTTTTTGGGTGTTACTGCACTCACCTGTTTCCTTGTCCTTTTCCTTTGGCCTTTACCCTTCTCATGCAATTTCTCCTGAATTCCTGCCTGAGCAAGCTCTGCCGCTTTCCTGGAGTTCGCAAGCGCTTTTGCCTCTTTTGCACCCAACGGAGGCAGCGGAGCCCGGTTTCGTCGGAATTTAGCATCCAGCTTCAATTGAAACTCGGATGGGTCGAGCGAGCCGGGCGGAAGGTCCACATACCAAGGGCAATCACGCAAATGTTCTAGATTCCACTCCTTCACAATATCGTCAGTGTACATGGAGTCAGCCCTAGGGTTCCTCCATGCCAGGAAGAATGGTGGCTCGAAAGACAGATGACCTTTCTCCAAAAGGGAGAACTTGCAGTACCTGCATTCATGAAAAACACAATGAGGTCCCTGAAATGCATATTCCGCACCATTTTCCCAGGTTGGGGCGGATGTGAGTGGGCCTAGAAATGGAAAAATGGCGCCGAATTTCGGTTTTCGGTGACTGCCACCCTAGGGACTTAGCCATCTTGGGAGCCCTGAACTGGAAATTCGGCGCCATTTTTCCCGGTTTGGCCCGAAGATGGCTAAGTCCCTGAACGGCGATAGGGCCTAGAACTGGAAAATGACGCCGAATTTCCAGTTCCGGGCCAGCCACCCTAGGGACTTAGCCCGAAAATGGCTAAGTCCCTGAACGGCAATAGGGCCTAGAACTGGAAAATGGCGCCGAATTTCCAGTTCCGGGCCAGCCACCCTAGGGACTTAGCCCGAAAATGGCTAAGTCCCTGAACGGCAATAGGGCCTAGAACTGGAAAATGGCGCCGAATTTCCAGTTCCGGGCCAGCCACCCTAGGGACTTAGCCCGAAAATGGCTAAGTCCCTGAACGGCAATAGGGCCTAGAACTGGAAAATGGCGCCGAATTTCCAGTTCGGGGCCAGCCAGTCTAGGGACTTAGCCATTTTCGGAGCCCTGACTGGAAATTCCGCGCCATTTTCCCTAACACCACATGAGGCCTCTAACATCCTGAAATGCAAGGACTTGAAAGAAAGACAACGCGTATGTACCTGTACAGAAGGCGCATTGCTGCTTTGTCCGCGTTCGGCTGGTCGGTGAACTCGTGGCTCCGGCGAGCATCTGCTATCTCCCGAAAGAATAGGTTGGTTTTGTAGAGCAGAAAGTACCTCGTCACATAGTCACGTAGGCTCTCTGCTGCAGGAGATATCTCCATCTTGAACTGATGTGCTTGTGTGTCCAGCTGCTCTTGCGCATTCGTCGTCACCTGTGGAGATTCTCCATCAGATCGCTTTCCTCAAAAAATACAATGAATCCACCCCCTACTAGAGTAGAAGCCCCAAACAAAGCGTGGGGAAGTACCTGAAACCACCATGTCATGCGGTTCATCCACATGTCGAATGTGGGGTCAGAGAGTTTGTCCGGTTTGGGGAAGCTCCACATGTCCCTGGTACTTTGGGAACCATTCCAGATTTGGAGCCACCAGGTCTGTCCAACCACCCAGCATATTCGTAAGCGCCAAACACCACAAAAACGAGTTGTTGCCACCACAATTTGGTTAAGAATGTATCACCTTTTCTGTTGCATCCACACAGGATGTGGCTAGACGATGGAGCTTCTCCAATGTCATCGTGGGCTTCAGAGCGCGAGAATAGTGCTTCCCCACCTCCACCAGAAAGTCGGCACCAAGGGCGGGATCAGCTATGGCCACGTACTTTACCATCCGCGACTTGTACTTTATGCGGGCCCTCACCTCCGCAGCTTTGACATACGATTCGAGTTCCGAGAGGGTTGGATTCGACTCCTCTGACTCCATGTAGAACCTCCACGCATGTGCCAAATCCTGCTGTATTTTCGTCTGTCAAGAATGCGCACATAAGATTAGAGATCCTGCTCAACACAATTTCTTCTATTGGGGGAGGAGATTAGAAATCACGGCGAAGACCTTTTCTTCTATTGGGGAAGAGAGACAGATTAGCTCAACAAAACTGTCAGGAGCTTTACCCGAAATATGTAGTCCACCATGGCGTCGACGCTCAGCCTATACCAGGTTCTGTCTGCCTTTGCCTCCGACTTGCGCAGGAGGTCGGCACTGAGGGAATTGGCAAACTCTGCACCCCCTGCTTCCCGACATCCTTCACTCGGAAGAGCATATGGGACAAGTTGGTGGCAATGAAGGCATTCTCAGTCACCCTGCAGTGCCACATTTCCATCAAACAATACTGAAATGGGAATTTCCATCATATATGAGGATTCGCAATGAAATGACTTCCAAATTCAAAGTCCAAAAGCGAGAGGGGTTGTAGCTTACGAGTTGATGTCGGCCATTGCAGCTTTGAGAAGACTGCGATCTTTGGGCCCCGCAACCTTCAGCACAACACAATCCACGGCGAAATGCCAATCGAGGTCGTTGGGGTGGGCTTGGGCAATGTGCTCCATCCATGCCAGGAGGCAATGATTGCCATCCCACACGTAGAACATCTTACCGGACAAGTGCTGGAAAAGAGGATCACTAGCAATCGATCTCTCGAACTCCTCATTTCGCGTTTGCCAATGGGGACCCCATTTGTCCACCTCATCGGAAGTGTGGGCACGGGAAGCTCCGTGGTCGTTCTCAATGGAAACGTAAAATGCGGCAGACCCCATTCGATATCCATCCCGGAAAGAGAATTTCAGCTTGTCGATATCGCCTAGGAGGGCAGGTCTCACCACCTGCAAGACACCAAGCGGCAAAGGGGAATTCGAAGCTTGGCCGGGTACACCATGCCCCCCAGCACCCTGCCAATGTTGCTGTGGGTTGCCTCCAACATCTTGGCAGCGGCCAACTTCATATCCGCCTCAGACATGACGTCTGCTGCAGAGGGGTTTTTCCGGCAGCCCACCAGGACCGCCAAATCCAGCCTGTATGCTCCGGGTTTGGGGCCTGGGGATGTCCGGGAGGATGTCATCCTGGTCAGAAAGCTCCCTGTCGTCCTCCTCAACAGGGTCAGCCACCTGCGAAACCACCTCCAGCACTCTCCCCGTCTCTACTGCCCTCTCCCTGGCTTCACCTCGAACTTGCACAATCCGTGCTCTTTCTGGTGTTCTTTCCTCTCCTCCACTCTCCACCGTATGGGTAATTGCAGGGGCTGCTCTTGCCCGCGATGGTCTAACCGGTGTGTTACTGCCTCTCTGTGGTGTCTTGGAGGGATCCACCGTCTCTGTGCGTCCCTCGCTTACATTGGCATCTGTCATTTGGGCACCCCTGGCCTCTTCAGCTGCCTTTTCTCTTTCCTCCTGGCTAGCATTCTGTCTCGTCTGTTCTTTTGCCTCTCTTTTGCCCTCACGGGCTTTCTGTTTCTTACTAGGGCTAGCAGCAGGGGAGCCCTCCAGGACGACCACCTTTGATTGAGGCGAACTGACACCCTCGCGCGCACTGCTCACTCCCCCCTCCGCAGCCCGTGACGGCTCTCTCGCCGGGGATTGCATGTGCTTAGCTTTCTTTTTTTTCTTTGCGTGGGCGGGCCCTACTGCATGTGCATGAACAACCTCCATTGCCGGATCTGCTGTCCTCATGTCCTCACGCCCTTCACCTGCCATGCCGCCTGCACCAACCTCCCCAATGCCTATTCTGTCGTACTCTCGTTGCAAGTCCTCCCGTCCACCAACAAAAGGTTTAAGTTTGCCCTCTCGCCCCAAGTTGGGCGATTCAAACATGCGATGAGTTGGAGCTGTCGATGATACCACCAGCGTGCCGGGCTCGTCGTCACTCTGTCATTGACAAAAATCGTGAAACCAACATCGGTGCAAAAACCAGCATCGCAACGAGCAGCGCAACCACCATAGCAACAATCGTGTAACAAAAATGAAAACATAACAAGTTTAGGAAGTATGGAGAGCCATGCAACAACAATGAAAACAAATGCAACCATTGCCTGAGAATGACATGCACAAGCAGCCTTCTCCAGAGCTGCCGGATTTGCACACGCATTGCAAACAATCTAAGGTTCACTCAACTATCTAAAGTTCACTCATCCAGCGAAGCCAGGATGAAGATGCAAAAACAAAGCGAGGTAACAAAGCGAAAGCAAAAAAGAAATCGAACAAAGCGAAAGCAGAAGTGGCTTGCCTGAGAGTACTCGGCTTCAGTTGGCGCGGGTTGTGAGCAAGACACTGGAATCTCCTGCTGGAGCTTCAGTTTGGCCATGCGAGAGATTGGCCGTCGTCCGTAGTACAGAGCTTTCAACTTCCGCCGCGGTCTGGATGTGAGGTCTCTCTCAGGAGAGCCACGCCCTTCAGGCGGCATAAGTCCCAGCCAAAAAGATCTCCGTTTTTGGGGTACATGCCTCGAATAGCATGTTAAGCCAAGATTAGCATGAGATTTAGGGTACGTATCCAGGAAGCCATGTGTCGCCAGCCCGAATGAAAACCGACGGCGGTGGACATTTATTGCCCAACTGCGCAATTAAATGTCGGATGAAGCCCTCCATGTCGGATGAAAATCGACGTAAGAGGCCCGGAATTTCCAACGTAGAGGTAATTTCGGAGCGCTGCCGATGGAATTCCGGCGCCGGATTTCCATCCTGCAGGTAATTCGGAGCGCAGCAGGATGGAAAATCAGCGCCGAATTTCCATCCAGCAAGTAGGGCGGCGCTGGAAATTTCCCTCACGCAGGTAATTCAGAAGCGGATGGATGGAAATCCGGCGCCGGATTTCCATCCGCGCAGGTAGGGCGGCGCGCCAAATTTCCCTCACGCAGGTAATTCAGAAGCGGATGGATGGAAATCCGGCGCCGGATTTCCATTCGCGCAGGTAGGGCGGCGCTCGAATTTCCCTCACGCAGGTAATTCAGAAGCGGATGGATGGAAATCGGCGCCGGATTTCCATCCCGCGCAGGTAATTCGCAGGCGGATGGATGGAAATCCGGCCGATTTCCATCCGCGCGGAGCGGATGGATGGGCGGCGCCGAATTTCCATCAGCAGGTAATCGAATCCCTCGGCGCCGAATTTCCATCCTGCAGGTAATTCGAAAATGGATGGAAATCGGCAGGTAAGTGGAATCCGGATGGATGGAAATTCGGCGCCGAATTTCCATCCTGCAGGTAATTCGCCGATGGATGGAAATCCGCGCCGAATTTCCATCCAGCATTTTTATGGTCCCGCCGAATTTCCATTCACCAGGGATTGCTCAGAATTACCTTCCTGCAGGTAATTCTGTCGATGAAATACCTTCCTGCCTTCATCGATCAGAATACCTGCAGGAAGGTAATTCTCGATGAAATACCTGGGAATGGAAATTTCGGCGCCGGATTTCCATTCCATCCGGATTCCACTTACCTGCTGGATGGAAAAGGTGCCGGATTTCCATCCATCCGGGTTTCGAATTACCTGCAGGATGGAAATTCGGCGCCGGATTTCCATCCGGGGGATGGTCTCTGTCGGAGAGGTGCCGGCCTCTCCGCCGCTCTGTTGGATATCCGGATTGAAATTCGGCGCCGTTTTCCCATCTGGGGAGGTTTTTATGTCGGCCAGTTTTCGGTCTGACCCCCCGACACGACTTCCTTTGGGGGGCCCGGATGGAAATTCGGCGCCGAATCTCCATCCAGGGATCTCTCTGTCGCACAGCCGACCTCTACGCCCGAGGCGACTTCATCCGGGCGTCCCCTGTTCGATATTCGGTGCCGAATTTCCGTCCGGGGGTTGAAATGTGACGGCCAAGTGCCGGCCTCTCCCCCCTCCCCGAATGCATCCAAACCGCCCCGGATGGAAATTCGGCGCCGTTTTTCCATCCGGGGATGTTTTTATTCCGGCCAGTTTTCGGCCTGACCCCCCGACACGACTTCCTTTGGGGGGGCCCGGATGGAAATTCGGCGCCGAATCTCCATCCAGGGGATATTCTCTGTCGCACACGCGCCGGCCTCTCTGCGCCCGAGGCGACTTCATCCGGGCTTCCCCCTGTTGGATATTGGGTGCCGAATTTCCATTGGGGGTAGTAATGTGACGGCACGGTGCCGGCTTCTCCCCTTCAGCCGTCATCATCCGGACGGCCCCCCACTTTCTGACTGCATACCGTTGGCAGTTATTGCGCAAAGACCAGGGGCCGCATTCCGGAGACAAGGTTCATTAACACTCTGACTGTGGATTTTTGAGATAGTTGGCTCCCTGGATTTGGATCAGGCTTCGTCGCTCGGACAAATCGGCATCGCATTCATTCCCATCGCTGCATCCCCCTTCTACCAGGGAGCTTCCCGCACGCCATCCTGGCAGTCTTGTGTGCACATCTCCCATGGCGGAAAAACCGAGCGCTACAGTGTACTGCCCTCCTCACGAGCATAGAGCTTCATTTCCGTGCAGAGGGGACATCTGCCGGGTGATGGAGAAATATCTGTGCGTTCGATACCACCTGAAACCGGGGTCGGTTTTTTGGAGGAGGAAAGGAAGGACTCTAACGGCCTTGTTGTCGAGAGTATTGTTGTGCTCCACGATGATTTCGGCGATGGCAGGGAATGGCGAGTTCCACCATCGGACAACGTCATATACAGGGCTGTTGGGGACTTCATTTGCCCGCCAAATGCACCTTCTATCCTGGCGCCTTCCACGAAACAATCCGCGAATCAGAGAGTGGCTACCTCAAAGAGAGAAGTCCGCAACGAAGTAATCAGAGCCGAACCCATCCATGAAGACGAGCGAGAACCGGGTTGTTCACAACCTGTCCGACTCAGACGAGGTCATGGAAGTTCGAGGTCGTCCTGGAGATCAGGCAAGTCCTCAATGGACGTCAGTGGAGGAGGGAGTCATATTCCCAGCACGAGCACCGCAGTTCGATCTATTCTTGAAATTCTGCGAGGGCTTCACCTGGAGGGACACCGTCGGAGCTGGCCGGGGGACTACAGCAAGTTCGCAATTAAATCGGTTACATGCCTTCCCGCCGACGTCGACGGTAATATCTTCTTTGAGTTCCCTCCTCGGGCGGACTACTCGAGGGCGTCCGGAATGTTGACAGATATGGATAGAAAACATGACGGTCATCCTTGGTGCGTTACCAAAACCACCAGCATGAAGATGCTCGATGGTGTGCGGGTGCGCTACGTTGTTTGTGCGGGCGCGTTGCGGTGTTTCTCCCCAACTTGCTTCCACTTTAAATCCAGAGGTCACAGGAACGAGACCGATTGGACAGGCACAGCTCATCAACCATTTCGAGCTCAGGAGAAGTTCCGAACTCCACATTTAAGTGTGCACATTGCAAAGAACCACCACACTGCATGTCTGTTTGTAATGCCAAGCAGTTCTATGTGTTGCACCGTTTCCCTGACCTCCCGAGCTTGCATACACGTTGGTTCCCATTGTCACAAATTGCGAGGGGGAACTCGCGGGAGGCTGCCCACGAAGCAGAGCAGCTCGTTCAGGAGGAGGTTAAGTTGAGACCGGGTGCCAAACCCAACAGATACAGCTCCAAGCCGCCCATAAGATGGCATTGGCCAGAATTATGTCGGAAGACGGCTCCGATAGAGTTCTCTCGACGAGAAGGAAATGGAGGCATTGCTGGAGTCGGTGTCCCACGTATGTTCACCGAATGTCCGAAACCACATTGTCTCATGCAAACAGAAAATTGGGCGTGGCTCGGATATGCACTCCATTCTGGAGGTGAAGCGACGATGTGGATATACATTCATGGAAGTAGGTTTCCAGGACAAGGGACTGAGGCAGATCGTGTTTCGTATTCAAAATGTCCACGTGTGGACCTGGCAGCGGCGTCAAACTGGTCGACAGGATGACGAGTGGGAACTTGTCAAACAGTTGGGTCATGTTCGACCATATCAAGCGAATTACAAATCACCAGTGGTGACAATGGGTGCACATGTCTACGACACCCACTGCAGGATGCTAATGACAATTGCTATTTGTGAGATGAAAGGAGAGGACACACAATCGGAGATGCTTCTTTGGCAGGGAATAAACGAACAGATGGCCAAGGCGGGATTGCCCCCTCCCAATTTCCGTGGTTTCATGGCGGACAACGCACAAGCAAATTGGGCTGCCATCCGAAGGGTGTACGGGTCAAAATCGGTGTCGGACCCACTACGGCTACTCCTCTTGTGAGGGGCAGCCACTTGTGACGGTGCAGGCGCATTTTCGCGTCCCGTTGAATATTATTCTTGCATATTTGTAACTTGCTTGTAACCTGAACATGTGCTTGTGCAAGAAATGTGTCTCGACTCCGACACCGACATGCCCACGACAAACATGGCCGAATCAGTGCATTCTTCCTGGCGTGCCTCCTCTGCGGCGCATCTGGTGGACATCCTCACTGCCACAACGGAGGACATTGTGAGATCAATTATGCAGCAATGCAGGTACAACGAGTTATTGAAAGGGAAACAGTGGGGCTTGGGGCCGGACAGGCAGGAAATGCTGATGTGGACTGCCTCCAGATCGAAGAATCCTCGGAAGTGGGCGGCGGCCTTGCGAGAGGGCCTTCGGGACACGCCATTGCTTCGAAGAGGCCAACATTTGGAAGGAGATGTTCATACCCGTCCAGTGAGACGAAGACTTGACGAGGCACCTGGCGGGGAAGAGGATTCATGGCGAGCTGACAAGAATATTCGCACGCTCCCTCGTGGTCCCGTGATGTTGCTCGAGGAGGTCTCGTCGTCGCACCGCAAGTCCTGCACGTTCAAGATCGCCATCTCCTTTGAGCACAGGGCACGTGCCCGAGAACATAACGAGCCATCTGTAGTAAGCAGTACAACATTCCCATTGTGGAGACAAGAGTGTCGGAGTCACAGTGGAGAATTGCAAGGACATTGCCGGCATTTCGAGGGAAGTGCTGCGCCATTCGGGTGGATACGAGAGCACGCTGTGGTGAGATGATTCGGAGGAACCCACACGGTGCTGTACCTGCACCTTGTTTCAGCGGCAGATTTTTGACTCCCACATTTGCTCACGCCACAACGCAGACATTTTGGTTCTGTAGGCACGACATAATGACCTGTGTATTTGGCAAGCCCAAGTACGGGATTCAGGGAATGCCGGAGCCTCCGGGCGTCTGGCCTGTTGCACCGGTTGCAGCCTCTCTCAGAATGAGGCGGGGATGCTCTATCAGGATTTCGAATGGTGCAACGCACAGACATCCCGGCCCACGCATTTCCGGTTCCTCAGACCCAGCCATTGCAGACTGCTCGGTCCAGTAGAGACGGATTGGACAATTCTGCACATCCCACAATGCGATTCGGAAGAGTGAAGAGACGACACCCTCCCAACAAGTTGAATGAGACTCGGATTGCCAATGCTTGGGATGGCTTGCACTATTCAGAGCTCCGTGGACGTACCCCCACCGGCCTTGGGCGTGTGTATCGGATGGCAACGGCCGGCTCGGCTGTACGCGACGATGTATACACCAATTACGATTGGAGTGGAGCCGACTTGCAATTGTACGGACTTCTCGTTGATGGAAGCAAAGAAGGGTTCGAAGTATTATCCGTGCAAGCATCTGTATTACATTTACCTGAAGAGGTTGAGGATGAACGTGACTATTGATGACTTTATTCATGCACCGGCGTTGAGCGTGAACGAGCTGCACAAACTCCTCCTTAGGGATTCCAGAAATCATTGATGGGGCAAAGGGAATCCTCCATATGGATATTTTCAATTGCATTTTGCTGTATCAGACTTTTTTTTGCAGTGTAATGAAATGCACCCCAAAACTCCTGGAATGAGGCAATATTCCATTCAAACTGAGATCCAACAGAAGCAGTTGTGGGGCCATTTCTGGAAAAATGGCGCCGAATTTCTCTTTTGGGGCCGAAAAACTGGCTAAGTCCCAACATGCACTGGTACCTGTGTCTGGAAATGGCGCCGAATTTCTCTTTTTGGGCCGAAAACTGGCTAAGTCCCAACATGCACTGGTTCGTGTCTGGAAAAATGGCGCCGAATTTCTCTTTTTTGGGCCGAAAACTGGCTAAGTCCCAACATGCATTGGTACGTGTCTGGAAAAATGGCGCCGAATTCCCTTTTGCGCCGAAAACTGGCTAAGTCCGAACATGCACTGGAAAAATGGCGCCGAATTACCTGTCGTGAGGGGACCTATAGCCGCGGAATTCGGCACCATTTTTCGCCAGAGAGACCTATTACCGCGAAATACGTCGCCGTTTTTTCAGGTTACGACCCTATTACCGCGAAATTCGGCGCCATATTTGCACATGTCGCTGGGAATTGGCATGAGCGGAAGACGAAATATCATGAGCACAACTGTCAAAACTGCAATTTTCCCTTCAAGGGGCCGAATAATATATTTGTTTTTCCTGACACATTGCATTAAATATTTGTTTTTTTATTGTTTTTTATTTTCGAAATTTGTACTTCTGCTCATGAAAATCGATTGTCTTACTACTCTGCTCATGCCGCTCATGCTCATGAAATAGCAAACCTCCATCAAGTCCTCCCCTCCAATCATACTCTCTGACTCCACGAGATCTTCTGGTAGCAGGTAGTCTATTAGATTTCTTAGTGGTGACCTGTATCTTGTCTTCCCATCATGCACAGTCAGTAACTGGGAATTCTAGTCATGGAATACCCTGGCCTTTTTCAGCCATGGCCGACCCAGCAATAAGGAGTAAGCTTCCATGAATACTGTAAGTACGGAGGGGCCAGTAGCAGGGAGTGCTCAGGGGCCAACACCTGGTGGGAATTCCACCACTACAACAGTAGGTCCTCAAGGACCTGTCAGTGGGCGGGGTAGGGCACAGATGGCGGTACCTCCAACCGGGCAAAACCACATTTTCCAATATATGTAGGGAAAAGGGATCCTGATGTACACATCAGCCAATTTGAGCACATGGTATTGTGAACAATGAGAATGGCGATGATGCAAGATGAGACTGTTTCCTTGTTCACTTATCAAGAAAGCAAGTGAATGGTATAGATTTCCTAATAATCATTTCCTAACCTGGAATGGCCTTAGTACAACATTCCGAAATAGGTTCAGGACAAGCAAAATTGAGGATGAAGTGTATGGGAGTTTACAACAGTTAAAGCAAAAGAAGCATGAAACTGTTGAAGAGTACATGGAAAAGATGGAATTAATGATGAAAAAGCTGGCTGCTGTGCCACCAGGATTACAGAAGACCTGGTTTGTGAGTGGACTAAGACCTGAACTACAAAAGAAAGTGGATATGCTACCCCATAATACAGTGGAAGAGGCATTTGAAACAGCCAACAGAATTGAGCAATTGGGAATGCTCAGGAGAGAAAAAAAAGATGATGAAGACTCTGAAGATGAGTCAGATGAGGAAGAAGATCAAGAGCTCAAGAGGAAGAGCAAGAAAAAAAAAAAGTTGAAGAGGGACAACTATGAGAAAAGACTGAAGGAAATCTTGAAGAAATATGCCACAGAGGCTGCAACACATTGGAGGAAGGGTGTTTGGTGGTGCAAAATCCAGAATGAAGGCCATACCACAGCTGAATGCCACATGAAGGAGGGGTGAAAGCATGCTAATGTGTACCACTGACACTCCTGAAAATGACTAAATTTTGACTGCTGGCGCATTACTACACCGCGACGCGTGGACATGACATGTTGCAATGAAAACGTGATGAAATTGACAGATGATAGTGCGCACCTCAACCCCACCCATCGGATGCTCGTACATCCTCTTGTACACCTCCAATTTTGCTCATACACCACTAATTTTGAGTTTACGATACTAACTCGACTTCCATTTGCCACCATTTGTTTTCCCCTCATCGCATCCAAGCGGGTTTGGTGCGTTTGATGCCTACTTCAATGCTGCAGATGCTCGTATAATTTTTAGGAGTTTATTTGATATATTTTTAATTTTAAAACAATTTGCAATGAATGATACACTATTTGTAAGAACTCATTTTGGCCTCAAATTCAGAATTGGAGGACCTTGTAGCCATTTCAAGGACACGGCCTTCTTCATTTTCAGTAGCTAAACACTTTTGGTGAAAGAACTATGTTCAAATTTTGAGGTTTAGTAGTACCAAAGTTTGGTGCCCTAAGTTATGCATACAGTGTAGTAGAAAATTCCTATGATGATGGCTTTTTCTGGTTTTGCAGGTCTACTATCCTTTTTGCATTCTTTCATACCTTACATAAGCACATGAAAATCCCTGATAGGACCTTCACATGTTATGGGTGTGAAAATGAGTCCTAAAGGACTACAACATTTTGGGACATTTGAACCTTGTGCAATTCACGACTCCTTTAGGACCCCTTAAACTTGTCAAATCACAAAACAATTTATATGGGCATGACAAGAACTTCAAGGGCTTTCCAATGATATAATGTATCTGTGATTTCAAACTGAACTCAATATCCTAAATTTGGATCGATTGCGCCATATGTGCTGGAAAACAGTTCGTGACATCTTTTTTGGGTCCTATTAGTATGCTTTGACCCGGAGAAACACTGTACTATCTATAAAGTGGATAACCATTCTACTGAGAATTGTTATTACAACAGAAGGACAGCTGCAAGAGAACCTAGGCAAGTGAGGGTGCATCAAGTGCAGCCCCAGCCAAGAAGAAACAATGATCATGACCACTATGGTAGGCCTGGTGGATATAACAATGGTATGGCAGGGAGAGGTAATCCAAGAGGGAATTACCAAGGCAGTTCCCGAGGCAACTATCAAGGTAATCCAAGGGGGAATTATCAGCCAGGGAATCAGGATTATAGAAAAATCCCAGAGCGGACCAAGGGCGAGGACCCAATGGTGAAAAACTGTGTTACTATTGTAATCAGGCGGGACATCGCAAAGCAGCCTGTCCATTCTGGATCAGACACCAGAATGAGATGAGAGCTCATGTGAATGAGGGCCCAGTGGTGGCAGCTCACATGGTTAGACCATGTTTTGTACCAGAAGTAAGTACGATGATAATAACCAGAAGCAAAGCTAAACTAATACCTCCAGAGGATGAGGAAGAAGATGTTAATGAATATGGCAGTGATGTGCCTGAAGATAATGAGGCTTGGAGAGATGAGAAGGAACTGCACAAGGAAGTGGCTGATACCATAAGGGAAATGCAGAAGGATACTGATATCCCTATGGCAGATTCTTCTGACTCTGAAAGAGAAGATGAAGAAAATGAAGAGAAAGTGAGCAAGAGGCTTCACAAGTGCAGGGTAATGAAGGGACTTTGGCTGAAGTAATATGCCAGTCCAAAGCTGAGATTACCATTGGACAGCTATTGGCTGTGGCACCTCATTGTAGGCACAGGCTGTATCAAGCAATTAATCAGATTACTCATGTGACAGAGAACACAGACCTGAATAGCAAGGTGACAAGTTATAATGTGAAGCCTGAAGGGCGAGAAACAGTCATGGACTTTGACGATTCTATGCCGGTAATCCAATTGAGAATTGGAAGCACAGACTTGACTGATGTACTGATAGATGGAGGCTTAGGAGTGAATATTATGATAGACCAATTAAGGCAGAAGCTTGGTCTAAGTAACATGAAACCAGCCCCATTCACAGTAACAATGACAGATCAAAGGAGTGTACAACCATTAGGCTTAATAAGAGGAGTTAAGATACAGATTCAGAAGATGATCTTTAAGATCACAGTGACTGTGTTGAAAATGGATGCTGTCATGGAAGCTTACTCCTTATTGCTGGGTCGGCCATGGCTGAAAAAGGCCAGGGTATTCCATGACTAGAATTCCCAGTTACTGACTGTGCATGATGGGAAGCACAAGATACATGTCACCACTAAGAAATCTAATAGACTACCTGCTACCAGAAGATCTCGTGGAGTCAGAGAGTATGATTGGAGGGGAGGACTTGATGGAGGTTTGCTATTTCATGAGCATGAGCGGCATGAGCAGAGTAGTAAGACAATCGATTTTCATGAGCAGAAGTACAAATTTCGAAAATAAAAAACAATAAAAAACAATAATTTAATGCAATGTGTCAGGAAAAACAAATATATTATTCGGCCCCTTGAAGGGAAAATTGCAGTTTTGACAGTTGTGCTCATGATATTTCGTCTTCCGCTCATGCCAATTCCCAGCGACATGTGCAAATATGGCGCCGAATTTCAGGTTACGGACCCTATTACCGCGAAATTCGGCGCCATATTTGCACACATGTCGTTTGGCATGAGCAAGACGAAATATCATGAGCACAACTGCTGCAATTTTCCCTTCAAGGGGCCGAATAATATATTTGTTTTTCCTGACACATTGCATTAAATTATTGTTTTTTATTGTTTTTTATTTTCGAAATTTGTACTTCTGCTCATGAAAATCGATTGTCTTACTACTCTGCTCATGGCGCTCATGCTCATGAAATAGCAAACCTCCATCAAGTCCTCCCCTCCAATCATACTCTCTGACTCCACGAGATCTTCTGGTAGCAGGTAGTCTATTAGATTCTTAGTGGTGACCTGTATCTTGTGCTTCCCATCATGCACAGTCAGTAACTGGGAATTCTAGTCATGGAATACCCTGGCCTTTTTCAGCCATGGCCGACCCAGCAATAAGGAGTAAGCTTCCATGACAGCATCCATTTTCAACACAGTCACTGTGATCTTAAAGATCATCTTCTGAATCTGTATCTTAACTCCTCTTATAAGCCTAATGGTTGTACACTCCTTTGATCTGTCATTGTTACTGTGAATGGGGCTGGTTTCATGTTACTTAGACCAAGCTTCTGCCTTAATTGGTCTATCATAATATTCACTCCTAAGCCTCCATCTATCAGTACATCAGTCAAGTCTGTGCTTCCAATTCTCAATTGGATTACCGGCATAGAATCGTCAAAGTCCATGACTGTTTCTCGCCCTTCAGGCTTCACATTATAACTTGTCACCTTGCTATTCAGGTCTGTGTTCTCTGTCACATGAGTAATCTGATTAATTGCTTGATACAGCCTGTGCCTACAATGAGGTGCCACAGCCAATAGCTGTCCAATGGTAATCTCAGCTTTGGACTGGCATATTACTTCAGCCAAAGTCCCTTCATTACCCTGCACTTGTGAAGCCTCTTGCTCACTTTCTCTTCATTTTCTTCATCTTCTCTTTCAGAGTCAGAAGAATCTGCCATAGGGATATCAGTATCCTTCTGCATTTCCCTTATGGTATCAGCCACTTCCTTGTGCAGTTCCTTCTCATCTCTCCAAGCCTCATTATCTTCAGGCACATCACTGCCATATTCATTAACATCTTCTTCCTCATCCTCTGGAGGTATTAGTTTAGCTTTGCTTCTGGTTATTATCATCGTACTTACTTCTGGTACAAAACATGGTCTAACCATGTGAGCTGCCACCACTGGGCCCTCATTCACATGAGCTCTCATCTCATTCTGGTGTCTGATCCAGAATGGACAGGCTGCTTTGCGATGTCCCGCCTGATTACAATAGTAACACAGTTTTTCACCATTGGGTCCTCGCCCTTGGTCCGCTCTGGGATTATTTCTATAATCCTGATTCCCTGGCTGATAATTCCCCCTTGGATTACCTTGATAGTTGCCTCGGGAACTGCCTTGGTAATTCCCTCTTGGATTACCCTCCCTGCCATACCATTGTTATATCCACCAGGCCTACCATAGTGGTCATGATCATTGTTTCTTCTTGGCTGGGGCTGCACTTGATGCACCCTCACTTGCCTAGGTTCTCTTGCAGCTGTCCTTCTGTTGTAATAACAATTCTCAGTAGAATGGTTATCCACTTTATAGATAGTACAGTGTTTCTCCGGGTCAAAGCATACTAATAGGACCCAAAAAAGATGTCACGAACTGTTTTCCAGCACATATGGCGCAATCGATCCAAATTTAGGATATTGAGTTCAGTTTGAAATCACAGATACATTATATCATTGGAAAGCCCTTGAAGTTCTTGTCATGCCCATATAAATTGTTTTGTGATTTGACAAGTTTAAGGGGTCCTAAAGGAGTCGTGAATTGCACAAGGTTCAAATGTCCCAAAATGTTGTAGTCCTTTAGGACTCATTTTCACACCCATAACATGTGAAGGTCCTATCAGGGATTTTCATGTGCTTATGTAAGGTATGAAAGAATGCAAAAAGGATAGTAGACCTGCAAAACCAGAAAAAGCCATCATCATAGGAATTTTCTACTACACTACACATAACTTAGGGCACCAAACTTGGTACTACTAAACCTCAAAATTTGAACATAGTTCTTTCACCAAAAGTGTTTAGCTACTGAAAATGAAGAAGGCCGTGTCCTTGAAATGGCTACAAGGTCCTCCAATTCTGAATTTGAGGCCAAATGAGTTCTTACAAATAGTGTATCATTCATTGCAAATTGTTTTAAAATTAAAAATATATCAAATAAACTCCTAAAAATTATACGAGCATCTGCAGCATTGAAGTAGGCATCAAACGCACCAAACCCGCTTGGATGCGATGAGGGGAAAACAAATGGTGGCAAATGGAAGTCGAGTTAGTATCGTAAACTCAAAATTAGTGGTGTATGAGCAAAATTGGAGTGTACAAGAGGATGTACGAGCATCCGATGGGTGGGGTTGAGGTGCGCACTATCATCTGTCAATTTCATCACGTTTTCATTGCAACATGTCATGTCCACGCGTCGCGGTGTAATGCGCCAGCAGTCAAAATTTAGTCATTTTCAGGAGTGTCAGTGGTACACATTAGCATGCTTTCACCCCTCCTTCATGTGGCATTCAGCTGTGGTATGGCCTTCATTCTGGCATTTTGCACACCAAACACCCTTCCTCCAATGTGTTGCAGCCTCTGTGGCATATTTCTTCAAGATTTCCTTCAGTCTTTTCTCATAGTTGTCCCTCTTCAACTTTTCTTTTTTCTTGCTCTTCCTCTTGAGCTCTTGATCTTCTTCCTCATCTGACTCATCTTCAGAGTCTTCATCATCTTTTTTTTCTCTCCTGAGCATTCCCAATTGCTCAATTCTGTTGGCTGTTTCAAATGCCTCTTCCACTGTATTATGGGGTAGCATATCCACTTTCTTTTGTAGTTCAGGTCTTAGTCCACTCACAAACCAGGTCTTCTGTAATCCTGGTGCTGGCACAGCAGCCAGCTTTTTCATCATTAATTCCATCTTTTCCATGTACTCTTCAACAGTTTCATGCTTCTTTTGCTTTAACTGTTGTAAACTCCCATACACTTCATCCTCAATTTTGCTTGTCCTGAACCTATTTCGGAATGTTGTACTAAGGCCATTCCAGGTTAGGAAATGATTATTAGGAAATCTTGCATACCATTCACTTGCTTTCTTGATAAGTGAACAAGGAAACAGTCTCATCTTGGCATCATCGCCATTCTCATTGTTCACAATACACATGTGCTCAAATTGGCTGATGTGTACATCAGGATCCCTTTTCCCTACATATATTGGAAAATGTGGTTTTGCCCGTGTTGGAGGTACCGCCATCTGTGGCCCTACACCCTGCCCACTGACAGGTCCTTGAGGACCTACTGTTGTAGTGGTGGAATTCCCACCAGGTGTTGGCCCCTGAGCACTCCCTGCTACTGGCCCCTCCGTACTTACAGTATTCCTAGCTCTAGTTGCACTACTTCCCACACTCCTTGTCCCCCCAGAGCCAGATCCAAGCTGCCCGCCTGATCCCCCTGAGCCGACACCTTCGTTGGCCTGTGATTCAAGTGCTCCACTTGATCCAGGTCCAACGGGTTGGGATGTCCTGGTTGTTGTCTCAACTTCAACTGTTGGGTCTACTTCTTCATACTCTTCATCTTTCAAATTCGCCTCTTTGTTTTCATCTTCCAAGTTCTTCTCTTGGTTTTCCTCTTCCTCACTCATATAACTCAACCGGAGTGGTGTTGGAGAGTCCAAACTCTCCGTTGGCTCTGCCACATCCTCCTCTCTTTCTTTGTTTTGTGCTTCAGAAACTGGAGTTCTCGCTTTTGGTATTCCATGCCAACTCTGATAAAAAAATTCTGTCAAATCTTTAATCCAGGGATGTACCTCAGATCTCTCCCCTCGTGGCTGATCTTCTTCCTGTACCAAATCCCTTAATCTTTCTTGTAAGGAATAAGAAGGAGTGGCATCCAACTATGGTTCCTTCGGTATGGGTGATGTGCTCTCCGATCTTAATGGTGTGAGAGGTCCAGATGATTCCCCTATGTCTATTCCCCCTCCCAAAGATATGGATAATAAGCTTTCAAATAATTTATTTTTTTCGCTGAATATCTGTGGAGTCTAGCTTCTCTTTCATCACTCATGTCCCATGTCTTTCATATCTTTAATGAGGCAGTAACCAAAACTCTCTTCTGTAGTACCTCTCGTATATGCCTGGATTTCTTTCAAGCTTTAATGCACCCTTGGCTATACTAGAAGTCTCCGTTACCATATAACTATATGGCAAGCAAGTCTGGAAAGCTGTTCTTGGTGTAAGTTTGATCCACAGGATATCCTTGGGAATCCAATTCTTTACCAGTACAAGTTCTTCATGCATATGAGTGTAAACATTCACTTTTTGTTCCTCCCAGCCTTCAAACTCCACTCGTTTAATGGATAGTAATGCTATCACATAAACCAGTGTTGGTAACCAACTTGCTCTCTTTCTACAGGCCACTTGATAAATCTTTATCACTCCTTTCTCCAGACCCCACCCTGGATCTGCATCATGCACTCTCTTAAGAATGTTTTCTTTGCAACCGTCTGGCAATTCCAAAAACCTCTGAAAGAATTGTTTGGACAATCTTTCTTTCTCAGTTCCACAGGGAATTTGATTCACATCAAATTATTTAATTCTCCAACCACCATGATCCCACCAGATGCCTGTCACATCCGGTTGTTCTTGACCCAGTTCCCCAGTATGGTCGCCAAATGTCGAGCGGCTTTTACTCACCCATCCCTTCGCTATCCGAGGTAGAAACTCCAAGATAGAAGAGTTGGATATCTCTAAACACTCAGCCCGCTCAGAACAATCAGTCATGACCTACAACTAGTGTATCATGGAAGTGCTTCTTGTTTGTATTCTTTCTTGCCTTCATGTCAGCAAATTACCTTACTGTTTATATTTAAGCACCATATTGCTTTAGCAATCCACCATGTTCCAATCACTCATCTCTTCATTCCACAACTTCACTCAGATTTCTCTACACAGTGTGAGTATGGAATATGTATCAGATTATGATCTATCAGTTAACAGGCCGAAGCCATGGTGTCCCTAGTCTGCTCTACAGTATAACTCTACAGCTTGCATGAATCAAGCATCAACAGTTTGTGACTCCTCATTCACTGCGTTCTCCATTCCTCAGCTCCAGATCGTCCTTCCCTTCCCGATGGCCAAGTCGTGATCCAAGAAGTGCCCTCCCTCCATTGCTACTCTGTCTTTTCTACCTGCAAGCTGTTTTAACTGCCTAACTAACTAATTGTCATCCAGATAGAATACACGTTCCCGCTGCCGATGTCGTTCCCACACAGTCGTTCCCTGCGAATGTTGTGACGGGCTGTGCCCAACTGTGTCGGCTGTGACTGGCTGTGTCGGACTGGGCCGGGTTGTGACTGGTTGTATTGAGCTGTGTCGAGCTGTGTCGGACTGTGACTGGCTGTGTAAAGCTATGTCGGGCTGTGTCAGGCTGTGATAGACTATGATAGACTGTGATAGGCTGTGTAAGGCTGTGTAAGGCTGTGTCAGACTGTGACTAGCTGTGTCAAGCTGTGTCTAACTGTGTAAGCCTGTCTATCACCCCTAAGGCCTGTGTTGGTCTAAGTCTACCATCCGTAAGTCTGCGCAAAAACTAAGGGTACCCCACAGAACCCGTAAAACTGTCTAAGTCCCAGACAGCCCTCTAATACGCCCCCGAATAGGCCGCCTCAGAATAGGCGCAGAAGTCAATCGAGCCTTGAGTTCCTCAAAGGCTTCATCCTGCTCCTCCTCCCACTGCCGCTCCTGACCCACCTTGGTCAACTTGGTAAGAGCCTTTGCAATGCTGCTAAATCCCTTGACAAACCATCGATAGTAGTTTGCCAATCCCATGAAAGCATGAACTCTGCTAACATCGATGGGGCGTGGAATGCGTGCAATGGCCTCCACCTTTGTCTTTTGTCCACCCAATCCTCCAGGGTATATCATGTGGCCTAGATACTCAATCTGGTTGTGGAAGAACTTGCACTTCCCATGGTGCAATTTCAACCCATGCGCTCTCAAACGCTCAAACACCATCTGAAGGTGTCTCTCGTGCTCCTCAATCGTAGCACTAAAGATGATGATGTCATCAATGTAGCACCGGGCAAAATCTAGCCCCGCAAGAATCTTATCCATGACCCTCTGAAACACTGCAGGAGCATTCTTCAACCCAAACGGTAGGAACCGCCATTGGTACAAGCAATCCTTCCCATGTTGGTCAATCCCCCAAAATGTCGTCTTTTGCTTGTCAGCCTCTTTGATTGACAACTGGTGGTAACCGGATTGCAAGTCCAATGTGCTAAACACCTTTGCATGCCCAATGGCATCAAAGATCTCCTCTGGAATTGGCATGGCATATCTATCGGACTTAGTCTGACGGTTCACAGGACGGTAGTGCCCACACATCCTCTTTTCTGTCCAATTGCCATAGATATCATTCTTAGCTGGCATCACTGTTGCTGAGGCATACTCCCCGCCTAACAACTCCACCAATCCAGCTTCGAACAACTCCATAGTCCAAGACTGGATCAAAGACCTCTCCATATCACTATACTTGTAGGGCCTTCGAAAAATTGGCGTGTCACTTGCCAAATCAATACGAATCTCCTGGCCCTTCAAACTCCCCAAATCCTTCAAACCCCAAAGCAATTTCTATAAGCCCTTAGAAATCGCTAGATCCTCCGCCTCTCTCCTCCGGTGACTGTAGGTCCAACATCTGGTTCCCAGTTGTCCTCAGTGACTACAACCTTGGGTACACCAGGCTTGGAAGTAGGAGACGCATCATTTGGTTGCTAGATAGCAACCTCTCGGGCTTTATCCGCCCACCCTGACCGTGGCGTAGCCTCCACTTGCTCCGCCATAGCCACCTTGAGAACATCCTCTGGGGAAGAAACATTCCCAACCTCTTCAAAAACATTGGCCACCTTGGCCTCCAACTGATCCTCAGTGTATGGCTCTCCCCACTCCTCATACTGCCGCTTGAGAGATCCAATGACTCTCTCTTTGCGCATCTCATCCCACATCTGCCATGGGTGTTTGCACCCCATGATCCTGTGCTCGCCCCCACTCATTGCCTCTACCGTTCCGGTTGGCAGAGATGGTGCAATATCCAATGGAAGTGCAGAAGTAGTCACCGATGCTTGCAATCTCCGTTGCTCAGCCATGCACAAGCCAATGACCCATGTCAAGCAATTGAGATCCATTGCTTGACCCAACACCTGGCGCCGTGATGCCTCTGACAGAGCTGGCATAGCTGTAGTGCCCGTGGCAAATCCCATTGCCCGCTCTCGCTCCTCCGCATTGGGCTCCACCAATTGTTGTAGCACACTGTCCCAAATCAACCCAGGACCATTGTCTCGAAAAGCATGAGACGAGGGAAAGCTCATGAGCGTAGGCAAGGCTGCACGTGGCTGCCCCACTCGATTTACCACTGCTAGAGGTGGACGGTCATCATGTCGCACCCTATGTGGTTGCCTCCCTTAGTCCAAAATGCCCTCAACTGTGAGATTGGGTGGCCGTTGAATGGAATCGTATGCTCCCTTGAGCAGCTCTGGTGGTGCAAGATTGGTCCACCACAATCGAGGTCAATGCGCTCGTGATCCCACCGCTGCTGCATCCAATAGCACCGCCGATCCAATCCAAGACCGCACCTGATGCACACTGGCCATAACCCTAGCCCGAGAGTCTCCATAAGAGGAACTTCTCCAAGATATAGGCTAGAGGTTGCACTTGCCTCGTCTGCAAGTCACGCAACACTCTCAACATCTCCCAAAACAAATGTGATCGTGCATCATGCAAGCCATTCCCATGACTTGCGGGAGAGTGTCATTGGCAAGGCCATCCACCTATCACCAAGTCAATGGCACCATGCCAGTCCCAATCATCCGCCCCCAACAAGGTAATGTCTGCTGGCAAGGCCTTTTGATACCCTTGAATTGCTGAGAGAGACAACAACTCAGGATACCGATGTGTGAGCAAGGCGATGTGGCGCATAGAAATACGCCAAGCTATCTCATCCTTCTCCACATACAAGTACTTGCGTATTTTAATCCCTGCTTGCAACACTCCTGCAAGCCCAGTGCTCATGCCTCCAAACATGTCTAGCAAGCAAATCCCTGAGTCAGGTGGTTGTCAGGTAATGGGCATTGTGTCCAAAGGAGCTAACTAAGGAGGTCCGGGTGATGTCATTGAACTCCTCTCACTCACCAATGGATAGGCCTCCTGCCATGCTTGGTGCACACACTCGCCTGCTACTCGATGCAAATTCCCAACTGTACCCCACAGTGGAATATGAACAGGCACATGAGGAAACACATCAGCCTTGTATGCCAATTGTTTGTCCTCATCAGGTGGTGGTCTATCATCTGCATGGCTATTGCCCTCCAAGAGCTTACCACCCCAAGCCACCACCCCTGAGAATGCAGCCAATGTGGGCATCATGTTCATATGATCCACCGCTACATTCCCAATAAACCGCACTGGGAGCAGTGCACGTCGACCATCCCTTGACTGCCATTCTGGCCTATAGGACGCCGTTTCCTCCCAAAAGTCCAAAGTAACGCCCATTGGGTATAACACAGCCCCACCAACAAGCACATCATAAGACATCGCGTCCGTAACAATGGCTTTAGCTCTCATGACAGAGCCATTTGTAGGATGATCTGGCTGCAATCGAATGAAGAGCTCATGGCGTGTACTCCCTTGTGCCTTCTCTGAACTACCCTAAGATGTTTGAATTTGGAAATGACAAGGCTCCAAATCCGCCTCTGTAAGGCCCAAGCCTGCAATTGCTGCTCTCCCCAACAATATCAATGGCTGTGCTCCCGAGTCCAACAAGACTTGCAGTGGCCTATACCTCCTCCCGGTTGGGCCACCCAATATACACTCCATCCTGATTGTCCACCATGACTACCTCAGGAGTCACCATGCTGTGCTCAATGGCTGGCCTAGCTGGCAACTCCTGCAACCTTGCAGCTACCGCTTGCCATGGCACCGCTATGGCTGACTTCACCCTCGAATCCAAAGCATCCATAGACTGCACCTTATCTGCTATCTCCGCAGATAGTGCCGATGCATCACCACTCTCACAGAGTCTAGCTGCTAGTCTGAACACAGCAGCTGGCCGAATCCCCGGCATTGCAATGGTCATTTGCAAAAAATGATGGAGCTTGGCAAACCGCCGTAGTGGCCCCCAACAATGTACTGGCTGCACCTTGCTTTGCAGCACCACCCACTGGCATTTCCCAAGCCACACCAACTCTCCCCAATGACACTCGTGGCTCTACCTCTGACACACTTGGGCGAGCGGGTGTCATTGATGGCGTAGGTGGCACTGTCTCAGCCAATGTAAAGGACTGTGGAAGCCTTGTCTGCCGATTTGTTTCCCCCATTTGTGGATCAAAATCCACATCCGCTCCTCTTGGCTCAGGAACACGCGTTGCTGCTTGAGTGACAGCAGCAGCAGAGTCCAATACATGCAATGGCCTTACAAGTGCGGCTCCACACATGAAGCCCATACCAATTTGATCTTCCCTAGGCATAGGAGGTTGTGCAGGTGGGGCTTGAACCTCAAGCCTTGGAGCTGGCGCAACATGACTAGTGGCCATGGCAGCAAGACGTTGCTCTGGCTGGGCAAGTCTATCCACCATGCCTTGGTCATGACCTTGACCCTGACCCTGTGCTCCTTGGTTTTGGTTACGACCTCCACCCCGACCTCTGCCTCCTCTACCTCTCTTGACTACATTGCCTCGTCCTCGGCCACCATTGTTCCCTTGGAACTGGCCTGGCCGTAGCTCAGGATGCAAGCCATAACAATGGGCCTCCTCATGCCCATACTTTCCACAATGCCCATACTGTAGTTATGTAGGCTGTGCCTGTGCCGGCCCTTTGCCTCTCTCCCGGCAATCCTTCTTGACATGGGATCCTCCACAATCCCAACAAGTTACACCCGATTGTTGTTGGCCTGAGAATGAAGGAAGAGACCTCTGCATCTGAGATCCTCTCTGTCCTTCCCTCGGCTTCACCTGAGCCCCCTTGTTGCCTTGAACACGTTGGGATAGTGGTTGTTGTTGGCTAGGAGCCCTACTTCGTTGTGTCTCCTTCCCAAACCCCACCATAACCACTCGCTCCTCCACCTTATTGAGCCCTATCCGCTCTACCAGCAAAAATACATTTGCTAAGGTGGGTTGGTCCACTTGTAGGAGAGTTGCATCCCGCACCCTTCTCCTCACTTCCTTGTCTAGGATCCCATACCAGAACTGGACTGCCTGAGCTTCTGTAACCCCTTGGTTTACGTTTACCAAGCGTCTCATGCGAGTGTAAGCCTCCCTCAAACTCTCAGTAGACCTTTGTTGGAACTCTTGCAAGCTCCGCAACTTCTCTGTCCTTATCCCTTGGTAGTTTCTCCTCAACTCCTCGAAGAACTCCACAACTGGGTTAAAGACAGGCACGGGTGCTGGTGCTGCAGCAGGAGCTTGAGTGGATTTCCCAGCTCCTGTACCACTTGTCCCACTACTAGTGCTTGCAGTTGGAAATGTTTGTGTAGCTGCTGGTGTCGCCGCTGCCCTTGTGCCTCTAGTGATGGAGACATAGTTAGGTGACCAATATTCTCGCTACTCCTCAATCTCCACCGCATGTCCCCGCCTAAATTCATGGTAATCATCCATGGGCGGCCCCTCAAGGTGCTGGAATAGCCCCTTCCACGCCATAAAGGGCGTAAATAGTTGTGGATTGCGCATTTGCTGCAAATCACACCAATTGTCAAACTCTTGTATGAAGTCATCAAGCTCAATGTGCCCACAGCTTCAGAGTACCTACGTGGCCCCTTGGTAGCTCCATATATCTCCTCCATCGTGTCCCACAACAATGGCATGGAAATGACTTGCACCCTTGACGAGAATCCTCCTGACTCCGAGTCTAAGCCTTCCTCAGAAGACACTGAAGGTGAAGATGGCCTGAACCGCACACCTCGTCTTGTGTACCCACTAGTATCGCTGGTGTTCGTACCAGCACTCCCCTCAGCAACTAGTGGCACCTCCATGATGAAAACTCACAACCCTGGTTGTCAAGCTGTCTCTAATCCCCACTTTCCACAAGGTAACCGGGTAGAGAACCTGTTGCGGCTACTGGTTCAAACAGGAATAATAGGTTTCTAACGTAGACTTGTACCTGCACCTGCATCCACCGCAAGCACTCCTATGGTCTGCTGGTCATCAACCCAGCCTCACTATAGAAGAAACGCTGGTGGTCTTGCTGGTCATCACTCCAGCCTCACCACCGACAACATACTCTAGGATTGGCCGGTGATCAAATCCGGACCAACCTCCTATGAAAACAAGCGCCCACACAAAGCTAACATGGCGCACAGTCAAGCATGCAGGTGTGGAGGGGATGCAAACACAAGAAAATCAAGACAGCAACTCCCCCACACCAAAAACACTCCACGGTGTCGCTCCTGCAAGGACACCCCATCCCAAAGCCGGACTGACTCTTGCCTCCACCTACGGAAAGGTTTTGGCCTACAGAGAGGGTGAAAGACTATGGGGAAGAGAAACTAAAGCAATTCCTAACCCCAGAATGCTCTCATCCCACCACTCTCCCTCCTGTCTCGCATTGACGTGACCGGGCTTCACCCCTTCCCCCATCATTTGCTCATAGGTCTCCAAAGCCTCCATCCCATGTTCCTGCTGTGCATACCCTGCAAGCATCGCACTCCACGACACCACATCTCGTTCAGCCATAGTGTTGACCACTCCCTTTGCATCCTCGATGCACCCACATTTTGCAAACATGTCTACCAGGGTATTGTTCAAAATGACATTTGGTACAATTCCAGCTCTAAAGTTGTCGCCATGGACCTCTTTCCCCTCTTCCAGAGCTGCCAGGGCAGTGTTCAGAATGACATTTGGTACAAATCCAGCTTTGAACAAGGCACGGCCTGCTAAGACCAAGCTGACTCTCTCTCTTGCATCAACGAGGTAACTTACAGAATTCAATATGCATATCAGGGCCGAGTCTGATAAGAGGGCAAAACAAGCTGAAATAGGTTGAAGAAGAAGGTGCCCTCACCACATTGTCCATGACCTTGTGTCATGACCCATGGAGGATTTGACTGACCATGAACCCAAGAGGACTTGTTGTGTGTGCTGCTTGTGTCTGTAGTCAGGTAATGTCAGATTGGTCTATGAGATCCACCATGGTGCAGCTGAGCGGGTAGAGATTGAAACACGGCCTGCTAAGACCAAGATGACTTTGTCTCTTGCACTAACGAGCTAACTTACAGAATTCAATATGCATATCAGGGCCGAGTCTGATAAGAGGAAAAAATAGGCTGAAATAGGTTGAAGAAGAAGGTGCCCTCACGGCCTGCTAAGACCAAGTTGACTCTCCCTCTTGCACCAACGAGCTAACTTACAGAATTCAATATGCATATCAAGGCCGAGTCTGATAAGAGGGCAAAACAGGCTGAAATAGGTTGGAGAAGAAGGTGCCCTCACGGCCTGCTAAGACCAAGCTGACTCTCTCTCTTGCACCAACGAGGTAACTTACAGAATTCAATATGCATATCAAGGCCGAGTCTAATAAGAGGGCAAAACAGGCTGGAATAGGTTGAAGAAGAAGGTGCCCTCACCACATTGTCCTCGACCTTGTGTCATGACCGATGGAGGATTTGACTGACCATGAACCCAAGAGGACCTGTTGTGTGTGCTGCTTGTGTCTGTAGTCAGGTAATGTCGGATTGGTCTGTGAAACCACCACGGTGCAGCTGAGCGGCAAAAGATTGAATCACGGCCTGCTAAGACCAAGATGACTCTCTCTCTTGCACTAACGAGCTAACTTACAGAATTCAACCTGAAAATTTAGGGATGACTTTGATGTCATGGTTTTAGTCATGGTTATCTAGAATTACCTACTTCTAGTTAACTAGGACATTTTGGATATTTATATTTATATTTTGTGTGTTGGGACTTCATTGGGTCTCACATGCCAAGTGAGGTGTCGAGCCTCATTTGGGACATGGGGATAGGTTTTCCCCTTGTGAGGATGGAGGAGGCTCATCTTCTTGTAGTTGAGCCTCCATGAGCTTCTCTCACCTCCATAGCTCTAGGTATTGAGAGGGAGTGTGTTGAGGGCTTTGTAGGGTGGATTCCCTTAGCAAGGGTGCCATTGGCTTGACTTAGTTTATGTGATAGAGTGGATTTCACTTGGAAGGACTAGGCCTTGTTCTTAGTGTGATTGCTTCATGCTTTGAGAGTTTTCATTGTCTTCCAATTCTCTCATTTCTCATCTCTTATCACTACAAGAAGTTCACCTTATGCTTGTGAGTGCGGAGTGTAAGGATTAGTTTTGCACTTGTATGTTAAAGAGGTTGAGAGCTAGGAGAATTTAGCTCTTGTATCACAAGGCTTGCAAGGGGTTGCAAGGAAAGGTGCTCGAGTGTTGCATGCACCAAGGAGTTGGAGAGCTTGAGAAGAAAGCTCTTGAGTCACAAGATTTTGCAAGGATTGCAAAGAGGAAGTCTTGTGTGTGTGGAAGCATGGATTCTAGGGTTTTTGTATGCATTATGGAGTCAATGGTGTACACCATGGCTTGTGGAGAGTGACTAAAGGCTTGTTAGTGCTCATTTCACTATCAAGCCAGGGTTAAGCAAGTTCAAAGTGTGGATGTTGTGGAAAAGAAGCCAAAGAGCTACATAGGCTTTGGGCTTGAAGACAACAAGGGCAAGTACTTGGAGAGTACTAAGAAGCTCAAGAGGTTTTGAAAGGGAGCATGTGAAGAAATCTTCCAATCATGGTGGTGTGGAGCCAAGCTTAGGGCGCCATTGGAATGGCTTGGAGAACATATGGTGGGAAATCCTTGAAGGGAAATCATCAGGATTTTGATTTGTTCCTCCAGAGGTTATGAGCAGTGTCCACGGCGAATGGGACAGCCGTGCGGAAGATTGCAATAACCTCGATCCGGACACATACGCCACGAAAAGATGAGACAGAGTCTTCCGGTGGAAAAAACGGTCAGCCCTCGCACGGAAGAAAATTGATTTAGCACCATCTTTAAAGGCCACGATGCAATCGTTCAAAGATGTTCCCCGCCCTGGAATTGGGCGTGTGTGTGCACACGGGATCAGCCAAAGCAGGGGAGGTGTACAATGTTTGCATCTCTAGAAATCCAGAGTGCACCTGCCCTGACTTTGACAACATGAAAAGTGCAAAAGGACCTTACACCCACTGCAAGCACATTTACTACATTATGTTGCGCTGTTTGAAGATGCGGGAAGACCAGGAGATGATAGATCACGCTTCTCTCATAGTAAATGAGGCTAAGGAAATGTTAGTTCGTGACCCATGTCCTTGGGTCCCATAGTGACCCCAAAGATATCTTGGTCTCTTCAGATCCATTTTTGTGACGCTGTATTGTTTTCTGCGATCTGTGAACCTCATGCATGCTGAAATGCCTTGAACATTGTTTTCTAACGGTCTTTATTAAACTGCAACACGAAAAGTTTGTTTCGCCGGATCTGTCGCATTATCACACAATTGGAATCTCGTGGTCCGTGCCGACTATAACGTGAATGATCTCTTATTGGAATTGTTCCGTTGACCTGCAATATTGTTTCAGGTAGAGTTTGTACCCCATGCATGATTTCATGGTCAGGGGCACGCTCACATGAGCTCAACATCATTTTCCAACAGACATTTTTTCAACTCACACATAAGGTATGTTTTTCTACATCTGTCGCATTATCACACATTTGGAATCCTTGTAGTCTGTGCCGACTACAACGTGGATTAGCTAAAAATTAAGTTGGCCATATTTAGTTGACCTGTGTGCTCATATGAGCTGAGCATCATTTGCCAACATGTAAGAGTGAAATGGCATTGGTCCCCGACATTATCACACATTTGGAATCCTTGTAGTCTGTGCCGACTACAACATGGATTACCTAAAAATTTGGTTGGCCATATTTAGTTGACCTGTGTGCTCACATGAGCTGAGCATCACTTACCAACATGTACGAGTAAAACGGCATTGGTCTTCGACATTATCACACATTTGGAATCGTGGTAGTTTGTGCCGACTACAACGTGGATTAGCTCTAGGTTGGAATTATTTAGTTGACCTGTGTGCTGACATGATGCCGGATCTCTCTCACTATCACACAACTGGAATCCTTTTAGTCTGTGCCGACTAAACCGTGGATGAGCTCTAGGTTGGGATCTTGGGTACTTCGCCAAATGTGTAGTCGATAGTTGTTTGTTTAATGTATGTACTCCGATTCATGGAACTGAAGAATGTGAAGTCGTTGCCGACTTCAAGATCTCCAACCACAGCGAGACAACCCCTTCCAGCTACCTAAATGTGAGGATCGTTTAACAGTCAACTCAGCCTTCATTTCATAGAAGCTGGCGTACAATGACTCCACAACTTGACATTTCAGGTAGGCAATACACAAAGAGCCAAAATTACATTTGAACTATGGTTGTGGCACAAACATGAGAACCATGAGGTCACAATCACTTCTATGACATGGCACATGTCCAACTTACAGACCCAGAAAAAATTCAATCGTCTTCTTTCCTACATAAGCTAAGTAGTCTGTTTTCCGAGGCATACTTTTTATAAAGCCTCCGAAACGATCAAAAACAATTTTAATTTTTCAACTACCTCTGTGTTAGGGATTGCATAGTAGCTCACATGAGCATTGTCTTTTGCTCTGTAACATTCACTGTTGTAGCTCGTTTCACATGTGTATGCTGCCTTTGCGTGTTCGCAACTGAATGCCATTACTGTACCGACTATCCACTATGGGTATTCAGCTCGTATGAGCATACGACCTTATGCTGACATTTTAACTTAACTGGACTTCCCATTTGAATCCCAGGGGTTTATCCAATACAATAAATTACAGTTGAATATCGAGTCTGTAAAGTCGTTGCCGACTTACGGATTTGTGACCTGCTCGAGCAATGCCCAAACACCAACAAATTGTTGGAATGCGAATCTCTGGAGCTTATGACTAAAGGAGCTAATGATTTTCGATTGCCACTCAAACACAAAGAGGACTTTCACATAAACACTCCACAAGCTCATTCCAATGTTGCTGTTTTGGGATATCATCTTGCTTGCTCTCACTTCTTGGGATAGTAGAGCTTTCTCCTACCTCCTTATGTTCGACGACAGCTCTAACTATTGGTACAGTATGGATGGATCCAAAATACATTGACGTTATGCTGTTTTTAAAGTCGTTGCCGACTTCAATATGACATTTGTTATCTCAAACTGATGACGTCGATGCTTGATGCGCTCTGTAAAGTCGGTGCCGACTTCAGTGCGTTTGAGTTACCCGAGCCCAGACTATCTTTATACCTCTTAAGAAATTTGGACCCAAACAACAACACGTTACAGAAGTAGGATTGCTATTTATTTCTGCAAGTCGTTGCCGACTTCAAACTACATTCCCTCTTTAGGCCACTGCTGTGTCATCAAAGACATATCGCTTGTCTGTCTGGCCTATCTACATTGTCTCACATCCTATGCCGGCAAACTGAGCATGACCCATTTCGCCGTAGCCACCTGTCAATGCATGGAGTGCGAAAGGAGTGGCTGCACTCACTCAGAATGCGGACAGAGTCTCCAACTACTGGACACTCTAGGCAGATGGTGTAGTTTTCGTGTAGTGCAAGAGCTATTTCCCCCGCAAGAACGAACTCCAGGGATTGCTCTTGAACAGTTTCCATGTTTGCCCCATTCCACTGCAAATCCTCCACTTCATCAACCTCGATCTCCTCACCTTCTTCATCAATCTCCATCTGCTCAGCTTCATCATCACCCTCTTTGTCTAATCGGTTATGTCGTCCCCAGCTGAAGGAGCGTTCCCATTCTTGAGACTGCAGAAGCAACATTGCTTCCTGATGTTCCTGCCTGGCAACGCACTCGGCGATATCGTCCAGAAATGGAGTCCACCACAACTCCTGCCCTCCCCATTGCCCTAGACACCACGACTATTGTTGCCTGCATTAGAACTGGGTGCGTCCTTCTTAGCTAAACAGGGAATGTCCTACAACACAGTGGATTCTCAGAAGCAAGATGTCATGGTTTTATTTGTGATTAGTTAGACATAGTTATTTCTAGGTAATGAAGACATTATACATTTATATTTGTATTTTGTTGGCATTGGGACTTCATTTGGTTCCATGTGCCAAGTGAGGTGGCGAACCTCACTTGGGACGTGGGGATGTTATCTCCACGTGAGACGTAGGCAGGCTCGTCTTCTTCTAGTCGAGCCTCCCGAGGCCTCTCTTGTCGCCATAGCTCTAGTACTTGAGATGGAGAGTGGGTGAGGTCTGTATGGTGGAGTGCTTTAGCAAAGGTACCATTGGCTTGACTTATATAACGTGATAGAGTGGTTTCTCATCTTTTCACCATTTCCGTATCACTACAAAAAGACCTGCTTACATCGATGAGTGCAAAGTGTTAGCATAGTTAGCACTTGTGTGAAAGAGAGCTTGGTAGATAGCTTTTAAGTTATAAGGTATTGCAGGGTTTGCAAGAAGAAAGCCTTGTGGTGTTTATGCACAAGAGGAGGTCTTCAAGGAGAGCCCCATTGAAAAGTTTGAGAGCTTGTGAAGAAGCTCTTGTTCTGCAAGTGTTGCAGGGTTTGAGGAGTTCAAGAAGAGCTCGGGTGTTAAGGGAGCAAGCGGTGTATGTGTGGAGTATGGTTTCAGCTTGTGGGAGTCTTCAACTTCAAGCTTAGGAGAGCTATGAGTGGAGGTAGACATCTGATTTCTCTTTGGGGCAGAATAGTGTATTTGTAGAGCATGCTTTGAGTTGGGGTTTCAATCCCAAGCTTGGGAAGAGCATGTCTATGGAAGTGGCAAGTGTAGGGATGGATTAGGAGCTCTAAGAGGTGCACTATTGCCATAGAAGAAAGCACTATGAGTGCATGCTATGGATAGAAGAGGGTATGCCATAGAAAGCTCAATAACTTGTTCTATTCTTGTTTCAATAACTTCCATAGAGAAAGAGAGCTTGTTGTGTGCCAAATAGCTTGCTTAGGGAGTTAGAGGCACTCTTGGCGGTCTATTGATGCTCAAGAAACCAAAGAACAGCACCTCTGGTTGCTCCATAGAAGCCATAGCTCGTTGTAGCAATCGCAGAGGCAAAGCGGCGCAAACCCTAGCTTGGGAACGCGTGGGAATTCATGGGAACGCATGGGAACATTGCCCCAGAGTTGGGAGCACCACCATTGTTCCATCGGATGAACTATTGAGCCAGTGGATGAAAATTGGCGTTCCTGGATGAGAATCGGTTGAAATGGATGAAACTGCGCCATCGGATGAACTATCGCGCTCTTGGATGAAAAATCACGACGACGGATGAAACTTTGTCAGCAGATGAACTATCGTGCCATCGGATGAAAAATCGCAGCGACGGATGAAACTGCGTCAGCAGATGAAATATCACGCCTGATGTCGTGGCAGATGAAATATCGGACCTACGGATGAGAAATCATAGTTTTGGATGAGATTTGGTCAGCGACGGATGAAAAATGGACAATGTGGATATTTTGGAGCTTATGGGGTTGTTTGAGGACTATTTGGGGTCTATTGAGGCCAATATCTTGTAGGTATTGGGGCCTGCTTTGAGGACTATTTGGGGTCTATTGAGGCCAATATCTTGCAGGTATTGGGGCCTGTTTTGAGGACTATTTGGGGTCTATTGAGGCCAATATCTTGCAGGTATTGGGGCCTGCTTGAGGACTATTTGGGGTCTATTGAGGCCAATATCTTACAGGTATTGGGGCTTGGTTGGAGGACAATTGGAGGTCCTTGGATGCCCATATTGGGCAGGCTTATGGAGTTTTCTAAGAGCTCTTTGGAGGACGATTGGAGGTCTTGGGGGCAAATACTTGGCAGATTTGAGGAGTTTCTTAAGGGCTGTGGAGACTATGGAGTCCTTGGAGGCCAATACTTGGCAGATTTGAGGAGCTTCTTAAGGGCTGTTGGAGGACTATTGGAGGTCCTTGGAGGCCAATACTTGACAGATTTGTGGAGCTTCTTAAGGGCTGTTTGGAGGACTCTTGGAGGTCCTTGGAGGCCATATGGGCAGGCTTCTGGAGCCATTGTGAGGGCTGGTTGGAGACCTTGGAGGCCACTAATTGGCGGGCGCCTAGGGCTTTTTGGTGGACTGTTTGGAGTCCAAGTTTGCGAACTTCTTGAACCTCGGTGGGTCTATGTGAGGGGCTGATTGAGGGCAGATTTCATAAGTTCATGGCAATAATTTGAGGGCTCTTGAGAGTTATTTGAGAGGTTCTTTAAGGATAGTCTTATCTATTGCTTGAGCAAGAGTGAGTATGAAGATAAGGGGAGTAATAGGATGAGAGCATTCTGGGCTTAGAGATTGCTTTAGCTTCCATTCTCTATAGCCTTCCATCATTCTTGTAGGCCAAAGCTTTTCCGTAAGTGGAGGCAGAGCTAGTTTGGATAGAGACTTGGCCATCTTGCAGGTTTATTGAAGCCGCAAAGAGATCGATTGATTTAAGTTGTGGGAGGTGTTGTTGTTTGAGTTTCCTGTGTTTGGATCCTCCTCCCACACATGCATGCTTGACTGTGCGCCATGCTAGTTTGGTTTGGGCGCTTGCTTTTATAGGTGGTTGTGCCGGAAATATTGTGGCCGGCCAATCTTAGAGCGTGCTGTCGGTGGTGAGGCTAGGGTGATGACCAGCAGACCATCATTGTTTCTCTTATGGTGAGGCTGGGTTGATGACCAACAGACCATAGGAGTGCCTGCGGTGGATGCAGGTGCAGGTGCAGGTTCAAAATATGAACCTAGTATTCCAAACCATAAGCCGCAACAGTTCTTCTACCCGGTTACCTTGTAGAAAGGGGGTTTAGAGACAGGTTGATAGCTGGTTTGAGTGTGAGTTTTCATCACGGAGGTGCCACCAGTTGCTGAGGAGAGTGCCGGTACGAGCACCAGCGATACTAGTGGGTATACAAAATGAGGTGTGCGGTTTATGCCACCTTCACCTTCAGTGTCTTCTGAAGAAGGTTCAGACTCAGAGTTAGGAGGATTCTCGCCGAGGGTGCAAGCGATTTCCATGTCATTGTTGTGGGATACGATGGAGGAAATGTATGGAGCTACCAAGGGGCCACGTCGGTAACTCGGAGCTGTGGGCACCATTGAGCTTGATGATTTCATACAGGAGTTTGATGGTTGGTATGATTTGCAGCAGATGCGCAATCCACAAGTGTTTATGTCTTTTATGGCATGGAAGGGGTTTGTCGTGCGCATACATATCGCTACACAACTACATCGCTGTCCAAACCACACCACACATATATGCACATAAAGTAGTCTACCACAATGATAAGAAACTCAAAACACACTGTTCACACAAAATATGAAATCCATCAACATCACTCTTTAATATAATAGTCGAGCCAGGGGCACCCCAAGCTATGGGGACTCCACCCCACAACAACCTATACCCCTACATAAAGCACACCTCAGATTCTAAAGCATGAAGAGCTCGGTCGCGCAGGCTCAACTCGAGAGAGAGAGCCGCGCGACTGCCGCTCTCGTGAGAATAAGACGGACCAGGTGTCAAACTAAACTTGACACCTGATTTTAACACTTGACCTAAATCCAAGTGTTAAATACAAATAACTAGTTTATGCTAGCTGTTTTCAGCACTGTGCTTATTTAACTTGACAGCTGTCGTGCGCATACATATCGCTACACAACTACATCGCTGTCCAAACCACACACACATATATGCACAATAAAGTAGTCTACCACAATCGCCCCCTAGCTGGTGGATAGGTCCCTCTACTTCCAGATAGCTACAAGACGTAATAGCCATAGCCGTACTAAGTCCTCTATCACTGTCCTATCGTACTCAAACTCTATAGACCAAGAGGCCGGGTACAAGAGTAGCCCCATCGTTAGTCGCCGTCTTGCAATCTGTGAACTTGAGCCAGGACTTCCTGTATTCAAGGTCCCCTGTAGCTGGGCCTTGCGTTGCTTGTTAGCCTCCCATGGTTGTATCCACTCCCACTATCCAATGCATTGTGGACATAACCAATCCCCATCTGGAACCATCTCAAGAGGTGGAGTCAAGCACCCATATGCCAACCTCTAGAGCATCGATCACACACCAGCATGGTGGCTGCCCCTTTAGCAGACCCACACAACATGCACCTCAAACCTGCAGATACCACTGCAGGTTTGGGTCAATCCTGCCATCGACATTCGGAAGGTGACATGGCGCACAATTACGCACATGGTCCTTCCAAGTTATGCCATCCCGACCCTCCAAGACCAAGACGCCTGAGGGCAAGACCTCTCGAACCCTCAAAATAACACGTCCTGCAGTCACATCCAGGGTCGTAGGAGCAGTCTGCTGCAGATAGACATAGTCACCAGGGTTGAATCTCCGAACCCCAGGACGATAGCCCCCACCACGTATGGTAGCATACCTCAACGTATCACGGTGTTGTGCAATGGCAAGGTTCTCGAAAGCCATGGGCATGACTCTCTTGAACAACTCTGCACGCTGCTCACATGCACGTGCCCACACGTCCGGATCGTCAAGGTTAAGAACTGTAGCAGCTTCTCTGCGAATGGATGTAGGCAAATCCGGCTCTCGGCCAAAGAGAAGAAAGTATGGTGAGAAGGAGGCAAGTGATGCTTGCTTGCTGAACCTGTAGCCCATGGCTAACCAGGGTAACTGAAGGTCCCAATCTCCTAGGTGTCCTTCTGCAAGCCATACTTGCGCAAACCCCTCTTTACTGTCTGAACAACTCTCTCTGCCAAGCCATCGGCCTCAGGATGATCCCGAGAAGTGGTGCGGTGGTCTATCAAGGCCTTGTCACACAAAGCCTGAAACTCCCCCAAGAACTCTCTCCCTTGGTCCGTGAGTACCTCAGCTGGAGCACCGAATCGGCTAAGCACACAATCCAAGAATGCATACGCAGCTCCCTCACTAGCCTTATCAGGCAATGGAACCAATTCAATCCACTTGGAGAAGTGCTCCACCATCACAACACGTACTTGTTGTGGCGCATGGTCAGTGGCAACGGCCCTGCGAAGTCAAGACTCCACCTGTAGCCCAATCCCATGATCGGAAGAGGGTGCAATTGTGGAGTAGGGGCGTTGAATGAAGCACGCACCCTGTCACACACCATGCACCTAGCCACAAATTGTTGCACCTCTGTGTGCATACCACGCCACCAATACTGCCCCTGCAGTAGGCTATGAGTGCGTCGCACCCCAAAATGCCCCAACTCCTCATGGGCATGCCGCACTAACCGTGCCCGCTGTGTTGGGTGAGGCACAATCCTCACTCGACCATCCTCCCACACTCGAAGCAGGTGTGTCCCCTCCCACTTGAACCTCTTGGCTCGTTGTAGGATCCGATCCCTCTCCTTGGCAGTCACAGTGGCTGCCGTGTCTCCAGTGCGGAGGTAGTCCAACACAACTGAATCCTCATGTATATCTTTGGCGCCACCTTGCTCATTGCTGGCCTCAGGGTCCTCAGACACTTGATCTACAGTCATCCCTGTTGCAGGTCCAACCTGGCCTTCCGCTGCCAAGATACACAGAAATGCAGATGCATGCCATCCGGGCACCATTCCTCGTCCGTCTCACCATGCCACCGAGCTCCAGTGTCATCCTGCTGGCTCGTGCATGGATTGCGACTCAACCCATCTGCATTGCGATTGACCAAACCCGGTCGATGCACCACCTGAAAGTCATACTCTTGAAGGATGAGTGCCCACCGTGCAAGCTTCCCCGTAAGCTTGTCTGACTCCATCAACCACTTGAGTGGTTGGTGATCCGTGACAAGGGTGAAGAGATTGCCGTATAGATAGCACCTGAAGTGTGCCACGGCCCACACTGCAGCTAAGCATTCTCCCTCATATGAGCTATACTCTCGCAGCATTGTTCGAGCGGCTAGCATAAGCCACTACGAACTCTCTTCCCTCATCATCCACCTGTGTGAGCACCGCTCCAAGCCCCAGCATGCTCCAATCTGTATGCAGCTGAAAGGGACGCCCCCTGATAGGTCGTCTCAAGATGGGCGCCGAGGTCAACCTCGCCTTGAGCTCTTGAAAAGCTTGTTCTTGCTCATCTTCCCACTGCCACTCCTGGTCCACCTTGGTCAGCTTGGTTAGAGCCTTTGCAATGGCACTAAATCCCTTAACAAACCGTCTGTAATAGTTTGCTAACCCCATGAAAGCTCGAACTCGGCTCACATCCGTGGGGCGTGGAACCTGTGCAATGGACTCTACCTTAGTCTGTTGTACCCCCAATCCTCCAGGATATATCATGTGACCCAGATACTCAATCTGGTTGTGGAAAAACTTGCACTTGCCCGGATGTAACTTCAATCCGTGCGTCCTCAAGCGCTCAAATACCCCCTGAAGGTGTCTCTCATGCTCCTCCACCGTAGCACTAAAGATGATGATGTCATCTATGTAGCACCGAGCAAACTCCACCCCTGCTAGAATCCTGTCCATGACTCTTTGAAACTCAGCGGGAGCGTTTTTAAGCCCAAATGGTAAGAACCGCCACTGGTATAGGCAATCCTTCCCGTGCTCATTGATCCCCCAGAATGCCGTCTTTTGCTTATCCGCCTCCTTGATCGGCAACTGGTGATATCCGGATCGTAAATCCAACGTGCTAAAGACCTTGGATGCCCAATGGCATCAAAGATCTCCTCTGGTGTTGGCATGGCATACCTATCGGACTTGGTCTGACGATTTACAGGCCGGTAATCACCGCACATGCGTCTCTCCGTCCAATTGCCATAGACATCCTTCTTGGCTGGCATCACTGTGGCTGAAGCATACTCTCCACCAGAGAGCTCCCACCAACCTGCCTCCCAGATCTTGAGTCCTCATCTGAATCAAAGACCTCTCCATGTCACTGTATCTATAGGGTCTCCGAAAGATTGGCGTGTCAGTGGCCAACTCAATACGGATCTCTTGACCCTTCAGTGCTCCCAAGTCCTTCAAACTGAAGGCAAAGCAATTCCTATAAGCCCTCAGGAACCGCCGCATACGTCGTCTCTCTCCTCCGGTGACAATGGGTCCAATGTCAGGCTCCCAATTGTCCTCCGTAACTGCAACCTTAAGTCCAGTGGCTTAGAGGTAGAGGACGCGTCCCGTGGTTGCTATGCTGCAACCTCTTGAGCAGTACTCCCTTCCTGCTCAGTCAATGACAAGGCCTCATCCTGCCCCATCATCTCATCATTGAGAACCTCCTCAACCCGAGAAGAATCCCCAACCTCATCCATCACAGCTGCCTTGGCTGCCAACTCCCTCTGCCTCGAGCACCTCCCACGTGTGCCATGGATGTCTACACCCCGTGGTCCTCACCGGCTCGCCCCCACTCGTTGCCTGTACCGTCTCGGTAGGCAGAGAGACCGTCAAGGAAGTGCACTCCGCACTCTACGTTGCTCAGCCATAGCCAAGCTGATAATCCAGTCAAGCAATTGAGATCCATTGCTTGCCCCAACACCTGACGACGTGATGCCTCAGAAAGAGAAGGCACCGCCGTGGTCCCAGTGGAAAACCCATAGCCCGCTCTCGCTCGTCGGCATTAGGCTCCACTAACTGCTGCAACTGAGCATCCCACAGGAGGCCAGGTCCACCATCCCGAAAAGCATGGGATCCTGGGAAGCTGAGCAGTGTAGGTAATGCTGCTCGTGGTTGACCCACCCTGTTGACCACTGCCAAAGGCGAACGGTCATCGTGTCTCACACGTTGAGACTGCCTCCCTGTGTCCAAAATGCCATCCACGGTGAGGTGCTGGCCGCTGCACCCCATCAAATGCACGCTTGAGTAGTGCGGGTGGCATCAAGTTAGTCCACCAAAGCCGTGGACGATGAGCCCGTGACCCACTGCAGCTGCATCCAGCAACACTGCTGACCCAAGCCACGACCGGACTGATGCACACTGGCCATCACCCTGGCCCGAGAATCACCCATCAGTGGCACATTCTCCAAGATGTATGCCGGAGATACAGCCTGATGAAGCTGCAAGTGGCGCAAAATCCGCACCATCTCCCAAAACAGACCCGTCCTCAAGTCTCGCAATCCATTGCCATGCCCGGCTGATGAATGCCCTTGGCAGGGCCAACCTGCCACTACCAGATCAATGGAGCCAACCCGCTCCAAATCCTGCGCCCCCAGCAACGCAATGTCTGCTGGCAAGGCCTGCTGATATCCACGAACTGCAGACACCGGCAACAACTCAGGGTGCTGCTGCACCATCTGAGCAACATGGCGCAGTGAGACATGTCGTGCAGTCTCATCCCTCTCCACATACAGGTAAACTCGTACACTGCCTGCAGCACTGCAGCCAATCCAGTGCTGATCCCGCCAAATAAGTCCAGAAGGCATATGCCTTCATCCGGCCTGCCACACAAGAGGTGTGGTGTCCAATGGCGACAACTGAGGTGGCCCTGGTGCAATCACCGCACTCTCCTCCTCTCCTGACGGTACAAAAGCTTCTACCCAAGCTTGTTGCACCCGTCCATCAGCAGCTTGCTGCAAATCCTTACTCGTACCCCACAACGGAGTGTGAGCAACCATGGCAGGCAACTCCGCCGTACCATGCATGTCATCCTGCTCTGCTGGAGGTGGCACATCCTCTGCATGGGGGCTGCTATTTCATGAGCCATGAGCCATGAGCGGCATGAGCCATGAGCAGAGTCGTAAGTGTGGAAAAAAACATGAGCAGCACTATTTTCCGGAAATGAGTGTCCGCGGGAATAGGGTTTAGGGTGCCACGGTCATAGGGGAGAAGGACCTCCCGATGAAGGAGGTTCGGCAATGTTATTTAGAATTATATATTGAAAGGCAATGTTTCGCGAATGGTAGGGTGGTACTGCTCTGTACAATGGGGGCCCATTTCAGCCTACCAGCCATTTGCAAAATCCACCCACACTCCCAATCCCAAACGAAATGAGCAATGACGCATTCTGGCAACGATGGACACAGAATAGAATAAAAAGAGGGCACAATGAGGTTTTTATTGATCCACATGAATTGCATTTGAAGCACGTCTACTGTGCTGATTGTGCCATCAAATCTTGAGCCCTGTGCCTACTGAATACAAGTCACGTTGTCAATGGGACTTCGACTGCTCTCAGAACTAGCTCATGAGTCATGGGGCTCCTCCATGTAAAGTCGATTGCAGCCGTTGTACCGCCCCTAGTGATGTTCACCACAATGTCCTGCCCTTCAATCATACCACCATCGAATATGGAAATCTTCACGTTTTCGTCGTCCACACCAATGCGAATGTCCCCATACAATGGAGAAGAGGAGCGCACTCCTCGAGGAGAATAGGTCTCTCCGATGGAGTCCACCCACGTCCAGTGGCAGCAGTTCCACCGCAACAGCATAGCAGTGCGCCTTCTTCTGCATGGGTGACCGTCGTAGCTGGGAAAATCGGAATCGAGGATGCGCAGGAGCCACGGACTCCTCAGACCAAGATCGTCACCCCGCTCGAAGGCGTAGTGGCCTACGATATACTCAAAAGCCACCAATGTTTCCACAATCGAACCAGTATCTTCTGTGTAATCTGTGTACCAGATAACAATGTCTCCCGATGTGGCCGAATACATTGCATAATCGATGCCTCCAAAGGGGCAGTCGTCCCGGTTCCGGAAGCACGGCATCCTTGCAAAGGAGGACCTGAGGACGACTTGGATGCCGATGACCTTGCGGACAGCTACGAAGCCCTTAGATTTTGGAAATGATACGAAGCGGAAGAGCAGTCCGGCCTCCAATAATGGAGCATCTGGGTCACACGTACCCACCGACGGAGGTGGAACGTGTTCATCACGCCAGCGGTGGATGAACCCATACATCTTTCTCATCAACAAGTTATAGTTTGAGATCTGCCACCGAAGTCCATCCCCCCGGATGGAAATTCGGCGCCGCATTTACATCGAAGAGGGGATGGACTTCGTCGTGTCCAGTGGCTATCGGCCCACCTGGCAGTGACTGCCCATAGTTTGCATGGCAGGGTAGGAAACTGAAACGGCTACATTCATGCAGCAGCCAATCTTCATCGGTCCAGGATCCTGTAGGGGGGAAATTTAAATGTGCCCTGGAGTGTTTGTGAGGAATTGCAGCGTTAGCTTGAACTTTTTCCAGCCACCGCGCTCCTCCTCCTCCATCCGGGAGCTGCTGTCATTGAGCGTACTCCGCTACTCTTTTTCAAGGATGTCGTGCCGCCGAAATCCAGCCGACTGCCCTTATCATGGCCACGATTATGCTATGTTCAAACCAGAATCAGGAGACATCATTGTCTGGCTCTCTGTTTTCACAGACGCTGCTGGAATCAAGCAAGAGTCTTTGCGCGCAATGGAGTATCTGGAGGGCTATTACCGCTTTGAGCGAGGTGAGGGCGAGGGTCAATGCGGTCCGTGGGTCCTGAAAATTGTTGACCTCGATATACCAAGCTGGAAAGGGATGCCGGATAGATCACGCACGGCCGCTTTGGCGCTGGAACTGCTGCCAGTGGACCAGGGAGGACGGCACCGGGGAAAACTATATACGTGCAGATCACTCCGCTCTTCCAGTGTATGGAGACATTCGAAGACGAATCGCACGGGCACATGAGGCCCACAGTGACCTTGTCAATGTATGATGGTGGTATCATTGATGGACATGACATTGTCGTCGGCTCCAGCAAGGGCAGCAGAACGACCGAATTGCAGTTTACCTCGAGGTGCCGCAGCAGTGATGAGCTTGTTTTGAGGGGTATCGAAGTTCCGTCGACTTGGTGAAGCCCATGTAGAAGGAGGAAGGGCTTAGTTTTGTCTGCAGTTGGTAAATGTGAGACATCGTGTCCGATCAATAAACCCATCGTACCTCACTTCTGTATGATTGTGTTTCATTGTGTTGAATAACTGTCGGAATTGGCCCACTGTTTACAATTTGATGTCTCATTTCTACAATGTGTCTGTCCGGATGAATATAGCAGAGTAACCGGTATGTGAGTCATGTGTCAAGAATATACCAGAGTAACGCCATGTCGGACATCGGCGCATTTCCATGTCGGGAAATGAATTGCCGGAAAACCGCATTTCCATGTGGACAAGAAAATGCGTGCATCATTTCCGTCCAGGTACACGAAATACCAACACGGGTCTATAAATTGATCAGAAAACGAGGTTGGCATTGCAAATGCGGCGACGCATTTCCAGCTTGGCAATGGAAACTTCTTTTTGGACAAGGGAATGCGGTGCCGCATTTCCGTCAACACTTCGAAAAGTGTGACATTTCCGACCAGCGCGATGGAATGCGTTACCGCATTTCCGAGAGAGGGTCTGCAAATGGACAAATTGCGATGTCCGTTCTGGAAATGCGGCGCCGCATTTCCATGTCCGTCATCGACTTTTTTTTTAAAATGGAATGCGGTGCCAATTTTTGCTGATGGGCCTGCAGTTCGAACAACGACCATCCCCAATATGAAATGCGGCACCGCATTTTCAATCCCGCCATGTCGACCTCCTTGTTCGACCTCTTAAGCGTGGTGGCATCCATGCAATGAGCGGGAGAGGCCAAAACTGGCGTGTGGACAAAGGAAATTTTGGAAATGCGGCACCGCATTTCCAATTCAGATTACTTTTTACTATGCCAACATTGAAATGGAAAATTTAGTCCCTCCCCTGTTTTGAAAATGCGGTGCCGCATTTCCAAAAGAGGTTCTTAGAGTTGCCAAAATTTTGGAAATGCGGTGCCCATTTCTGATTTTGGAGCGTCGTGGTTTGGGCGATTGTGTGGCTGGAATGCACACTGGAGAGGGGTCACGAATGTCGGGCAGAATTTCCTTTATATACTGGAAGAGAATTTACATTTACAGAGACTTCATTAAAATTCTATTAATCTTGAAAATCATCCGAATCCTCATCCTGTTCTAGACTGTCCTGCTCCTCCTCCACCCCCTCAGTGCCTTCTCATCTCCAGCGGACTGCTCGTTGGCCAGGCTTTCGAAAATCCCATCTTCCCCTTGCGGAACTGTCCATCTCACCTCCGTTGGGTCGTCTTCCTCCCTGTCTGCGTCGCTCTCATCCGCTGAATCACATATGTACTTTCGTACCCGTCTACCTGTCTGAGCTGCTGCCAACTCTTTCCTTATCCTTCTGTCCTCCCTAGCCCTCTCCAAAATCTGCTCTACTTTACTGGGATTCTCACTTCTTCTAATCGCTGTATTTGCGAGTTTAGCTGCAACTAGGAAGGGAGTAGTCCCTCACCGGGCTCGTCATGAAGTCGGCCCTCGCAAAGAACGGGACATTCTTCCTGGCAGGAAGTGTAGGCCCTACATGTTTCGACCGGACCCTGCAATCCTGCACATGACAATCATCAACGAGACTAATGAGAACCACAGTCGGGAAATTCGTTTGACATAAATGACCCAGAAGGCTTTGCAAACTTACAATGTTTGCACTCACTCGTATTCCGGGTTCTCCTCCGCATCAATGTCCACTGTGTCTTCCTCGGACTCCGACGAATCCGAGGAGACTTCCGCTCTGTCGGGAGCCTTCACATTCCGTTGCAGCCCTCCAGATGGGATCCCCACACGGATGAATCCTCCTCGTAGGCAAAGAGGTGCCGGTCGGAAAACCGCCCAGCCCACATTGAGGCACCTGTTACAATGCCATCCACACATTACCACATGGCGCTTCAGATGTTGCGAACTACATCCTAACGAGAATTTGCAGAACAGCAGAGATCAAGATTCTGCATACCTGTCCCACAGATGAGGTCGAGCACTGTGCCCTCCACGTCTGTGCATGTCTCCATAATTGTCTGAATGAAGGCAGGGCTCCGAGTCCGTGAGTACCGCAGGGGTTCCGTTGAAGTGAGGCTATGAGGGAGAAGTTCCTTGGGAACGTTGTTGAACAGAACGTCGTAATCGAGTGGGTCGCAGTTCGGGTCAACCTTTCCTCCCTCCTTCCGGAAAGCAAAGGTGGAGTTCTCCTTCACAAAGCAGTATGCATCGAACTGCTTCGTCTGCATACACAGGGGGAAAACGATTAGAAACCGAATGCGGCACCGCATTTGAAAACACCCAAGCAAATGAATGGACGAGTGCCAGTGTCGTAATCACCTTCTTCCCTTCCGACCGAAGGCCCAGTGTGTTGATGCACGTCCACTTCTTTTTCAGAATCGGGACGGCGCTCTTGCGGGTCCACTTCGCAATTCCTGTCTGAGTGTTTTTTCCTCTGCTCGCCAGGACAACCACACAGCCTCTGTCGTCCAACACCATGCGGGCAAGCCCGAATCCTTTCTTCCAAAAGTCCTCCGAGTACCTGTTCCAAGATGGCAAAGCTTGCAGTCCTTCCACAGGCTCTCCGTCCGGAATATCCAAGATGATCATATCGCAAGACCACTCGGTGGCATTTCCGCCCCTCCTACAATCCTTGTCTGCACACACCCTCAAAGAACGAGACCATATTCTGAAATCCTGGGGTGTCGGAAGGCTCTTCGGCAGTCGCCTTCTTCAGTGCTCTGCCCTTCAGACCCTCCATGGTCTTCATGTATGCCAACTTGGCTGCCCGTCCATCCAAAGCCGCCAAGAAACTCTCATTTACACACTGGACTACTGTTTCGGGAGCCACTTTCGGCCTCTTCATTTCCACCGGCTCGAAAGGGTGCCCCCCTGGGGGGTTGAAGAGTGCCTTCTTTGCCGAGCCAGTTCTCGTGCCTCTCGTGACAACGGTGGGCACAGGGGAGGCAGCCTGCGTTTGGGGGGTGGGCTGGTTGCAAAGTCTCCATCGGAGTCCTCTTCCTCACCCTCTTCCTGAACAGTGTTTCTGCTTCTTCGTTTTGGCGGGTGTCACAACAGCTGCTCCTTGCTGGCGAGTCCTCTTCTTCGACCCCTTCTGTTGGGCCTGCACAGCTGCATCCACCGTCTTTTGTGCCATCTCAGCTGCCTTTCTGGATTCTTCCAGAGCAGCAGATTCCTTTGCCGACTTTGGCCCAGCAGGGACACGTCTTTCCTTTCTCTTCTCTTCTGCCAAGGCGTGCAGATCTTTCTCAGACTCGTCAACAATACCGCCAGACATGTCCAGGTACCACGGGCATCCAACGAGATGCGCGGGATGCCATTGTTTCTGCATCTCGGGTGTAGACAGCTTGGGCCCGCCACGGTCCAAGCCATGAAGAACGGGGGCTCTTGAGCCAGGGCCCCTGTCTGAAGGAGCACGTATTTCATATACCTGCAAGGCAGTCAGCATGCGTGAGCAAAAGTTGAGACCAACCTACTGGCAGAGTGCCACCGAAAACATAAAATGCGAATGCGGTGCCGCATTTCCGAGACAAACCTCGTAACCAGGCTTCGCATACAAGGGCAGCTGTGCTTCACCTGTAAACAATTCGCATTGCAGCTTTCCCCGCTCCCTCCTGATGTGTAAACTCCACGCTCCTTCTTGCTGTCTGTAGCTCTCTGGCGAAAAGGTTGTCCTTGTACGCACATCTGAAACGTGTCACGTAGTCTTCCAATGTCTGTGTTCCATCCCATTTGACGTACAAGCCGAACGAATTTGTGTGCATTACGACTTGCTCCTTCGCATTCGACATTACCTGCGATTCCCAAATGCATTGTCACGTAGCAGTTCAGGGAATTCATGTCAGAAAAGCAAATCTGGGGAAGTACCTTGAATTACCTGGAACCACCAAGTCATACGGTTGAGCCACACATCCACTGCAGGGTCGGAAACTTCGAGTGGAAAAGACCACATTGTCCTTATGCTCTCGGATGCATTCCAGATCGACAGCCACCGTGTCTGCCATTTCCGATCCAATGTCAGGAGCTGGAAGAGAGTGGCTATTGCTAGGAAGGAACTTCAGTGCATTGAAACCTCACCTTCTCTTTCGCCTCCACACATGCCGTTGAGAGGTGATGCAGTTTCTCCAATTGCATGGTCGGCTGCATGGCCCGAGAATAGTGTTTTGCAATCTCGGGGATGAAGTCCTTTCCAAGTGCCGGATCTGCAATTGCCACCAGCTTCACAAGCTTTGACTTGTATTTGGTTCTGGACTTGACACCGGCTTCTTCAAGTGCTCAGTCAATGACTGCAACGTTTTGACCTGCCCCTCACTTTCCATGAAGAAGCGTTTGGCATGGGCCAAATCCAGCTTGATGTTTGACTGCCAACAAAAACATGCAGAAGCGTTACATTCGATTCATGTGGAAACATTACTGAAAATTGGGGAAGGATGAGCAGAGGGAAATTGGAGGACGACTTACTTCGTATATCACCTCCACCATTCCATCCATAGTGAGACGATACCATGTCCGGTCTGTTTTTGCAACGGCTTTCTGAATGAGCTCGGGCTCCAGCATTTCCGCAAACATCTGCGGATCAGTGAGACCAGTTTTCCTCACCCTGTACAGCATATGTGCCATGTGGGTATGCACGTACGCATTCTCAGTGACCCTGCAAGGCACACTCTCCAGTTCAGTACACGGAAGCACGGAAACAAACCAGAATGGAAACCGAAATGCGGCACCGCATTTCGAACGTGCTAGGGAGGGTATGAGTATCTTACGAGTTGAGGTCCGCCATGGCATTCTTGAGCAGGGAGGAGTCTGCCGCCTTCACCTTGAGGATGACACACTCCACCATGTAATGCCAGCCAATGTGCTTGGCATGGTTCTGCTTGATGTACTCCCACCAGGCGAGAAGTCGGTGATTCCCGTCCCACACAAAGAACATTTTACCCGACATATGGCCGAAGTCGGGATCACCCTTCAGCGTCGCCTCGAATTCGTGTTGCGAGTGTGCCAGTGGGTATCCCACGTTGACAATTCATCGGCAGTGGGTCCACGAGTTTCGCCGTCCTCATTCTCAATGGAAACGTAAAACGCTGCCGATCCCAGACGGTACCCTTCTCGAAATGCGAACTTGAGCTTATCCACATCTCCGGGAAGGGCCTGCCTGACGATGGGAAGGGAGACCATGCGACAGAGTGGGATTCGAAGAGTCCGCTGGAATACCCTGCTGCCCAACTCTGCCAATGCTACTGTGTGTCTCCTCCAACATTTTATCCGCTGCACTTTTGAAATCCTCCGGAGACATGTCTGTAGGTGCCGGTAGTGGCTGAGCAGCTGGAGCATCCTCAACTGGAGCTGCACTCTGGGGCCTGTCTGCGGGCAATTCTGCCATTGCAGAGGCCTCCTCCGGGCCTGCTTGCTCATCGGTGGTGAGGTCTTGCTGCGAACGTTGAGCGGCAGCACCCTCCTCCGGTACCAAATCGAGATCAACGGTCGATCCCATTGCCTTCGCTGCAGCAGAGTCGGCCCCAACATCTGCAGGCGGGAAATCCTCCAGGAACTGAGCTTCAGCTCGTGGAAGCGGTTTTGCGGGAGATTGTTCGCCCCGTCGCCCTGATTGCCTTCTGCTTCCTCATCCTTGCAGGTGAAGGTGTCTGCTGCAATTGAATCTGTCTTCTACCCTGCTGCTTCATTCGCGTTGGGGGGGTGAATCGGCCTGAGCCGGTTCAGAAGCCAGTAGAGGGACGGGCTGCTTCTTCTTCGACTTTGCTGGAGAAGGGCCCGACCCCTGCTGGCGATTCTCCATGACGAAGAACGCGAGTCGATCTCTGGGACTTTGAACTTGCCCTTCGAAGACGCGTCTTTGAATCGCAGAGGGCTAGGCCCGGCAGGAATACCCGCGCTCGGGGATCGGGTGGGTGTACGTGCTGCAGCTAGCTCCTCGGACTCTTCCTGCGGCTCTTCGGATTCCTGCGATCCCTCCAGCACGTCCACCTTTCCTGTTAGGCATGCAAACATGTTCTGCATTCAAGTCTCCCTAGCATTCAGTCTAAGAATTACAGAAGCAAAATGGGGGGTTCGGTGCTCGATCAGCTGCGCGCAGCCCGATCGCATGGAGCTCTCACTGGTGGCTGGGTTGCCTGAGTGGCCTGCTGCTCGGAGATGGCAATCTCCTCCTGTAGACGCATCTGCTTCCTCCCCTTCGGCATTGGCCTACGTCCGAAGTATAATTTCCGGAGCTTGCGACGAGGTCTCCTGTCTGGTGCACGAACTCCCCCCTCTCAGGTTCGAGCATAAGAAGAACAGAGAGAGGGAAAAGGGGCAAAGAGTGCAGATGGAAAGGGCGCGAGAGGGGGACTGAGGAGACACGACAAAAGTAGATGAAACGGCGGTGATGCACCACTTGGGTTCGAAAGGGTTGGACGAAAGTGTCTCCTCGTGGAGTTTGCGTCATTACGAAATTCGAATCGTTGAGGGTACGCCTGCCGTCCGAAAAACAAACATCATTATCCAACGGTCAGGCCGCGCCGCCTCATGCCCCTTCAGTCAGATAGAGTGCCGACATGTGCAGCAATTCCGTTGCTCCACGTGTTCACATTTCAAGGTATTTCCGTCCCAGCGTCTGATGAGTTGGAGCGAAAATGCGAATGCGGCGCCGCATTTCCGTTAAGTACCATCACGAAGCTACACATCCGTACTTGTTGGAAGAAAATGCGGCACCGCATTTCCGTTCCACCTTCACATACCTTAGTTGTTGAACGGAAATACGGTGCCGCATTTCCGTCCCACAGCTCCATGTATGAGATTCAAAGGGAAATGCGGCGCCGCATTTCCGTTCCCACTTCACATACGTTAGTTGATGAATGGAAATGCCGTGCCACATTTCCGTTCGGGAAAGTATAGAGGTCTCACCTGGACAGAAATGCGGTGCCGCATTTCCGGTCTGGAAAGTTTGAAGGTCTCACATGGATGGAAATGCGGCAACACATTTCCGTAGCACAGCTCCAGGCCCAATATACAAAACGGAAATGCGGCGCCGCATTTCCGTTCGAGAATGTCGGAAGGTGCGACTCGACGGAAATGCGGTGCCGCATTTCTGTTCCCGTTGCGCACGATTTTCAGTCAGAATGGAAATGCGGTACCGCATTTCCGTTCTGTAGAGTATTAACGTCTGACGCTGGCGGAAATGCCTTCCCGCATTTTCGTTCCACAGCTCCATGCCTCACATACAAAACGGAAATGCGGCGCCGCATTTCCGTTTTGGAATGTCGGATGGTGGGACTCCGACGGAAATGCGGTACCGCATTTCAGTTCCGATGTTTCAGGATATTTCATCAGAACGGAAATGCGGTGCCGCATTTCCCTTTTGAATCTAATACATTCCGTTCTGGAATGTTGGGAGGTGCGACTCGGATGGAAATGCGTGCCGCATTTCAGTTCCGATGGTTCACGATTTTCAGTCAGAACGGAAATGCGGTACCGCATTTCCGTTCTGGAATGATGGTAGGTGCGACTCGGATGGAAATACGGTGCCGCATTTCAGTTCAGATGGTTCACGATTTTCAGTCAGAACGGAAATGCGGTGCCGCATTTCCGTTCTGGATAGTATGAATGTCTCAACGGTCGGAATTGCGCTGTATGAAGCTGTCGGAATCGCACTCGGCTCCATGCATCAGATACAAAATGGAAATGCGGCGCCGCATTTCCGTTCTGGAATGTCGAAAAGTGCGACTCGGACGGAAATGCGGTGCCGCATTTCTGTTCCCGTTGTTCATAATCTCAATCAGAACGGAAATACGCATTTCCGTTCTGGAGAGTATGAATGTCTTTTAAGGACGGAAATGCTGCAGCATTTCTATCCCTCAGCTCCATGCATCAGATACAAAATGGAAATGCGGCGCCGCATTTCCGTTCTGAAATGTCGGAAAAGTGCGACTCGGACGGAAATGCGGTGCCGCATTTCTGTTCCCGTTGTTCATAAATCTCAATCAGAACGGAAATGCGGTACCGCATTTCCGTTCGACCTTCACATACCGTGCTTGCTGGATGGAAATGCGTTACCGCATTTCCGTTCTGGAGAGTATAAAGGTTTCCCCGGACGGAAACTCGGTGCCGCATTTCCGTCGCTCTGGTGCATGACCAAGATGCAATACGGAAATGCGGCGCCGTATTTCCGTCCACCAGCAATCGAAAGAATCACTCGGGACGGGAAATCTGGAACCTCAATGGGTTGCATTGTTCCGAAACAACACAATTGCGGCCAGTCTTGATGAGCACAACTTGGTTGTCTGACCGTTTTAACCAGCAGTCCTGGCACTTGTCAGTGCGAACGTTCCTGTCTGCACCGAGAATACTGCTGGATCCACCCTCAGGAGAAACTGTCAGGAGATGTATTTTCGTCGCCGAATCGGCCATCATTGTCATACTCACTGGCTATGGAATCAAACCTCCCACCTTCATGCATGTAGCTTGAAAAATACTTTCCACTTCAATGTGCGACTTCCAATCGTCGATGGACTCCGCAGATCCACTTAGATGGTGCCTGTGAGCCTTGGTCTGTCGCTATACTGAACCTCGCACTTGCCAACTCCGTGCGGTGTTCGATGGCTCCGAATTCCTACGCTATAGTTTGCTGTCCTCCGCAACTTGGGAGAGCCTGGATCCCAAACGAGGGAGGACTTTGCAGAGTGACTGAAACTTACCTTTGTTCCAAATTCAAGCTCAAACCGGGCACAGTTTATTTGGAAGAAGAAAGGAAGGATGTTCCTGGACAGGTTGACGAGACCATTGTCGTGCTAGGTAACGACGGAGGTTGCGGAATCGAATGGCACGTTCCCCCGTCAGACACCATCCTGTACCGAGCTGTGGGAATGCCCATTCCCTTTCCGAATCAGTCGCTGCCCACACCATCCACAAAGGAGTCCGGAAACCGAGAGGCGGCCACTGCCAACAGAGAGGTATGCAACGATAATCATTCCCGACCTGGACCGTCAAGACCCTCCATAGCTTCTCGTGTGGACGTATTCGACATTTCCGACGAGGAAGATGATTGCATTGAGGTACCCATGTCCTCCACACGGTCGTTCAATCCGGCATGGACGTCTCTGTAGGTGCTACGCATGTGCCCTCGAGCATAACTCCAACCCGGTCCATTGTGCAGCTCCTACGAACAACATCACCTCGATGGTTCTCGCTCCGAGCTGGCTGCTCTCGACTATGCCAAATTCCCAGTCAGAAAGGTAACTTTTCTGCTCCCGAAGTCGATGGCAATGTCATTCTTCGAGTTTCGCCACCTTGTCAAAGAAAGCCTCCGGGATGTTAACAGACATGGATCGAAAGCATGACGGACACCCCTGGTGTGTGACGAAGACCAGTAGCACGAAAATTGCTGATGGTGTTCGTGTACGATATGTCCTCTGTGCGGGGAAGCTGAGGTGCCTCAATCCCACCTGCTTCCACTTTCTCTCCAAAGGAGGGCGGAGAAACGACGGATTGGACTGGCACAACGCATCATCCATTCATTGTCTCCAGCCAAGCTCCTGCGGGTTCTTTCAAGTGTGCACATTGCAAAGAACCACCGACGTGCATGTCCATGTGCAGAGCCAAGCAATATTACGTAATCCATTTGCTCCCGACTTGACTAGAGCTTGCATACACGTTGGGGTCCACTGCCACCCCCCTTGGCGAGAGGCAACATGCGTGAGGCTGTGCAGGAAGCACACGACATCATAAAAGAGGAGGTGAAATTGAGCCCCGGAGCCAGACCAAAGCAGATTCAGCTGAAGGCAGCCCACAAGATTGCTCTTGGCAAAATCATGTCTGAAGATGGTTCCGACCGAGAGCCCTTGACCGAAGACGAGATGCGTGACCTCTTGGAGTCCGTCTCGCACGTTTGTAGTCCGAATGTGCGGAATCACATCGTATCTTGCAAGCAGGAGTTCGGCAGGGGGTCGGACATGTACTCAATCCTGGAGGTGAAACGAATGACTGGATATGACTACATCCAAGGTAGCAGGTTTCCAGGGCAAGGCAGCGAATCCGATCGTTGTTACATTTTCAAAATGTCGACGTGTGGGCCTGGGAGTGGAGTCGACTTGGTCACTCGCATGACAACTGGAAACTTGTCGAATGCTTGGGTGATGTTTGATCACATCAAGCGAATTACAAACCATCAGTGGGTGACTATGGGTGCGCATGTTTATGACTATCACTCCAAGAGGCTCATGACGATTGCAATCTGCGAGATGAAAGGGGAGGACACACAGTCCGAGATGCATCTGTGGGAGGGCATAAACGAGCAGATGGCAAGGGCGGGATTGCCAGAGCCCAATTTCAGGGGATTCATGGCAGACAACGCTCAGGCCAACTGGGCAGCGGTGCGGCGTGTGTACGGTGAGGACCCCAATGTTCCAATGGAGGGGAAAGAGAGATCCTGTGGATTCCATTGGATGCAGAGTCTATCCCACTACACTACCAAATTTGTTGCTAGCTCATTCCAGGCTGAACACCGTGTCCTTTGTACGGCGTGGAAGGATGCACCCACATTTGATGACGCGGAGGTTAAGTTTGCTATCATCGAGGCTTGGTGGAACACGTCAGGTGCAGTGGAGACAACCAATCTGGGAGCATTGCACAGCTGGTTGGGGTGGTGGCATTTTCGGTATCGACAGTTCGGACAGTACATGCGGGAGGTAGGCTGCTGTCAATTTCGTTCATTTGTCTTTCTGTTACGGACATTTCGATTGGTCCCTCACCATTGTTTGTGTCCTTCTAGGAGCGGTGCTTGGATTCCGACACGGACATGCCGAACACGAATATGGCAGAATCGGTCCACTCCTCCTGGCGAGCGTCTTCTGCCGCACATCTGGTGGACGTAGTGACGGCCACAACGGAGGACATCGACAGAGCAATCATGCAGCAAGCCACGTACTACAAGTTCCTGAGCGGCAAACAATGGGGCTTTGGGCCGGACAGGGAGGAATTGTTGGTACGAACAGCTTCGAGGTCCAAGAATCCAGTGAAATGGGCGACAGCATTGCGAGAGAAGATCAAAGGGACGCCTCTGCACCGCAGAGGTGAACACCTAGAGGGGGACGTCCGGACTCGCCCTGTCAGGCGGAGGATTGAAGAGGAACCCGGTGCGAAGAGGATTCCTGGAGATCCGACAGGAACATTCGGACAGCACCTCGAGGTCCCGTCATGTTGCCGCACAATGTGTCTTCCAGCAGTGGAAGCCCAAGAAATTCCAGATCGCCGTCGCCTTCAACCGGGGATTTCGTGCAACAAATTCCCACCGCTCCCTTGCCCCACATTCCGCCCGCTGTTATGCAGTATGGCCAAGCCATTGTGGAGACGACTGTGTCTGCCTCACAGTGGAGAATTGCTCGCACAAAGCCGTCGTTTCGAGGAAGGTGTTCCGCAATTCGTGTGGATACACGGCAACGTTGTTTAGAGATGATAAGGAGGAATCCAGATGGGGCTGTCCCTGCTCCTACTTTTACAGGAAGATTTGTCCATGCAAAGTTTGCGGAGCGACAACCACCCAGTTCTGGTTCTGCAGGCACGACATTATGACTTGCGTGTATGGAAAGCCCAAGTACGGCATACAAACAATGCCAGAGGCTCCCCCGGTGTGGCCGGTGGAACCAGGCTGCGATCTGAGTCAGGTTGAGGCCGACGCCCTTACCGCCGCAGGATTTCGGATGGTGCAGCGCACTGACGTCCCCAGACAACCATTTCCGCTTCCACAGCCTCCACCACCGACCCCTGTGAGAGCAAGAACAATGGGACACGACAGCTCTAAGCCTCACACACTTGGGGGAAACCGAAGAGGCGGCGACCTCCCTCAAAAGTGAACGAGACAAGGATGGGGAATGCACTTCGGATGAACTGTACAATCCAGAGCTCGACAGAAGTGCCCCCACCAGGATTCGGGCGTGTGTATCAATGGCCACGGCGGGCTCAGCTGTTCGCAATGAGGTGTACACCATCACCATTTCAGAATTACCCACCTGCAATTGCACCGACTTCCAGATCATGGCGAACAAGGGGGCATCATACTGCCCTTGCAAGCATTTGTACTACGTGTACCTAAAGAGACTCCGTTGTAATTCCACAACTCATCACTTCATACATGCACCAGGGTTGAGCCCCCAGGAGGTTCACACTCTTCTGAATATGGATCCAGGGGACCAGTGAGCTTGGCTTGCGGTCCACATACAATGGTACGCCCATCCTTTTCGGATAGTAGAACTGTACTGCTGCCAGTACCTCAGACTCTGGCCACAGAAAGGTCCGACATATGTCTTGCCTACCAGTAACCTGTTTTGCTCGAACTAATATTACTATATCGTTCACTTGTTTCCACGTGCATGTATTTTTGTATGTTGGAGGGTTCATGTTTTTCTGCTTTCCGAAAACTTGCTTTCCTCATTCGACCTCCGACAAGGAAATGCGGCGCCGAATTTCCAAGTATCGTCGTAGGTACCCCCAGAGGCGGCCTTCGCCAACACCAAACCGCTCCGAAATTTCGCACGTGCGAACCCTAATGCGGCACCCTATTTCCCAGTTCAGTTGCAAACCTTTCCCGCCGAATACCCGAAGAAGACAGAATTGTGAAGTACTGCAGACTGTATTGGTGCAGACTCCATTGGTTCAATCGCGGCAAAAGGGTCAGCTTCATTCCAATGTTAAGGCATGTAAAACCGCGGAATACTCTATACAGGCCAGTATGCGACGTCCTTTTGCAGGAGGTTTACTATTTCATGAGCGCATGAGCCCATGAGCCTATGAGCCTATGAGCTCATGAGCGGACATCCGCGGAATTGGAATTTTCCTGCCTTTATTGACGGTGTTATGTCCTCTTACCTCGGTAATAGGGTCTGTTTCTCCTGGTCCAGGATGCGGAATGAGGAATTTCGGCGCCGTTATTCCCAAGAGCAGTGTGCTAAAATGGTGTTTTGAAGACATCCACCGGGGTATTTCGGCACCGAAATTACCTCTTAAAATGTGATATAGTGCGGTATTTAATGGCGCAGAACGGGCAATTTCGGCGCCGAAATACCCAAGTGGAATGTGGTGAAGTGCCTTGTGCTGAAGGCTTCCATCGCAATATTTTGGTGCAGTAGTGGAATTTTTGAGGCCCATATAACGAAGGCGCAAACTGGGCTATTTCGGCGCCAAATTTCCCAATAGGAATGTTAGAAACGGCAGGGTTTTCATGGCTTCAAGTTCCCGGGTCGATGGTGTGCATAAATTACTTGTAGGGTTCTTCACTGAAGTTTGCGTCTCTTCTGCTTTTATTATAGATTTTGGTTGGCGGAAGAAATGTAGGGAATGGACAAGCAGTCTGAACACAATGATTTTTCAAATCGTCAATATATTCATTAAGTGTTTTCAGAACTGTACAACAAAAGGATCCAAATGAGACTTTGCTATGGTGAGGATCCGCTATCACTGTCCGATGCATCCCCGCCCTCATGCAAGGATGGCTGCCTTCCACCTGCCTCCGAACCTGCAGCCGCTACCGCTGTTACTCTGAGAAGCCCTCCCCTCAAAAATACCATCCTCACCAGCCGGAACTGTCCACTGGGTGCGGAAGTGTCCTCGACATTCCCCTCGCTCTCGGACGCGGATTCTATTACGAACTTCCCTACTCTGCCTTTCACAATTCTATGTTTGGCCTCACGCCTCATTATAATTCTCTGCTCATTCCCGTATGTCAATTGCTCTAACCGAGTAGGCCTATCCTCCCTCCTGATGGCTTCTTTGGCAGCCGTGTCTGCATAGGCTGGTAGAAAAAAGGGCTTCTGGGGACTCGCGAGAAACGATTTTCTGGCAAAGAATGGCCGATGCGATTCTGTCTCCTCCTCTGCAACAGGGTCCGATTCGAGCAAGTCTCCCAGCTTCTCCTCGTCGGACGACTCTGCAAGGCTGAGTGTACGCACAAACATAGAATGAAGTACATTAGAGAATTCAAACAGGGAATCATCGGCAGGTTGCATGGTCCCTACAACCGAAACCAATACACTTACTATGGTGCAACTCACTCGAAGACAGGCATTGGGGGAAGCGGCTTCGGGCGCCCCTGCATCGAACGAATTTCCCGGACTTCCTCCTCTTCATCTTCCTCCTCTCCTTCCACGTCCTCTTCTGCGTTTTTGGGATCCTCAGTCGAGGCAGACGCTGAAGGCCCGCCAAATTGTAATCGTACAAGGCCGTATCCCCCTCAAATGAGAACACAAATCGGTTCGACATCCTTCCCGCCCACATACAGGCACCTGCGAATTCATACGACAACCACAGCCAAACTCAAGAATGAGTCGCTTCCTCGCACAAGCAAACATACAGAAACGGAAATGGTGTCAATTTCGGTGCCGCATTCAATTAACGTTCTCACCTGTATTTGCAGTGACGTCAAGGACCCTGCCTTCAACATCCGTACACGTTTCCATGAGCGTCTGGATGAATGCAGGACTCCTGGTCCTGCCATACCTCCATGGCTTGCCCGACAAATCACAAAGAATGTCCTTCTCTCCCACATGGTTGAACAGGACGTTATACTCCAGTGGATCAACTGTGGAATCAACAAGTCTTCCTGCTTCACGTAATTTGAATTTCGAATGTTCCTTCACGAAGCAAAATGCCTGAAAGATAAGAGTCTGCAGAGAAGGAAATGAAAACGTCAGAGGTGGCCTACATGTACAGGGGCAATTTCGGCCAGAAATTGACATAGCAGAGGAGAACCACAGCATACCTTCTGGCCATCGTTGAGAAGACCCTGCGTGTTGATGCAAGTCCAGATCTTTTTCAGGATGGGTGCTGCACTTCTCCCCGTCCATACTTTGATATCATTCTCAGTGACTTCTCCATCGGCTGCACACAACAACACAGCCAACGTCGTCCAACATGTTGGCTGCGAACCCGAATGTGTGGCTCCAGTATCGTTCGTCGTACTTGTTCCACCAGGGAACTGAGCCCAGCCCCAGTATCTCCTGCCCATCCGGGATATCCACAAGGATCATGTCGATGGAGGCTTTCACCGCCCTGCCCCCGACTGTGCTCTTTTTGCCGTGGCTCATCGCCACAAAATACTCCATCATCTTTGTGTAGCCAGGAGTGTCCTCCATATCATTGCCAGTGGCCTTCCTCTTCCCCTTCCCCTGGTGGGCCTCGATCGCCTTCCTCAAACTCGTTATCTCCAGCCTTCTGGTCAGAGCAGTTAGGAAATTTTCATTAACACACTCCACAATTGTGGGTGTTTTGAGGACTTCCCTGCCCGCAATCTGCACCGCACGGTAGGGTCTGCCAGGTGCATCCTCGTATAGTGATCTCTTCGCAGCCGACCCCCCGGAGCGCTGGCCCTTGTGAATTTTCGGACGAGGTGTGGCCCCCTGGGTGTTTTCCTGCTGGAAATCGTCGTCGAATCCTCCTCATCTGGCTGACTGTGTTTGCTGCTTCTTCTTCTTGGGTGTGGGGGTCTTCGTCTCTTGCCCCTGTTTGCGCGTTCTTTTCTTCCTGTCCTTGGGCTGCTCAGCTGCCTGCTTCTCCATCTGCTCCTTCGCCAACGCTGCCGCCTTGGCTGACTTTCTCAGTGCTTTCTGCTTGGCTGCCTCCTCTGCTTTCAGTCTTTCCGCGTCCTCTGGTTGGGGATCCGATTGCGCCTTCATAGCCCTGGCATTCGCTTCCTTCTTCAAGTTAACCTCCGAGAGGTCAACGGTCCCACTTGGGAGATCCACATACCAGGGGCAGTTTAGCTCGGCATGCCACTCCTTCGCCATTACTTCTGTGTACATCGTTCCACGACCTCCAGGTGTCCTCCACGCCAGGAAGAATGGTGGAACCCTTTGAATGGCTCCGGACGGAATGAGTGCAAAGTTTATGTACCTGCAATCACGAGGCAGTTCAACAAAAATCATTCTACCGATGCATCATGCAAGTGGAAGTTGTCAATGCACAAGGTATTTCGGCACCGAAATACGGAGTGGACCGTGCCCCAATTACCCAGAACTCACATCTTGCAGAGGTATATTTCGGCGCCGCAATATCCATCGCTGCTTAACCAAATCATCTAAACTGCAAATAGGGGATGCATTGTCAGCAGATTACCTGAACAGGACACGCATTGCCGCTTTGTCGGCACCCTCCTGCTCTTCGATGTATACGCTGCGTCTTGCCTTTGCAATTTCTCTGAAAAAGAGGTTTGCGAAGCGCCCTCGCCACGACTGCACGTAGTTCTCCATTGTCTCAGGCTTCGTCCAGTCGATCTGTAACTTGAAAGTGGTGGTGTTGCAGTCCAATTGCTCCTGGGCGTGGGTCAGTACCTGCATCATGGCAGGTTTCCAAAACATTCATGATTTTGAAATTGCGACGATGTCCAACACAGAATAGGAGAAAATTATACCTGATGCCACCATCATGACATTGAGCCAGTCGTTCATTTTGTCGTCTGTTGGCTCGATGGGAAAGTGGTACAGCAGCTTCGTGTTTGTATGGCCGTTCCAGATTCGCAGCCACCTCGTCTGCAGCCACCTCACATCGGTCAGACAAGAGCTCCAACATAAGAATCGCGAGAAGTCACAAAAAAAATAAACACATGCTTACCTTCTCCGCCGGCTCAACACAGGACACTGCGATGTGATGAAGTTTCTCCATGGACATTTCCGGTTTCATGGGTCTGGAGTAATGCAGTCCTATCTCCGCCAGGAACTCGGCACCAAGACCAGGGTCAGCGATTGCAACTTGCTTAACAAGTTTGGACCTGTACTTGGTCCGGGATTGCTTCCCTGCCTGCACAATATGACTCTCTATCGACGCGTCCGCCTTGTTGGGGGCATCATTCTCAAAGAACTGCCTTTTGGCATAGGCCAAGTCATCCCTGATTTCGTCTGCATTCCCATACCCAGCAGATACAGTCAGGCCACGGATCCCTGCAACAAATAACATTAAATTGATACTGAAATTTGAGATGAACCTCACCGAATAGAGGATCTCCACCATGGCGTCCAGTGTTGGTCGGTACCAGGTGCGATCTGCTTTCGCTAGGGACTTCCTGTACAGCTCGGGATCGAGGGACTTTTGGAAGTCCGTCAGCGGAGCTGTCCCCACTTCTTGCACTCTGTAGAGCGTATGTGCCAGATGAGTTTCCACGAAGGCCCTCTCTGTTACCCTGCCATGGAGAAAAAACAACATGAAAATATGATTTCGGCACAGCAATCCAATTTCCAGTTCATAGAGTGCATGACAGTGGTGAACATTGCCTATTTCGGCGCCGCAATAGGCAGTACACAAGGATGTAATTGTATACTTACAGATTTATATCCGCCATGGCACCCTTCAACAGTCCTCTGTCCCTGACGTCCACCTTCACGACAATGCAGTCCACCATGTAATGCCAACTGATATCTTGCGGATGCATTTCAGCAATGTACTCTGTCCAGGCAAGCATCCTGTGGTTCCCGTCCCAAACGAAGAACATCTTCCCTTCCATGTGTGCGAATGTGGGATTAGTCTTCAGATAGGCTTCAAACTCGGCATTAACAGTGTGCCAGTGGGGGCCCCAATTCTGAAGCTCCTCTGCAGTGGGGCCCCTTGTGACACCCTGGTCATTCTCAATGGAAACGTAGAATGCTGCCGACCCCCGTCTGTACCCTTCTCTGAAGTTGTGCTTCAGTCGATCGATATCCCCTGGCAGTGCTTGCCTTACAACTGGAAGGCTTACCATGCGACACAAAGGAACTTTAAGGTTCTCGGGATACACCATGGAGCCCAAAACGCGGCCTATGTTGCTATGAGTCTCTGCCAGCAACCTGTTTGCTGCTATGTTCATGTCTCGTGCGCTCATGAGCATACCCGCCACCAGTTTCTTACTTGTATCACCTCTGTCACTTCCCTCACCCCTCTCACCAGCCTGTGTACTGTCCTGGAGGTTTTGCTCCTCCGCAAGCTCCAGCAGGTTCTGATCGTCGCCAAGTCGTACCACGTTATCGTCCTCTCCTTCTGTCAGTTGAATGGGCCGCCCTTCTGCAGATCCGACTCCCACATCTCCAGCGGCCTCCACCGCATCTGTGTTTTCTGAAATTGACTGCAAACCCAATATCTCCGCTTCCAGTCTCCCTAGGGGTTTTACTGGCGAAGCCATGGGCTCCTTCTGCTTTCTCGGCTTCCGAACTCTAGGTGGGCTTTTCGGAGGCGATATCTGAGGTGTTGAATGAGGACTCGTCTGCCTCGATGCACTTCCACCTTGTGAGCGCAGCACCCGGGCAGGAGTATCCAAAGTTGACTGTGTTGCCTCGCCCCCCTGCGATCCCTCCCCAGCTCCCATGTCAAACAAACAGGAAAACATGAGACACTGCACGCCAAAACAAAGGTGTAAAGGAATATTGCGTATGGAGTGCTTCACATCCGCGAAGCACGAATCTCTCACTGGTGGGCGATCCGAGTCTCCGGATAACGACGTCTGCATTTCATGCATGAGACGGCTTAAGTCGTGTCGTCGGCGGCTTCCCAAAATCCCGCGTCCTCCTCTTTGCCGGAGTCGCCTGACCTTCCACAAACTCTATGCTACCACTATGCCGCATAAGGAGAGGAAACGCAGGAGAACGTCACTGCAGAAGGGCAAGGAGCGAGAGAGCGAAGCGGTGGAACATGCAACCACTATGCACGAGCAGATGCGTAAGCAGCCACGTCTCCCGAAGCGTTGCCACCGTCCACCACTTTCTGCCGTATGGGTGATGAAGAGATTGTGACCCCTGACACGTTCGCACGGATGAAGTCGACTGGAACACGACGCGTGCCAGTTCCAGCCACCAGTGTATGACGGTTTATCCGAATTGCGGCACCGAAATACGTTCCGTTCACCGGATGGTTCCCCCGGAGCAGCCGGCATTGAATGAAATATCCGCACATCATGAAACCCAACCGCCATGAAAATCCCCTGCATATGACATTCAACAGTCAGGTCGGTACGTTTCATCAGCGGACGGATGAATTTCGGCGCCGAAATTCATCCTATTCAAGTGCTTTCATACAAACTTACAAATTTCGGCGCCGCAATTCATCGCTTCCAAGTCCTCATTCGTCATGAGCAAACCTGTCGGTGGGATATCGGAGCCGGAATTAATTCCGGGACAACGGAAACGGCTGCACTTCGGCACATTTCATCCATATTTCGGCGCCGAAATTCATTACGAAACCATCCATATTTCGGCGCCGAAATTCATTACGAATATGTCCGTCCACGCGTAGACGAGGTGAAATCATCCATATTTCGGCGCCGAAATTCATCGCTTCGCAAGTCCTCATTCGTCATGAGCAAACCTGTCGGTGGGATATCGGAGCCGGAATCAATTCCGGGACAACGGAAACGGCTGCACTTCGGCACATTCCATCCATATTTCGGCGCCGCAATTCATTACGAATATGAGCGTCCGCGCGTAGACGAGGTGAAATCATCCATATTTCGGCGCCGAAATTCATCCAGAGCGAAGATTAAATCTGCACGATGCTATGCTTTGCCGCCATCATTGCCCCTGACGGATGCTGTCCATGACTGTTGGACTTGCCATTTCTGGACATTTAACTATAATTTCGGCGCCGAAATTATACTTTATGTGCGGCAACGTCCCGTGCGAAAAAGACCACTTCATGGATACTGTCGGTTTCAAATGAAAAAAAAACGGCTAAAATGCAATTAATTTTGACAGAAGTGGTTTAATATGCCGATTTCTCCATTAAATGCAGAATATTCCTGTTATATTCGTCGGAACGGGGTATTTCCAACGATTTACGGAAAATTATCATCCAAAACCAAAAAGTAAGTGCCGGGTTTGGACGAATTTCGGCGCCGAAATTCATCCGTCGCATAGAAAATGTAATATTAGAGTTACTCATTGCGGACAGTAAGGATGAATTTCGGCGCCGAAATTGATCCATTTCAAAGAAAAATAAATATTGGAGGGAAGGCATTGGATGAATTTCGGCGCCGAAATCCGCCGCTAAAACCCTGAAAAGAATTTGGAGGGATGAAGTCGTCTGAATTTCGGCGCCGAAATTCATTGCTCGCGAAGGAAAAAAAAATTTCTGGAGGACTTCGGATGAATTTCGGCGCCGAAATTCATTGCTCGCGAAGGAAAATAAAAAATATCTCCTGGACTTGGAATGAATTTCGGCGCCGAAATTCAATGCTCGCGAAGGAAAAAAAAAAATCGAGAGGATTTTGGTTGATTTCGGCGCCGAAATTCATTGCTCTCGAAGAAAAAGGGAAATTAAAAGGGAGTACTTGGATGAGATTCGGCGCCAAAGTTCATCTGTCGCAAAGAAAAATAAAAACAGAAAGGACTTCCGATGAATTCTGGCACCGAAATCCATACGCAGGGCAGCAGAATTAGGGTCGGAAAAGGAGATGAAGAATGAATTTCGGCGCCGAAATACATCCATTCTGCCGAATCAGGATTACTGTCATTCGGAAGTCGGCACCGATATCCGGACACGTGGTCAATCACGACTGTAATCAGGAACACATTTATCCGTATTTTGGCATCTAAATTCAACCCATATGTGCAGATACAATTTAATGAAGAAGAAGTTCATCCGAATTTCGGCACCGAAATCCATCCGTTGGGTGCTTGGTCAGTTTTATGAGGTAAACAAATTACGATTTCTGTTGCCAGAATTCATCCCTTGGCTTCCAAAGCTGTTACATGACAGAGATGTTCATCCAGATTTCGGTGCCGAAATTCATGGGAAGGCCTGATTTATTGTACCCCAAGTGGTTGTACATTACAATTCAGGCACCAAATATCCGATGTGAACTTGCTGTTTTCGTCCGTTTTTTTAACGTACGTTACACACCTTCATCTTTACGTGCACTGATCACCCATCATGTTGGATACGGAATCCTCCAGAAAATCATTTGTGTTATTAGGTAGGACACACTCTTCTCATTGCAGGACTTCGCTGCGGAGCGTACCGAGAGGTCCCGTCTTCAAAATGGACTCCCGTGTTTGGGTCAACGTGTACTTCCATCCTGATTCTCTGAAAGCTAAAATACCCTGCGACCAAGGATTTGCGATTGTCACTGAGCAGTACTTGTGTGTGAAGTTCGGGCTCCGCCCTGGAACGGTGTTTTTGGAAGAGGAGACGAAGGATGCTTATGGAAATTTTCTGGAAAGTGCCGTCATTCTGCATGCAGATTTCGGAAAAGGCAAAGAGTGGCGGCTCCCAGCTTCTGAATCCATCCGGTACAGTGCCATTGGTGAAATCGTGCCTAAAGAGTTCCCACGCTGGAACTTGGTTGATCCTCCTTCCACAAGAGGGTCTGGGGTGCAAGATGTGAAGGATGTGGGCACCTCTTCACAAGCAGAGAAGCCCAAACATGTGAAAAGGGAAATCCAGGAAAACAGGGAAACAGTCGTCCAGGACTTATCCAGTGACGATGAAGACTGTATGGTCCTTCCATCGTATGTTTCGAAGTCGTCCGTCACTAGGAGTGTTCAGCATACACCGTCCGACTCAACTTCCGTCCGCTCAGTAATCGACATATTGCGGAGGATGAAGACAACGGGTTCCCGCTCCAGTGACCTTCTTAGGCTTGATTACGACAAAACTCCAATCCATTCTGTGGAAACTTTGCCTGATGTTGTGGATGGGAATGCTATCTACGAGTTCCCTCCAGTGCCGGCAGGCGCAGGCCCAGACGGCATGCTCGCAGGAATGAACAGGAAACATGACGGCCACCCTTGGTGTGTCACCAAAACTTCATCGTCCAACCTGGGTGATGGAGTTCGAGTGAGATATGTATTGTGTGCTGGGCATCTTAAATGTTTCTCGAGCACATGTTACCATTACACTAGCAAAGGCACCAGGAATGAGACTGACTGGATTGGCAATTCGTCGACCCCATTTTGGCCTCAAGGTAGAGTTCCTGCAGGGACGTTCAAGTGTGCCCATTGCAACGCAGCCCCTACGTGCATGGCAGTGTGCAACGCCAAGCAGTACTACGTCGGGACCGTCGGCCCAGCGTGCACCAGAGCATGCATTCACATCGGAAAGCATGAGCACCCCCTCGCCAGAGGCAATTGCAGAGTCGCTTTTCAACAAGCCCAGGATATTATCAAGGAGGAGGTGAGGTTGAGGCCGGGTGCAAAACCAAAGCAGATACAGCTCGCATCGGCACATAGGATTGCAATTGGCAGAATAATGTCGGAGGACGGAAGCACAAGAGAGAAGCTGGGCGAGGGGGACATGAAGGACCTGCTGGAAGCTGTCTCCCATGTGTGCAGCCCCAATGTCAGGAACCACATTGTCAGCTGCAAGAAACGAATCGGAAGAGGATCAGACATGCACTCCATCTTGGAAGTGAAACGCACATGCGGCTACGACTTCATCCAAGGCAGCTTCTTTCCTGGTCAAGGCTCGGAGATGGACAGGTGCTTCATATTTAAGATGTCAACGTGCGGACCGGGGAGCGGCGTCGATTTGGTGAAGCGGATGACCAGTGGAGACCTCTCAAATTGTTGGGTCATGTTTGACCACATCCGGCGAATTACCAACCACGATTGGGTGACAATGGGGGCACATGTATACGACCCACATTGCAGAAAGTTGATGACCATTGCTATCTGCGAAATGAAGGGAGAAGACACAGATTCGGAGTTGCATATGTGGCGCGGCAATTAATGAGCAAATGGCGAGAGCCAAGTTGCCCCCTCCCGATTTTAGGGGCTTCATGGCTGACAATGCCCAGGCAAACTGGGCTGCAGTTAGGAGGGTATATGGGGACGACCCAAAGACTCCAATGGAAGGAAAGGAGAGATCTTGCGGGTTCCACTTCATGCAGAGTTTGACGCAAAACACGAAAAGGTTCGTGGCGTCACGCCACCGGCAGGATCATATCAGTATGTGCCTAGCGTGGAAAAATGCGAATTCCATCGACGAGGCGGAGACCGAGTTTGCAACCATACGCGCCTGGTGGGTGTCTTCAGGGGCAGTGGATGTGAAAGATCAGCCAGAACTGCAAACGTGGCTTGCGTGGTGGCATTATAGATTCCGCCAGTTTGGAGACTACATGAGACAGGTAACACATTTCTGTACTTGACAATTGTTCTGTTTTGTGCTTGGACATTCTCCACAATCAGTGACATATCTAATTTCCTTCAACAGGACATGAGCTTGGAGGATGACACGGATATGCCGACGACGAACATGGCCGAATCGGTGCACTCTTCCTGGCGTGCTTCCTCTGCAGCACATCTCGTTGACATGTTGACAGCAACAACAGAAGATATTGTGAGGGCCATCATGCAACAATCTCATTACTACCAGTTTCTGGGAGGAAAGCAATGGGGTATCGGACCAGACAGGCAGGAGATGCTGATGAGGGCGGCGCATCGTTCGACCGATCCCAAAAAATGGACTGCTGCATTGCGGGAAACTATAAGGTCAACGCCGTTACACAGTCGGGGGAACTGCCTGGAGGGCGATGTCCGCAGCCGGCCGGTGAAGAGAAGAATTGAGGACATGCCCGGAGGGGATGGGGATTCATGGAGATCAGATATGAACATCCGCACTCAACCTCGGGGCGCAACGATGTTGCGTCCCACGCCTCCACGAAGCAGGACTCGTACCCCCTCTCCTGCAGCATCCATGGAATCGCTGCCAGACTCGGGACAACATGCCGAGGATGGGCATTCTGCTCCTGTTTTCGTTACCCAATACAACATTCCAATCGTGGAGCGAGATGTGTCGGCCTCGCAGTGGAGAATTGCACGGACCCGTCCGACATTTCGTGGCAAATGTTGTGCTGTTCGTGTCGACACCAACCAGAGATGCAATGAGATGATTCGGAGGAGCCCGCAGGGCGGTGTGCCTGCCCCTTGCTTCACAGGGAGATTTGTGTGCGCAAAGTTTGTGGAGGCCACACTGAAGGAGTTTTGGTTCTGCAGGCACGACATCATGTCGTGTGTGTTCGGCAAGCCCAAGTATGGTGTACAAGGCATGCCTGAACCACCGGCAGTCTGGCCTGTGGCAAGTGGTACAGATCTTACCCTGGAGGAGGCAGACGCTCTAGGAAGTGCAGGGTTTCGACTGGTGGAGAGGACAGACGTTCCACGAAATCCAATTCCCAATCGTCATCCTCCTCCCACGAGAAGCTCTTCGCCCCGCATACCGGTGGGTGACCCCGCAGCTTGGCCCACCCATCGGTGGGGTAAACTGAAAAGACGGCGGCCACCAACAAAGGCGAACGACACCAGGATGGCCAACGCTCTTGCAATGCCCTGCATAGTGCAAGGTTGCAGGGATGTTCCTCACCCCGGGATGGGGCGCATATTTCAGTTGTCAACAGCCGGGTCTGCTGCGCGCAGTGTCGTGTATGCAATCACGGTTTCACAGTACCCAGCTTGCAACTGTGAGGACTTCCTTGTTATGGAATCGAGGAATGCAGCATACGTCCCCTGCAAACACCTTTATTACATTTTTATGAAGCGCATGAGTTGCATATCCGCAGTGGACGTCTTCATCCATGCTCCAACACTGAGTTTCAACGAGCTGCACAAGGCCCTACGGCAGGATACTGGTCGGACTGCTTGACATTCCACATTCGGGAAGGAGTTAGTGGCAATTATATTACATTCATCTTCTTGCACCCTATTTTTTTGTGAGGAATTATACACTTGGTGGTGCCGCATCGCCATGGCTACATGTGAATTTCGTCCACCTTTATGAGAAGACTCCAATTTGCTACAAATACATTGTTACTGTTCTGCAAATGTGATGCCTTTACAAGATTGCTAGTTCTGTGTCCCAGTGGGAAGGGTCCTACTGCACATTCCAGCATTTGCATACTGCACCTTGTGCAAACAGCAATCCATACGACAAAGGACACGTCCCAGCATACTGGCAGTGAATTGCAAATAACATTAACAGAAGATTATCGAAGCCTGTATATTCCCCATATGGCACAGGGAAGCTGCTTGATTTCTGAATGAAAATGTATGTGCCATGAGTGTCAGCAAGTTGAAACATGTCTACTCTAGCATGCAAGACCTATGGTCCCCTCGCCCAAGAAGAAGGAACTCGAACTGGCCTCTCAAGGACCTCCTGAGTGACCGGGTGCCTATATTTGAACAAAATGTCAGTGGTTTCTGTCGCCCGGTTGAAACTAACGAGGATGTCGTGTTTATCGATAGCGCCCCCTTGGTAGAAGGACATTTTCACAGTGGGCCCTGTGTTCCCCTCCTCCTCATCCTCATAACTGAAGAGAATGTCCCCACTTTCCGAGCCAGTCCGTCCACGCGTAAAGTTTTCACCTATGCACTCATCATACGTCCACTCGCAACAATTCCAGCGATACAGCAACGCTGTGCGTGATCTGTTCGGCTCCCACACATGCGGAAAGTCCAGGTCCATGATGCGTAGGAACCACCTGCTCCCCAGCCGGGGTCCAGGAGAGTCGTGCAATCCTGGAAGAAACTCCATTGCTCTCAGCTGGACAAGTCGAGGATCGTTCCCTGTAAACATCCAGGAAGACAATGATGTCGTCTGCTTTCGGGAAAATGACTCCCGTCTGGCGTCGATAGATGTGATTCGGGCACGACATGGCCTCACGACACAACACGAACTCAAAGCAGGGAGGACATGGGCACAACAGAGAAGAGTGAAGAGCAAAATGAGAGCAAGGCCTCCCTCACCGTAAGGCGGGTATTTGCTCTCCGACGCCCAATTTCGGCGCCGTTATTACATGGAGTGCGGAAGCTTCAGCCGAGAATTTTGTTTCCGCAGGTCAATTTCGGCGCCGTTATTGGTTGCAATCCCCAGCCTTCAGCCGGGTATTTGGTTTCCGGACCCAATTTCGGCGCCGTTATCGGCTGCTCTCCGGTGGCTTCAGCCGAGTATTTGGTTTCCGGGGCCCATTTCGGCGCCGTTATCGCCTGCATTCCGGAGGATGCAGCCGGGTATTTGGTTGGCAGAGCCCAATTACTTTCACCGTTGTTGGCTTCACTCCCGAGCCTTCAGCGCGCTATTTCTTTTCCTGTTCCCAATTACGGCCTCGTTATAACCAACCATCCTGCACTTCTGCAATAGTACTATCCACGGTTATAGGTCGCCATTGCGTTTTCGGAGTCTGCAAACCCGGATCCTAATTCCGCTTGCGTCTCTGCCTCTGGGATAATTTCGGTGCCGTTATTGCCCAGAATTCTGTTATTCTATGACCTGGCCTGGCGGTCCATGAGCCTGGGCTCCAAGTCATGAGCGTACACTGGTACTCATGAGCGGAGTACTTCCAGCATGAGCGCGGAAATCTTCGATTTTTGATTATTTTATAGTTTTTGGCCCGAAAAAAATCTGCCGAAATTCGAAGTGTGTTACTTTGCGGCTCATGGGTTAGCCATGCCCGCTCATGAGCTCATGAGCTCACCGCTCATGAGCTCATGGAATAGCAACCCCCCTTTTGCAGTGGTATACTGGATTTCCCGTTGCACGGTCACTTATTTCCATGAGCGGATCTAAAAAACCATGAGCGGACTTGTTACTGACGACATATCTTCGCCGCATTACATGATCTGGAACGTCCAAAACGGCAAGGTCAAATAAAAAACTATTATTTTAATACTTGTTTAATCTGCCGCATTTCCAAATTTGGAGGAGTCCGCTCATGAAATCCGCGTATCTTAGACTTCGGCTCACCGCTCATGCGGCTCATGCGGCTCATGGCTCATGGCTCATGGTTTCTGCTCATGAAATAGTAAACCTCCTCTGCATGGGCATTGCCTTCCAGCAACTCTCCAGGCCAACTAACTGCAGCTGTGAAGGCGGCTAGTGTTGGCATCTTGCCCCGCTGGGCAGCTGCAATACCCCCAATGAATGTCACAGGGAGCTGTGCACGGCGACCATCCCCTGACTGCCATCCAGGCCTGTAGGATGCTGACTCCTCCCAGAAATCCAGGGTGAAGCCCATGGGGTATAACACTGCCCACCAACGAGGACATCGTAAGAGACCGCGTCTGTCACAATGGCCTTGGCTCGCATCACTGAGCCATCTACAGGATGATCCGGCTGCAGTCTAATAGCCAACTGATGCCGTGTCATGCCGCGAGCCTACTCTGATCCTCCCAGAGATGTCTGTATCTGGAAAGGACAAGGCTCCATATCCGCCTCCATGAGGCCCAAACCTGCAATAGCAGCTATGCCCAACATCAGTGGCTGAGCTCCTGAGTCCAACAAGACCCGCAGTGGCCGATACTTCTGCCTGCCGGTCCATTCAAAGTGAAAATGCCTCCCTGGTTGTCTAACAAGACAACTCCAGGTGTCACCATGGCGCGCTCAATGGCTGGCCTAGCTGGCAGCTCCGTTAACCTGGCAGCTGCAACTTGCCATTGTGTAGCCGTGGCAGTCTTGACCCTCAAATCCGAGGATCCCTCTGCCACTACACCTTCTACTAACTCCGCAGAAGATGAAGTGACCTCCCCACTCTCACAGAGTGTTGCTGCTAGTCTGAACACTGCAGCTGATCTCACCCCCGGCGTCACAATCATTGTTGCCGAGAACAGTGGGGCCTGACACACAGAGGTGGCTGCCCCCAATAACACACCGGCCGCACTAGCCTTGCAGCAGGAGTCAATGCTGCACGTGTAGCTCTCCCCAATGGCATAGTAACCTCCGCCTCGGTAACATCGGGCGAGAACTAGGTGCCATGGATGGCGTCGACACAGTCTCCGCCAATGTGAATGACTGAGGAAGCCTTGCCTGACGGCTTGCCTCCCCACGCTGTGGATCCAATTCCACCTTTGCACCTCGTGGCTCAGGAACTCGTGCTGCTCCTCGAGTCACGGCTGCAGCAGCCTCCACCTGCTCTAGTGGTAGTGCTGCTCCGCACATAAATCCCATGCCTCCCATATCTCCTCCCTCAGGAGCAGGAGGTGGACCATCCCGCCTGGGAGCCGGTACCGCCTGAGCTATAGCCATGGCAGCCAGCCTCTGCTCTAGCTGCTGAAGCCGGTTGGCCATGCCTTGATCAACACCCTGACCTCCGCGTCCTTGGCCATGTTGAGGTTGCCCTTGGCCTGCACCTCGTGCCCGACCACCTCGTCCTCTCTGGGCTGGTCCATTCGCCCCCGGCCACCATTGTTCCCTTGGAACTGGCCTGGGCGCAACTCAGGATGCAAGTCATAACACTGGGCATCTCCATGCCCATACTTGCCGCAATGCCCACACTGCAACTGTGCAGGCTGTGCTTGTGGCGGCCTTCTGCCATTCTCTGGGCAATCTCTTTTGACATGGGGTCCTCCACATATCCAACATATCACCCCTGGTTGCTGTTGGCCTGCAAAAGATGCCACGGGCCTCTGCACCTGAGGTCCCCTGTAAGCTCCATGGAACTTGGGCTGGGCAACCTTGCCCCCTGACCACGCTGTTGGGCAGTCCCTTGTGCCTGTGGGCTGACAGCTGTGCCCCGTACAGGCATGTCCTTGCCAAATCCAATTGTAACAACTCGCTCCTCCACCATGTTGAGCTCAATCCGCTCAGCCAGCAGAAACACATCTGCTAAGGTGGGTTGGCTGCTTGTAACAGGGTTGCATCTCGCACCCTTCTCTTGAGCTCCTTGTCCAGAATTCCATACCAAAACTGGATTGCCTGAGCTTCAGTAACCCCTTGGGTCACACTTATCAAGCGCCTCATACGAGTGTACGCCTCTCGCAGGCTCTCACTGGGTTTGCGCTGGAAGTCTTGGCAAACTTCGCAGCTTCTCTGTCCGTACACCTTGGTAGTTCCTCCGCAACTCCTGGAAGAACTCCACCACCGGGTTGAATCTAGGCACATGTGTTGTAGTCGTGGCAGGAGGAGTAGTAGCACCTTTTGAACTGGTACCACCTGCAGAAGTACCAGCACTACTTGCTCCACTACTAGTGCTGGCAGTGGGAGCTATTGGTACTGATGCAGCTACTGTCGCATCGTGCCTCGAGTAATGGAGACGTAGTCAGGTGACCAATACATCCTCCACTCCTCAATCTCTGCTTCATGTCCTCGCCTGAACTCGTGGTAATCGTCCATAGGCGGGCCTTCCAAATGCTGGAACAGTCCCTTCCACGCCATGAATGGGGTGAAATAGCTGTGGATTGCGCATCTGCTGCAAATCACACCAGCTGTCGAACTCCTGGATAAAGTCATCCAACTCAATTGTGCCCACAGCTCCAGAGTACCTACGAGGCCCCTTGGTAGCTCCATACATCTCCTCCATGTCGTCCCACAACAATGGCGAATGAAAGTGCACACCTGTTGATGAAGCCTCCGAGTCTGTGTCTGACTCTACAGTAGTTGAGGGTGGCGGTGAAGGTGGTCTGAACCGAATACCTCGTCTTGTGAACCCACTCTCACTGTCACTGCTTGTAGCCGTACTCCCCTCAAAACCCTTGGGTAACTCCGTAATGACACTCACAATGTGCACCTCCTCCACGTGACACTATAAGGCTCTAGTACTAATCTAATAGTGACACGGGTGGGCACCTGTTGCAGTCTAAGGGTCATATCCCAATGGCTCAGGGCACCTGCACCTGCATCCACCGCAAGAACTCCTATGGTTGGCTGGTCATCAACCCAGCCTCACCATAGAAGAAACACTGGTGGTCTTGCTGGTCATCACTCCAGCCTCACCACCGACAGCATACTCTAGGATTGACCGGTGTATCAATCCAGCCTAATCCCTATGAAAGCAAGCGCCCACACAAAACCAACATGGCGCACAGTCAAGCATGCAGGTGTTGGGGGGGATCCAAACACAAAAATTAAAACATCACACCCCCACACCAAATCCAGCAGCAACGCTGATTCTGCAGAATATCCCAGCCCAAAACCCCGGACTGACTGGCCTCCACCAAGAGAGGCTTTGGCAACTACAAGTACAAGGTAATGAAAATAGTACAGAGATGGAGGGGAAGAATAGAAGCCCGCCCAAGCAGATCTAATCCTGATCTATGCTATCAACTTCCAGACTTCTCTCAAGTGCCTCGCTCTGCTTGATGGTAAGGTGTAGGAGGTATATCTATGTCCAGAAACCTGCCACTAACCTTGTCCCAAGCTACAGTAGCTCGCTCTAACCACCCTCCTCCTCTTTCTGCCAGGTAGAGACAAGCAACACTCTGCTATCTCCCGCTCACTGAACACTAAAGAAAACAAAGGTAGGGTCTGATAGTCTCTCAACTCGAAAGCTTTGAGACGGTTGCGGGTGTCCTCATTGCGAATGACTGCATCTCCTTCACGCACAACAAACATGTCATTGCTGATGAACCCCCGCTCGTGGTTGCCCTGTGCAGAGCGTATCCGGCTGCAACCATGTCTGATTGCACAAACTTGTGTAGCTCCTGCTCCTCTGCTCCAGTACACCACGGCCTTGTGGCTGAACACCTTGGTCCCCGGGGCTGTCTTTGGCTGTGTTCCAAGCCTAGCTTTCACCCACTTTGGTATTTCACCTACAGCTGCAGAACTGCTGGCTCCAACAGAGTTCTGACTGTCCAAGGCAATATTGAGGCCCTCAATGCCAACTACAGCAGTCTGTTGTCTACTGCTAATGCTTGACTCCCAGTATGCAATCAACTCGTCCAACTGTTCTCCACTCAAATCAGTCTGAGTTCCTTGGGAAACATAAATCCTGTCCCCTTGTGTGCACAGGCTAAGAGAAGAGACCTGCCCTTCAATTACGTCCTCATTTCCCCCAGCCATACAAGGAGTACATCCACAGATTTGTCTCTAATATAGACCAGCACAGGTTCTAGAAACAGGATTGTGGATCTTTCATGGCACACTCACACTCTAAAAATTCCATAGATTTTTAGCAGAGTCCCAAAAACAGAACCAGGTCTAGATAGGTAGATTTCCCCTTTCTGCAGCTATCCCTCAAAAACTGAGTCAAACGGAGCTCATTTGACAAAGATATTACCAACCAGGCTCTTTAAACATTTAAATTAGATCAAAAAGGCTTTTTTTTTTTAACACCAAAACGCTTTTGCCATTACAACCTGTTCCCAGGTTATCTACGAGTTCCCGAGGTCGTTCCCCTCCAGGATTCTCCAGGCACCAAGAGCTCGTTAATTCCAAAACTCGACCTCAGTTATGGATGGGGTATCACACCCTAGGGCGATTTCAAGAGCAGGTCAAGAGATGCACTGCGCAGCACCTTCATGGCTTATGGACAGGCGGCCTGCAATCGAAAGATTCGTGGATGGTTGCTGGACTTGCACAATACATCTACCACATCGGAGGTGAAACCGAGGAACTGACTCCCACATATGACATTGCCAGTGTGAGAGGAAAAACAAGTTGTCCCATTGGTGGATCCCTTCGATATCACAGAGCTTTCAGGTGCACTTGGCTTGACGGCGAGAGTATTTGGCAAAACATCTCTTCCCTGTTTCTGTAAAACCCTGCACCTGCTTGCCATTACTTCTGCCAATTTTTCTAGTCTCTAATTCTAGTTTAGAATCCTGCTTTGCACCCATATCCTGATCGTCCTCAATCTCTTTGGCAATATGGTGTGTACTGCCATCTTTGATTCCAACATCTGCATTTAGTTCTTTGCTTCTCCCTTTTGTATCCCCTGATCCTACATTGTTCCGGTTAGTGTAAGTAGAAATTGGGGAGCTGTTTTAAGCGCCTGACAATGGGGGAGCAATGGACCAGGGAACACAGGAGTAGCTGCGTGGCCTCGTACACCTGAAGGAATCGACCGAGATCTTCTCAGCTGCTTGGCACCAGCCCTGGAAAATATGGGTGGGGAATCACTCACAGGACTCAAAGGATCGTTATGGCCCACAGCTGGCCTAACCACTGCAATCACAGGCTCTTCGGCTACGGCATTGCTTTTCGGCGTTCTCTCCACATGTTGCATTCCATTTAGAGTGTCATTGTAGTGGTAGCCAACTGGCACTCCTATAATCACGCCTACGTTGAGCCAGGCTCGCCATGCATGACTCTTAGCCCCATCTCAGCAGTTGGTGACTAGCATCAACATCTTTCAGTTGACTCTCTCTCTACGTACGAGGCTTTGATTTAGCAGCCACAACTTATCAGCGTCGTTTCCCGAAATGATAGGGTCTCGCCGAGAGATCACATAACGACTCCTCGGCGCATGGCAATGCCTTAGTTGACTTCAACCTGCCCTCCAGGCCAAGATTGTCCAGAACAAACACACCCCCGAATCACTGCCTGCCGCTGCACACTCAGATGTACCCAAGATTTTATTGCTCTCTTCAGCAACCCAACCGGATCAGACTAGTCAGCCAGACTCAGGCTGCACAACTCAAATTTCTCCAGACCATCCCTGCACACTCGATGATTTCCAAGACTCCGGAAAGAGCCTCCTCCTGCAAGAACCCCAGCCTCTCTCTGGCTTTCGGAGCGCATGCGTACAAATCATTGCGACTTCCTCAGTCTCTCGCCATCCAAAATCACAACTTTTCTTCGCGTTTGAGCTCTCAAAATTCTGCAGCGAACTTGTCTGCTACAGAACTGGCCATATCTGTTTGGTAAGCCCGCAGCACCCACAACCTGCAATTGTCAACCACGGAAGAGTTCAACCAAGCACGCAGCGCTCATCGCTGCACAGTCAGCGGAGCTCGTTCCGCTCCCATCTCCTCCCCCACCACCCAGAAACCAAAGATGATCGAAACCTGCATGTTTCTTTTTTTGTTTATTAAGCTTCTTAAACTAAGCACTACTTACACACAGGTAATCATACAAGTGCTAACCCTCAACTCCTACCTTGCACTCACAGGTAAGAGATCATCTCTCTCGAGTGATAAGAAAACTCAAAACACACTGTTCACACAAAATATGAAATCCATCAACATCACTCTTTAATATAATAGTCGAGCCAGGGGCACCCCAAGCTATGGGGACTCCACCCCACAACAACCTATACCCCTACATAAGCACACTCAGATTCTAAAGCATGAAGGAGCTCGGTCGCGCAGGCTCAACTCGAGAGAGATGAGCCGCGCGACTGCCGCTCTCGTGAAGATAAGACGGACCAGGTGTCAAACTAAACTTGACACCTGATTTAACACTTGACCTAAATCCAAGTGTTAAATACAAATAACTAGTTTTATGCTAGCTGTTTTCACACTGTGCTTGTTTAACTTGACAGGTTGTTTCAGCACCTTGAGGGGCCGCCTATGGATTACTACCATGAGTTTAGGCGGGGAAATGAGGTGGAGATTGAGGAGTGGCGACAATATTGGTCACCTGACTATATCTCCATCATTAGAGGCACAAGGGCAGCGGCGGCACCAGCAGCTACACCAACATCCCCAACTGCAAGCACTAGTAGTGGGACAAGTAAAGATGGAGCTGGGAAATCCACTCAAGCTCCTGCTGCAGCACCAACATCCGTGCCTGCCTTTAACCCAGTTGTGGAGTTCTTCGAGGAGTTGAGGAGAAACTACCAGGGGATAAGGACGGAGAAGTTGCAGAGCTTGCAAGAGTTCCAGCGGAGGCCTACTGAGTGTTTGAGGGAGGCTTACACGTGCATGAGGCAATCGATAAATGTGACCCAAGGGGTTACGGAAGCTCAAGCAGTCCAATTATGGTATGGGATATTGGACAAGGATCTGAGGATAAGGGTGCGGGATGCAACTCTCCTACAAGTGGTCCAACCCACCTTAGCAAACGTGTTTTTGCTGGCAGAGCGGATAGAGCTCAATATGGTGGAGGAGCGAGTGGTCATGGTGGGGTTTGGTAAGGAGACACAACAAAGTGGGACTCCTAGCCAACAACAACCACTACCCCAACGTGCTCAAGGCAACAAGGTGGCTCAGGTGAAGCCTAGGGAAGGACAGAGAGGATCTCAATTGCACAGGTCACTTCCTTCATTCTTAGGCCAACAACAGTCGGGTGTGACATGTTGGGATTGTGGAGGACCCCATGTTAAGAGAGATTGCCCAGAGAGAGGCAAAGGGCTGGCACAGGCACAGCCTACACAACTACAGTGTGGGCATTGTGGCAAGTATGGGCATGAAGATGCCCATTGTTATGACTTGCATCCTGAGCTACGGCCAGGCCAGTTCCAAGGGAACAATGGTGGCCGAGGACGAGGCAATCTAGTCCAAAGAGGTAGAGGAGGCAGAGGTAGCGGTGGAGGTCGTAACCAAAACCAAGGAGCACATGGTCAAGGTCAAGGTCATGACCAAGGCATGGTGGATAGGCTTTCCTAGCTAGAGCAACGTCTTGCTGCCATGGCCACTACTAATGTGGCGCCAGCTCCAAGGCCTGAGGTTCAAGCCCCACCTGCACAACCTCATATGCCTAGGGAAGACCAGATTAGTATGGGCTTCATGTGTGGAGCCGCACTTGTTGGACCATTGCATGTGGACTCTACAGCTGCTGTCACTCGAGCAACAACTCGTGCTCCTGAGCCAAGAGGAGCGGATGTGGATTTTGATCCACAAAGGGGGGAAGCAAGTCGACAGACAAGGCTTCCACAGTCTTTCACATTGGCTGAGACAGTGCCAACTATGCCATCGATGGCACCCACTCGCCCAAGTGTGTCAGAGGTAGAGCCATGAGTGCCATTGGGGAGAGTTAGTGTGGCTCGGGAAATGCCAGTGGGTGGTGTTGCAAAGCAAGGTGCAGCCAGTACATTGTTGGGGGCAGCTACGGCGGTTTGCCAAGCTCCATTGTTTTCTGCAATGACAATTGCAATGCCGGGGATTCGGCCAGCTGCTATGTTCATACTAGCAGCTAGACTCTGTGAGAGTGATAATGCATCGGCACTATCTGCGGGGATACCGGATAATGTGCAGTGCATGGATGCCCTGGACTCAAGGGTGAAAACAGCCACAGTTGCACCATGGCAAGCGGCAGCTGCAAGGTTGCAGGAGTTGCCAGCTAGACCAGCCATTGAGCGTAGTATGGTGACTCCTAGGGTAGTCCCGGTGGACAATCAGGATGGTGTGTTTCAGTTGGGTGGCCTAGCCGGGAGGAGATATAGGCCACTACGGGTCTTGTTGGAGCACAACCATTGAGAGCAACAATTGTAGGCTTGGGCCTTACAGAGGCGGATTTGGAGCCTTGCCCTTTCCAAATTCAAACATCTTTGGGTGGTTCAGAAAAGGCACGAGGGATTACATGCCATGAGCTCTTCATTCGATTGCAGCCAGATCATCCTACGGATGGCTCAGCCATGAGAGCTAAAGCCATTGTTACGGACGCGATGTCCTATGATGTGCTTGTTGGTGGGGTTGTGTTATACCCCATGGGCTTTACTTTGGACTTTTGGGAAGAAACGGCATGCTATAGGCCGGAATGGCAGTCAGGAGATGGCCGACGTGCACTGCTCCCAGTGCGGTTTATTGGGAATGTAGCGGTGGATCATAGGAACATGATGCCCACATTGGCTGCATTCTTAGGGGTGGTGGCTTGGGGTGGTGAGCTCTTGGAGGGCAATAGCCATGCAGATGATAGGCCATCACCTGATGAGGACAAACAATTGGCATACAAGGCTGATTTGCTTCCTCATGTGCCTGTGCATATTCCATTGTGGGGTACGGTTAGGAATTTGCATTGAGCAGCAAGCGAGTGTGTGCACCAAGCATGGCAGGAGGCCTTTCCATTGGTGAGTGAGGGGAGTTCAGTGGCATCACCTGGACCTCCTAAGTTAGCTTCTTTGGACACGGTGCCCATACCTGGCAACCACCTGACTCAGGGATTTGTTTACTAGACCTGTTTGGGGGCATAAGCACTAGGCTTGCAGGAGTATTGCAAGCAGGGATTAAAGTACACAAGTACTTGTATGTGGAGAAGGATGAGATAACTTGACATATTTCTATGCGCCACATCGCCTTGCTCACATACCGGTATCCTGAGTTGTTGTCTTTCTCAGCAATTCAAGGGTATCAAAAGGCCTTGCCAGCAGACATTACCTTCTTGGGGGCGGATGATTTGGACCGGCATGGTGCCATTGATTTGGTGATAGCCGGATGGCCTTGCCAAGGACACTCTCCCGCAAGTCATGAGAATGGCTTGCACAATGCACGATCACATTTGTTTTGGGAGATGTTGCGAGTGTTGCGGGACTTGTAGACGAGGCAAGTGCAACCTCTAGGCTATATCTTGGAGAATGTTCCTCATATGGGCGATTCACGGGCCAGGGTTATGACCAGTGTGCATTAGGTGCGGTCTTGGATTGGATCGGCGGTGCTATTGGATGCAGCAGCGGTGGGATCTCGCGCGCATCGACCTCGATTGTGGTGGACCAATCTTGCACCACCGGAGCTGCTCAAGAGAGCATACGATTCCATCCAACCGCCACCCAATCTCACGGTTGAGGGCATTTTGGACCAAGGGAGACAACCACAAAGGGTGCGACATGATGACCGTCCACCTCTGGCGGTGGTCAATTGAGTGGGGCAGCCACGTTCGACTTTGCCTACGCTCATGAGCTTTCCCTCGTCTCATGCTTTTTGAGACAATGGTCCTGGATTGATTTGGGACAGTGTGCTACAGCAATTGGTGGAGCCCAATGCGGATGAGCGAGAGAGGGCAATGGGTTTTACCACGGGCACTACAGATGTGCCAGCTCTGTCAGAGGTATCACGCCGCTGTTAGAGGGCTGCTTGGGACTTAGACGCTTTTACGGGTTCTGTGGGATACCCTTAATTTTTGCGCAGACTGAGACCAATAGGAGCCTTAGGGGTGGCAGGAGCAGGCTTTAGGAGGGTTAGACAGCTCGTCACAGTCTATCACAGCTTCGCACAGCCAGTCACAGCCCGACACAGCTTTACACAGCCCGTCACAGTCTATCATAGCCAGACACAGCCCGACACAGCTTTACACAGCCCGTCACAGTCTATCACAGCCAGACACAGTCTGACACAGCCCAACATAGCTTTGCACAGCCAGTCACAGCCCGACACAGCTTTACATAGCCAGTCACAGCTCGGCACAGCTTGACACAGCCAGTCACAGTACATGGGGAACAGTTATCATTGACAGGGAATGACTGTGTGGGAACGACATCTGCAGAGGGAACGTGTTACTTCAGGGGTGACGGTTAGTTAGTTAGGTGGTTAGAACATCTTGCGGGTAGATTAGGCAGAGCGGCAACAGGAAGGGTATCACTTCTTGAGGAGGGCGACTTGTTCAGGAGAGGAAGAGACGTAACGGAGAGCGGAAACAGTGAAGAGGAGATGATAACTTGATTGAGGCTTAATTCATGCAAGCTGTAAAATTATACAGTATGGTAGATTAGAGACACCATGGCATATGCATGATACATGATTAATCTTAATCCGATACTGAATCGATACAAACATACTGTGTAGAGAGACACGAGAGAAGCTGTGGAATGAATGCATGATTAATTGGAATTTAAAAGATACTGAAGCAATCTCATGCTTCAGTATACACGGTAAGGAAAATTGATAACATGAAGGCAAGAAGGAAACAAATAGGAAGCACAACCATGATTCACTAGCTGCAGGTCATGACTGATTGTTCTGAGCGGGCTGAGTGCTTAGAGATATCCAACTCTTCTATCTTGGAGTTTCCACCTCGGATAGCGAAGGGATGGGTGAGTAAGAGCCGCTCGACATTTGGCGACCGTACTCGGAGACTGGGTCATGAACAACCAGATGTGACAGGCATCTGGTGGGATCATGGTGGTTTGAGAATTAAAGAATTTGATGTGAATCAAATTCCCTGTGGAACTGAGAAGGAAAGATTGTCCAAACAATTCTTTCAGAGGTTCTTGGAATTGCCAGACGGTTGTAAAGAAAACATTCTTAAGAGAGTGCATGATGTTGACCCTGAGTGGGGTCTGGAGAAATGAGTGATAAAGATTTATCAGGTGGCCTGTAGAGGAAGAGCACATTGGTTACCAACACTGGTTTATGTGATAGCATTGCTATCCATTTAAGCGAGTAGAGTTTGAAGGCTGGGAGGAAAGGAAGGTGAATGTTTATACTCATATGCATGAGGAGCTTGTACTGGTAAAGAATTGGATTCCAAAGGATATTTTGTGGATCAAACTCACACCAAGAACAGTTTTTCAGACTTGTTTGCCATATGGTTATATGGTAACGGAGACTTCTAGTATAGCCAAGGGTGCATTGAAGCTTGAAAGAAACCCAAGCATATACGAGAGATACTACAGAAGAGAGTTTTGGTTATTGCCACATTAAAGAAATGAAAGACATGGGACATGAGTGATGAAAGAGAAGTTAGACTCCAACCATGGGTCACATGTGTATTGTGAACAATGAGAATGGCGATGATGCCAAGATGAGACTGTTTCCTTGTTCACTTATAAAGAAAGCAAGTGAATGGTATGCAAGATTCCCTGATAATCATTTCCTAACCTGGAATGGCTTGAATACAACATTCCGAAACAGGTTCAGGACAAGTAAAACTGAGGATGAAGTGTATGGTACAACAGTTAAAGCAAAAGAAGCATGAAACTGTTGAAGAGTATATGGAAAAGATGGAATTGATGATGAAGAAGCTGGCTGCTGTACCAGCACCAGGTTTACAGAAGACTTGGTTTGTAAGTGGACTAAGACCAGAGTTGCAAATGAAAGTGGATATGTTACCCCATAATACAGTGGAGGAGGCATTTGAAACAGCGAACAGAATTGAACAATTGGGAATGCTCAGGAGAGAGAAAAGGGATGATGAGGACTCTGAGGATGAGTCAGATGAGGAAGAAGAGCAAGAACTTAAGAGGAAGAGTAAGAGGAAGGAAAAGTTGAAGAGGGATAACTATGAGAAAAGATTAGAAGAAATCTTGAAGAAGTATGCCACAGAGGCTGTAACACATTGGAGGAAGGGTGTTTGGTGTGCAAAATGCCAGAATGAAGGCCATACCACCACTGAATGCCACATGAAGGAGAAACACTGTACTATCTGTAAAATGGATAACCATTCTACTGAGAATTGTTACTACAACAGAAGGACAGCAGCAAGAGAACCTAGGCAAGTAAGGGTGCATCAAGTGCAGCCCCAGCCAAGAAGAAACAGTGATAAGGACCACTATGGTAGGCTTGGTGGATATAACAATGGCATGGAAGGGAGAGGTAATCCAAGAGGGAATTACCAAGAAAATTCCAAAGGCAACTATCAGGGTAATCCAAGGAGGAATTACCAGCCAGGGAATCAGGATTACAGAAACAATCCCAGAACAAACCAAGGGCGAGGACCTAATGGGGAAGAACTGTGTTACTATTTTAATCAGGCAGGACATCGCAAGGCAGCCTGTCCATTCTGGATCAGACACCAGAATGAGATGAGAGCTCCTGTGAATGAGGGGCCAGTGGTGGCAGCTCACATGGTTAGGCCATGTGTTGTACCAGAAGTAAGTACAATGATAGTAACCAGAAGCAAAGCCAAAATAATACCTCCAGTAGATGAGGAAGGTGATGATAGTGAAGATGGCAATGATGTGCCTGAAGATGATGAGGCTTGGAGAGATGAGAAGGAACTGCACAAGGAAGTGGTGGATACCATAAGGGAAATGCAGAAGAGTACTGATATTCCTATGGCAGATTCCTCTGATTCTGAAAGAGAAGAGGAAATGAGTGAGGATGAAGGGAAGAAAGAAGCTGCAAAAATGCAGAGTAATGAAGGGACTTTGGCTGAAGTAATATGCCAGTCCAAAGCGGAGATTACCATTGGACAGCTATTGGCTGTGGCACCTTATTGTAGACACAGGCTGTATCAAGCAATCAATCGGATTGCCCATGTGACAGGGAACACAGACCTGAACAGCAAGGTGACCAGTTATAATGTGAAGCCGGAAGGGCGAGAAACAGTCATGGACTTTGATGATTCTATGCCAGTAATCCAATTGAGAATTGAAAGCACAGAACTAACTGATGTATTGATAGATGGAGGCTCTGGAGTGAATATCATGACAAACCAATTAAGGCAGAAGCTTGGTCTAAGTAACATGAAACCAGCCCCATTTACAGTAACAATGGCAGATCAAAGAAGTGTTCAGCCATTGGGATTGATAAGAGGAGTTAAGATACAGATTCAAAAGATGATCTTTAATATCACAGTAACTGTGTTGAAAATGGATGAAGTCATGGAAGCTTACTCCTTATTGCTGGGTCGACCGTGGCTGAAACAGGCCAGGGTATTCCATGACTGAAATTCCTAGTTACTAACTGGCATGATGGGATGCACAAGATACAAATCACCACTAAGAAATCTAGTAGAATACCTGCTACAAGAAGACCTCAAGGGGTCAAGGAGTATGACTGGAGGGGAGGACTTGATGAGGAGCAGGAAGCTACCCTGTTCACTGCACACCCAGAGTGGGAGCAGGTTGCAGAGATGCAACTGGAAGGCCTAAGTTGTTTAAAAGGTATCTGTTGTGGTGTAGTGACACCAACACCAATTGAGGGTGAAACAAGCAGTTACCCACCATATTTCTATGAAGAAAGAGAGGGAGAAATGGAAATCCTAGAGGAACCAGCCACTGTGAGTTTACAGGATGAAGTGGTGACTGGTTGGACAATCACAGCTGATGAGCAGGTGAGAGAAGTGAATGTGGGAACTGAAGGGGAACCGAGGATGGTGAAGGTAGGGGCTGATTTGGAGACAGAATTCTTTGAGGAAGCTAAGAGTCTGTTCATCAAATACAAAGATGTATTTGCTTGGAGCTACGAGGATCTGAAAGGGATACCACATGAGATCTGTCAGCATAAGATTTTGAACTGGAAGCAGGGTCACTACCAATCAAACAGGCAAGGTACAGAATGAATCCCAACTATGCACAGAAGGTTGGAGAAGAGATCAAGAAGTTGGCTGAGGCTAAGTTTATATACCCGATAGAGTATACAACTTGGTTGTCACCCATTGTGATAGTTCCCAAGAAGAATGGTAAACTAAGAGTTTGTGTGAACTATAAGAAGTTGAATGCTTGTACGAAGAAAGATCATTTCCCTTTGCCATTCACAGAAGCGGTATTGGACACTGTGGCAGGCCATGAGATGTACTCATTCATGGATGGCTTCAGTGGTTATAATCAAGTGCAAGTGGCAGAAGAAGACCAGGGAAAGACAGCTTTCATCACAGACTGGGGTGCTTATGCATACAAAGTCATGCCTTTTAGACTTTGTAATGCACCAGCAACCTTTCAGAGAGTGATAAGTGAATCTTTTCATGAGTATCTGGATGATTTCATGCAGGTGTTCTTGGATGTTTTCAGTGTGTACAGCTCTAAGAATGAGCACTTGCATAAATTGGAGTTATGTTTGGCCAGATGCAGGATGAGAGGTCTGGGCCTGAATCCAAAGAAGTGTACTTTCTGTGTGAACTCAGGGGTGCTTTTGGGACACATCGTGTGTAAGAGGGGACTTCTTGTGAATCCCAGAAAGACAGAGGCCATTAAAGCCTCTCCACCACCAGTAAATGTTAAGAGTCTAAGGAGATTGCTTGGACAAACCAGTTATTACAGAAGATTTGTCAGACGGTATGCACAGATAGCAGCACCATTGAGCAAGCTTCTGAAGAAAGATGCAGTGTTTGCATGGACAGCTGAATGTCAACAGGCTTTTGAGGAACTTACATTGTCAGTAACAACTACACCTGTGCTGATTAACCCTCACTGGCATGTAGTATTTCATGTTCACTATGATGCCTCAGGAGAAGCGTTGGGAGCAGTGTTAGCCCAAAATGTTACAGGAAATATAGATTCACCTGTGTACTATGCTAGCAGGTTGATGAACAGTGTTGAAAGGAACTATAGCACAACTGAAAGAGAAGCACTGGCAATGATTTATGCAGTCAAGAAATTCAGGCATTACCTATTGGGAAGGAAGTTTAAGTTTTATGTGGATCACCAGGCTCTGATATATTTGGTGAACAAACCTTTGATAAGTGGAAAGATAGCAAGGTGGTTAATAATCTTGCACGAGTTTGAATTCGAAGTTGTTTACAAGCCTGGCCGTTTGCATCTTGTGGCAGATCACTTGTCACGCCTATCAACATGAGAGCCCGCCACAGGAGTAGACGACCAATTACCTGATGCGAGTTTATTTGCAGTGGAGGTGCAGGAAAATGCAGATGACTGGTTAGATTGGCAGTGGCCAATCAGATACTACCTTACTCATGGTCAGTGCCCACCTAGTTATGGAAAGGAGCAGAGGAAGAGAATCGCTATCAAGGCTTTACCTTATACTATGGTAGGGGGCAGAATGTATAAGCTAGGACCTGATGGAGTACTTAAACGATGCTTGTACCACCATGAAGTAAATAAAGTTTTGGAGGAAGTTCATAAAGGAGTGGCTGGAGGTCATTTTGGAGAAGAGACTACCAGTAGAAAGATACTACTTGCAGGTTACTGGTGGCCTACTTTGTTCAAGGATGTACACAAGTATTGTAAGAGTTGTGATGAGTGTCAGAGGCTAGGACCATTGCAGAGATCTGGGAAGATGGCTTTGCTTCCTACGATGCCTACTGAACCATTTCACAAATGGGGACTAGACTTTGTTGGACCAATTAACCCACCAGCCAAGAATACACAGAACAAGTATATAATCACAGCCACTAATTATACTACAAAGTGGGTGGAAGCTAAAGCTCTAAGGGACAACACAGCTAAGTCCACAGCAAGGTTCCTGTATGAGAACATACTTACACGATTTGGCTGTCCCCTGGAATTTATCAGTGACCAGGGAAGTCACTTCATTAATGACCATAGAACTATTGACTAAAGAGTTCATGATTGTGCCTAGGAAGAGTACAACTTATTACCCACAGGGTAATGGGCAGGCAGAGGCTACCAACAAAATACTATGTACTATCTTGGCTAAGATAGTCAATGCAAACAGAACAGATTGGGATACAAAGCTGCTGACAGCTTTGTGGTCATACAGGACTTCATATAAAGTCACCACTAAGTATACACCATTCCAATTGGTTTATGGTATGGAAGCTTTACTTCCGGTGGAATTCTTGTTACCTACCATGAGAACTGAATGGGGAAGGAGAATGGAATTGGAATATTCAATTAAGGTCAGGAAACATGAATTATACCATGTGGAAGAAGTACGTGTTGATGCAGCTGATAACATGACCAGAATTCAGATGAAGAGGAAGGATCAGTTTGATGAAGGTAAATTAAAGACTTTTAAGATGGGAGATTTGGTACTGTGGTTGCAGAAGAAGGGGAAGATTAAAGCTTCTAAGCTTAAATCACCATGGAAAGGACCTTATGTCATACAGAAGATGTATGATAATAACACCGCCATGTTACAAACCATTAACAAAGAAATGCTGGGAGGAGTCAATGCCAATAAGTTGAAGGGATACAGTGGTATCCATGACAAACCATTGCAGCACGATTTGCATGTTGAAACACAAAAACAGTCACGGGCTGCGCCGGTGATACCAATGGAGTATGGAGCACTTGTCGCTAAGCCGAGCGTGTATGATCAGGGCGGGAAGTACAGGTGTTCGCATAGCTATCACAGCCCATCACAGTGTGACACAGCCTATCACAGCCCACCATAGTGCCACACAGCCTATCGCAGCCCATCACAGTGTGACACAGCCTATCACAGCCCACCACAGTGTCACACAGCCTATCACAGCTCGTCACAGTTTGACACAGCCTGTCACAGCCCAACACAGCCCACGCAGGTTACACAGTCCATAGGGTCAGTGATAGGTGGACGTGGGTTAACGTCCGGAAAGTGGCCGGCGGGTGAAAATACAGCTTGGAAGTCAAACTTGGAGAAGGTGCCACGCGGACAGGGAAAGACGGAGGCAGGTCTAGAAACGAACACGTGGTCGCCAGGGCGAAGCACACCGCAGTGCATATATTGCAAAAGCAGGTGTCATCATGCAAGAAGACAAATTGGGCCGTCAAAGTACCTACCCGGTACATCAACCCAAACTATTTGTGGGGCCATTAATGCATTCAGGGCAAGGGTAACGGAACCCTTTACGAGTACAGAAAAGGGGGATCTTTGCCGCATGTGCTATCCTAGTGGACATTCCAAGGGGGAAAGTCCATTGAGGGGAGTTAAATTAAGAAGTTACCCAAGGAGGCAACAGCCAATCACGAGCGAGAATTATATGCAGGTGGTTTCCTCCAAGAAACAAGAGAAAGAAATTAGCAGGGTTATGAGCGCGAGAGTCGGGGTGGCTCCGAATAACCAGCGTCTCGGCAGGAGAGGCAATCAAAGCTATAGCTTTGTAGCTATGGTGGATATAACGGATTACATGCTCGCCTTACTTCTCACGCAGTGGCACAAGGACGGACGGGTTGAGAGTACATTCTCTCTCACTCGATACTTGCAAGCCCCACAGGCTTACACGCACTTACCCGTTCCATTATGTGCCAACCATACCTTTATGCTCTGTGCCCTGCAAGCTTTTCTTCAGTTGTTTCAAACAAGGCCTTTTTGTTTGTCTAGAATGAAGAGAGTGAGGGGAATGGAGGATATCAGGGTGAAGAGCACCACGATTCTGCAGAAGCAAACAATTGCTACACCGCAGGCAGTGCAGCTGCTGAGGGAGTTGCGATTGGAGGGGCTGCTAGGCAAGGACTGGTCCTTGCATCATCGGCAGTATATGATTCAATTTCTTCAGAACTTTGAGCCTCGGACGGGAGTTACCTAGGTGAGGGGAGTAGATATAGAAATTACTCCCCAGTACTTGCAGCAATTGTTTGATTTGCCATCGGGTCATGTGGATGTGGATGAACACAGGGCAAGATTGCAGATAGGGAATTTGTTCCAAGAAGGGAGTTTCTTTAAGACTCAAGGTTACGCTTGTACCAAAGCCGAGTACCCGGGGCTCAGAGAAGTTGGCCAAATATTGAACGTTCTGTTTGCCATGAAACAAAACCAACAATATTTGAGCAGGTCATTCACAGAGGAGATCTTGAAAGCTTTGAGGGGAGAGGATGAAGCTTGGGCAGAGTTAATGTACAATGGTCTGGTGGAAGAGATGAAGAGGTTACAGGGCACTGCTACTAAGTCTCCGATCATTGTGTCTGGTCCAGTAATTGCCCAAATCATTCTTGACTCTTGCATACTTGATACTCGGGAACGTAAGGAGATGGGAGTGTTTGAGGCAGTAACCACTGCAATTGAAGAGCAGGGCTCTTCACATAGTGAGGGTGGACTGGCAGGGCAACACCTGTCTAAGAGACAGAAGCGGGGTATGACTGTAGTGGCGGATCCACTAGCTTCACGAAACCGCAAGATGATGTTTCCCAAGCTCTTGTGCAGGATGGGGCACAGCAGCACAGAGGGCTGTTATTATTGGAAGCACGGCCTTCGGAGAGGGAAGAAGAAGTCACTTCAGTACCACAGCCATCACAGCCAGTTGACTCAGTTGTCTCAGAGGTTCCATAGTTAGAACATGCTGTGACACCACCCCCCAATTGCTCTAGACGGAGAAAGGTTGGACATTCCCACTACAGAGCAGGTCGTGGCAGAAATTGAGAAGGGTGACCTTCTCTATGAAAACTCTGGCTTGGTCAGGGAATCAGTGGTACCAGAGGTGCAAAGTCTGTCTAGGGAAATCCCTGCTATGCATGTAATACCCACACCTGCGACGGAGGTACCAGGGGTAGAATATAATGACACTGTAGCACATGTGGAGGATGAGGTGGTTCAAGAAGAGGATCTGGTGGGGCAATAGCCTGAATGGTTGGTGAAGCATCACACTGTGGAAGATCAGGGAGAACAGCAGCAAGTTCACCATGATGACCCCCAGCAGGCCATGCTTGTGAGTTCCATAAGCAGGACACTCAATTTGTTGGGCACTTATGTGAAATCCCATGTTTCATCTACCCAATTGGCAGCTTTGAGGGAGGAACTCAGGAAGGAGTTTGAGACTTGAATTGCCACTGAGTGTGCTTACAAGGTAGATGATGAGGTCAATCTCAAGTTACATCAAGAGTTGGAGGACACAAAGTCTGTCTTGCAGTTGGCTAAGGGACATTTGATTGAAGCAAGTCTCGAGCAGGACCAGTTGCATGAAGCACATAAGCAACAGTTATACCAATTGCAGGTGAAGCATGAGGGCAAGTTGCAAGAAGTGAACGTACTACATACAGAGTTGGAGGCAGTACATCAGAGGATGACCATACAATGTGCTACACTCACAACTGCTCTAGAGCAAACTGCATTAGAAGTTAACAGACAAGGGGAGAGATGTATGATGGCAGAAGCTGAGATAATAGAGCAAACGAAACTCATTGTTGATTTACAGGCTACAATCTGTCGCAATGAGAATACTTTCCAATAGTACAGACAGGTTGAGGCTGACCAGGAGAGGTACATCCTGGAGTTGCAACAAACAGTCATGATCAATAGAAATGAACTCTTTGTGGCTAACAAGGCTTGGAAGGAAGCCAATAATCTGGCTGCTGCCTATGCGGGCCTGGTTGAACCTCATGCAAAGCGCATGGAGGCTTTACAGCAGCAGTTAGATGTGTACAGACTCACAGAGGAGCAGACTCTCAGGGGTGCCACACAGGACCTGGTGGATAACCACCTTATGCAGGTTTGGTTAGAGGGCAGGTGGTAGTAAGGCAAAGCACCAAGGAATCTCACAAGGCAAGAAGCAAGATGAATGAGCTCAGATTGCAGGTGCAGAAACATTGCCACAACTACTATAGACAATGTCTATAGTAGGATAGCGGAGCTACAGGAGGATGTGGAAGGCCTGCAGACTCAAGTGGATGACCTGAGTTCAAATATTGACAAGAGAGTCTTTGTTCCTGAGGAGGGGGGCTGCTATTTCATGAGCGGCATGAGCATGAGCGGAAAAAAAAAAAAACATGAGCGGGCCGAATTGTGTCCACGGAAATAGGGTCATGTGGACTCGTCATAGCAATGAAATGCAACATTTTATTGCAAATTTGGTGGCAAGCCACGTCTATACAAGTGTGTCCTAACTGTCGTAGCAGGAATGGGAACTACTCTCCTACACCTTCCGAGAACTTGGCCCTCCTTCTTCCTCATCCCCCTCATCCCCCCCCATCCTCCGAGCTCTGTGATGCATCGGTTGCAGTATGCCTCTCAAAAATGTCGTCCTCTCCTTGGGGGACTGTCCACCTCACCTCCTGGGAATCTTCTGCCTCTTCTCCCCCACTTTCCTCAGCAGAATCCAAGACAAATCTACGAGCCCGACGGGCTCTAATAGCTGCTGCCTCCTCCCTCATCTTCATTTTCTTGAGGCTTGCCTCGTCTAAAATCTGTTGTACACGACTAGGTTCGGAACACCTCCTAATGGACACCGAAGCAAACCGGGCAGCATAAGTAGGAAGGATGAAGTCCCTTTCTGGACTAGGCATGAAATCCCCCCTGGCAAAAAAAGGCACGTTCCTCCTGCCCATGAACTCCGGTGTAGACGTCCCTCCTGCCGTACTTGGCATCCTACAGTAAGAACAAATCCACTTCAAGAATGTCAATACCAGCAGAAGCAGAAAGGGTAATAAGAGAGCGAAGGGAGGTGCCTCACGAAATCTGGAGGCAACTTACAATGCGACCACTCACTCGTACACTGGGGCTCCTCGGCCTTGATCCCAACTTGTTCCTCCCCTGCTCCTTCTCGGATTTTTCCTCATCCTCCGAGGATGCCTCTTCCTCTTTCGGCAGACGTTCAGCCGCTGCAAGTTCCGAGTTGTGGAGGGCAGTATCTGGCTCGAAGGCAAACACATGCCTGTCAGACAACGTCCCTGCCCACATTGAAGCACCTGAGGAACAAAGCGGGCGTTAATAGCTTGCGGCATGCAATTGCAATCGGGCCAAGGGACAAACTGAGCACGTGAAGGCTTACCCGTGCCGCATGTGAGGTCCAGAATTCGCCCTTGGACATCCGAGCACGTCTCCATGAGGGTTTGGATGAAAGCAGGGCTCCGGGTCCGGCTGTACCGCCACGGTTTGCCTGTCTTTGTGTCCTTCGGCATACTGGAGTGGGGCACATAGTTGTAGAGGACATCGTAGGTAACAGGGTCCACAACGGCATCAACAAGACGACCGTCGTTGCGGAATTTGAACATAGACCCTCTCTTCATAAAGCAATATGCCTCAAACACCAATGTCTGCACATCCAACAAAATAGGGATCAACTCCGGGATCTTGTTTAGATACACCACAATATGAGGTGAATGAAATAGATTGATAACTTACACTTTGGCCCTCTGTTCGCAACCCCTGTGTATTGATGCAGAACCATTTTCTGAGGACGACCGGGGTGACACTTTTCGGTGTCCACCTTGCCACCGCATTCTCTGTGGTCTTCCCTCTTGTGGCAAGGACAACCACACATCCACCGTCATCCAGAAGCATCCCCGCCAGCCCAAACCGGCTTTCCAGTAGTCCTCAATAAACCTGTTCCAGGTGGGCACACCATCCAGGCCCTCCAGCAGCTCCCCATCTGGAATGTCGAGGAGAATCATGTCGCAAGCTCTCTCCACCTCAACCCCCCCCCGAGTGCTCTTGCAATCCGTGCTCGCAGCCGTGAAGAATTCCATCATGGCTTCAAAACCAGGGGTGTCTTTAGGCTCTGTACCGGCAGCCTCTTCTTGGCTTTCCCCTTCTGCTCCGCCAGAGACTTGTTGTGTGCCACCTTCTTCGCCCTGGCAGCGAGAGCGTCAAGGAAGCTCTCATTGACGCATTGGATGATGGTTGGAGGTTCTAGCTTTGGCCTGTGCGTAAACGTCACCGCCGAATACCGCCGTGTAGGCTCGCCCTCAAATGCCAACTTCTTGGCAGAGCCAGTCCCACTCCGAACTGACTTGGGAACCCGGACGACCGGTGACGGGTAGCAGCAACAGCAGTCGCAGGACCTTGAACAAAGTTGTCGTCCGAGTCACTCTCTTGGGTCCCCTCCTGCGCCTGCTGCTCCGATGCCCCGATGGTTTTCTGTTTTTTGGGTGTTACTGCACTCACCTGTTTGCTTGTCCTTTTCCTTTGGCCTTTACTCTTCTCATTCAATTTCTCCTGAATTCCTGTCTGAGCAAGCTCTGCCGCTTTCCTGGAGTTTGCAAGCGCTTTTGCCTCTTTTGCACCCAGCGGAGGCAGCGGAGCCCGGTTTCGTCGGGCCTCAGCATCCAGCTTCAATTGAAACTCAGATGGGTCGAGCATGCCGGGCGGAAGGTCCACATACCAAGGGCAATCACGCAAATGTTCTAGATGCCACTCCTTCACAATATTGTCAGTGTACATGGAGTCAGCCCCAGGGTTCCTCCATGCCAGGAAGAATGGTGGCTCGAAAGACAGATGACCTTTCTCCAAAAGGGAGAACTTGCAGTACCTGCATTCATGAAAAACACAATGAGGTCCATGAACTGCAAATTCGGCACCATTTTCCCAGGTTGGGGCGGATCTGAGTGGGCCTAGAAATGGAAAAATGGCGCCGAATATCGGTTTTCGGTGACTACCACCCTAGGGACTTAGCCATCTTGGGAGCCCTGAACTGGAAATTCGACGTCATTTTTTTCCGGGTTTGGCCCGAAGATGGCTAAGTCCCAGAACGGCAATAGGGCCTAGAACTGGAAAAATGGCGCCGAATTTCCAGTTCAGGCCAGCCACCTAGGGACTTAGCCATTTTCGGAGCCCTGACTGGAAATTCGGCGCCATTTTCCCAGGTCAGGCCCGAAAATGGCTAATCCCACAAGGGCAATAGGGCCCAGAACTGGAAAAATGGCGCCGAATTTCCAGTTCAGGGCCAGCCACCCTAGGGACTTGGCCATTTTCGGAGCCCTGACTGGAAATTCGGCGCCATTTTCCCAGGTCCGGCCCGAAAGTGGCTAAGTCCCATATGGCCTTGACTTGGAAAAATAGCGCCGAATTTCCAGTTCAGGGCCAGCCACCCTAGGGACTTAGCCATTTTCGGAGCCCTGACTGAAAATTCGGCGCCATTTCCCAGGTCCGGCCCGAAAGTGGCTAAGTCCCATATGGCCTTGACCTGGAAAAATGGCGCCGAATTTCTAGTTCAGGCCAGCCACCCTAGGGACTTAGCCATTTTCGGAGCCCTGATCTGGAAATTCGGCGAAAAATGCAAGGACTGAAAGGAAGGCATCGCGTATGTACTTGTACGGAAGGCGCATTGCTGCTTTGTCCGCGTTCGGCTGGTCGGTGAACTCGTGGCTCCGGCGGGCATGTGGTATCTCCCGAAAGAATAGTCGGTTTTGTAGTAGAGCACCTCGTCACATAGTCGCGTAGGCTCTCTGCTGCAGGAGAAATCTCCATCTTGAACTGATGTGCTTGTGTGTCCAGCTGCTCTTGCGCATTCGTCGTCACCTGTGGAGATTCTCCATCAGATCGCATTGCTGAAAAAATACAATGAATCCACCCCTACAAGAGTAGAAGCGCCAAACGAAGCGTGGGGAAGTACCTGAAACCACCATGTCATGCGGTTCATCCACATGTCGAATGTGGGGTCAGACAGTTTGTCCGGTTTGGGGAAGCTCCACATGTCCCTTGTACTTTGGGAACCATTCCAGATTTGGAGCCACCGGGTCTGTCCAACCACCCAGCATATTCGTAAGCGCCAAACACCACAAAAAACGAGTTGTTGCCACCACAATTTGGTTAAGAATGTATCACCTTTTCTGCACCATCCACACAGGATGTGGCTAGACGATGGAGCTTCTCCAATGTCATCGTGGGCTTCAGAGCGCGGGAGTAGTGCTTCCCCACCTCCACCAGAAAGTCGGCACCAAGGGCGGGATCAGCTATGGCCACGTACTTTATCATCCGCGACTTGTTTACTTATGCGGGCCCTCACCTCCGCAGCTTGAGATACGATTCGAGTGCCGGGAGGGTTAGATTCTTCTCTCTGACTCCATGTAGGACCTCCGCGCATGTGCCAAATCCTGCTGAATTTTCGTCTGTCAAGAATGCGCACATAAGATTAGAGATCCTGCTCAACACTTTTTCTTCTATTGGGGGAGGAGAGACAGATTAGCTCAACAAAATAGTCAGGAGCTTTACCCGAAATATGTAGTCCACCATGGCATCCATGCTCAGCCTATACCAGGTTCTGTCTGCCTTTGCCTCCGACTTGCGCAGGAGGTCGGCACTGAGCGAATTGGCAAACTCTTGCACCCCCTGCTTCCCGACATCCTTCACTCGGAAGAGCATATGGGACAAGTTGGTGGCAATGAAGGCATTCTCAGTCACCCTGCAATGCCACATTTCCATGAAACAATTCTGAAATGGGAATTTACAACAAATATGAGGATTCGCAATGAAATGACTTACAATCGGATGGGTCCAAAAAGCAAGAGGCGTTGTAACTTACGAGTTGATGTCCGCCATTGCAGCTTTGAGAAGACTGCGATCTTTGGGCCCGCAACCTTCAGCACAACACACTCCACGGCGAAATGCCAATCGAGGTCGTTGGGGTGGGCTTCGGCTATGTGCTCCATCCATGCCAGGAGGCGATGATTGCCGTCCCACACGTAAAACATCTTTCCGGACAAGTGCTGGAAAAGAGGATCAGTAACAATCGATCTCTCGAACTCCTCATTTCGCCTTTGCCAATGGGGACCCCATTTGTCCACCTCATCGGAAGTGTGGGCACGGGAAGCTCCGTGGTCGTTCTCAATGGAAACGTAAAATGCGGCAGACCCCATTCGATATCCATCCCGGAAAGAGAATTTCAGCTTGTCGATATCGCCTTGGGAGGGCAGGTCTCACCACCTGCAAAGACACCAAGCGGCAAAGGGGGAATTCGAAGCTTGGCCGGGTACACCATGCCCCCCAGCACCCTGCCAATGTTGCTGTGGGTTGCCTCCAACATCTTGGCAGCGGCCAACTTCATATCCGCCTTGGACATGACGTCTGCTGCAGAAGGGTTCTCCGGCAGCCCACCAGGACCGCCAAATCCAGCCTGTATGCTGCGGGTTTTGGGGCCTGGGGGATGTCCGGGAGGATGTCATCCTGATCAGAAAGCTCGGTGTCGTCCTCCTCAACATGGTGAACCACCGGCAAAACCACCTCGAGCACTCTCCCTGTCTCTACTGCCATCTCCCCGCTTCACCTCGAACTTGCACAATCCGTGCTCTTTGTGGTGTTCTTTCCTCTCCTCCACTCTCCACCGTATGGGTAATTGCGGGGGCTGCTCTTGTCCGCGATGGTGTAACCGGTGTGTTACTTCCTCTTTGTGGTGTCTTGGAGGGATCCACTGTCTCTGTGCATCCCTCGCTTACATTGGCATCTGTCATTTGGGCACCCCTGGCCTCTTCAGTGGCCTTTTTTCTTTCCTCCTGGCTAGCCTTCTGTCTCGCCTGTTCTTTTGCCCTCTCTTTTGCCCTCTCACGGGCTTTCTGTTTCTTACTAGGGCTAGCAGCAGGGGAGCCCTCCAGGGGACCACCTTTGATTGAGGAGGAAGGAACACCCTCGCGCACTGCTCACTCCCCCTCCGCAGCCCGTGACGGCTCTCTCGCCGGGGATTGCATGTGCTTAGCTTTCTTTTTCTTCTTTGCGTGGGCGGGCCTTACTGCATGTGCATCAACAACCTCCATTGCCGGATCTGCTGTCCTCACGTCCTCACGCCCTTCACCTGCCATGCCGCCTGCACCAACCTCCCCAGTGCCTATTCTGTCGTACCCTCGCTGCAGGTCCTCCCGTCCACCAACAAAAGGTTGAAGTTTGCCCTCTCGCCCCAAGTTGGGCGATTCAAAAATGCGATGAGTTGGAGCGGTCGATGATACCACCTGCGTGCCGGGCTCGTTGTCACTCTGTCATTCCAAAATCGTGAGAACCAACATCGGTGCCAATACCAGCATCGCAACGAGCAGCGCAACACCATAAACAACAATCATGGAACAACAATGAAAACAAAACAAGTTTAGGAAGTATGGAGTGCCATGGAACAACAATGAAAACACATCCAACCAATGCCAAAAAATGACATGCTTCCAGCGATGCCAGGATGAAGATGCAAAAACAAAGCGAAACAACAAAGCGAAAACGAAAGCGGAAGCGAAAGCGAACAAAGCGAAAGCAGAAGTGGCTTGTCTGAGAGTACTCGGCTTCAGTTGGGTTGTGAGCAAGACACTGGAATCTCCTGCTGGAGCTTAAGTTTGGCCATGCGAGAGATTGGCCGTCGTCCGTAGTACAAGCTTTCAACTTCCGCCGCGGTCTGGATGTGAGGTCTCTCTCAGGAGAGCCACGCCCTTCAGGCGGCATAAGTCCCAGCCAAAATGGAAAAAAAGATCTCAGTCTTTTGGGGTACATGCCTCGAATAGAAGTTAATCCAAGATTAGCATCATTATTAGGGTACGTATCGAGGAAGCCATGTGTCGCCAGCCCAAATAAAAACGGACGGCGGTAGACATTTAATGCCCATCCGCCAGGTACGGCGGCGCGCAAAATTTCCGTCATGCAGGTAATTCGGAGAGCAGCAGGATGGAAATCCGGCGCCGAATTTCCATCCTGTCAGGTAGGGCGTCGTGCGAAATTTCCGCCACGCAGGTAATTCGGAGCCGGATGGATGGAAATCCGGCGCCGGATTTCCATCCTGCCAGGTAGGCGGGCGCGCGAAATTTCCGCCACGCAGGTAATTCGGGCCGGATGGATGGAAATCCGGCGCCGGATTCCTCCTGCCAGGTAGGCGGCGCGCGAAATTTCCGCACGCAGGTAATTCGGAGCCGGATGGATGGAAATCCGGCGTCGGATTTCCATCCTGCCAGGTAGGGCGGCGCGCGAAATTTCCGCCACGCAGGTAATTCGGAGCCGGATGGATGGAAATCCGGCGCCGGATTTCCATCCGCCAGGTTGGTCGGAGAGTGGATGGATGGAAATTCGACGCCGAATTTCCATCCGGCAGGTAGGGCGGCGGCGGGCGCGCAAAATTTGCGTCATGCAGGTAATTCGAAGCGGATCAGATGGAAATTCGGCGCCGAATTTCCATTCGCAGGTAAGTCGAAGCGCCGAATTAACCTTCCTGCAGGTAATTCCGAGCGTGGCCGCTTGGTTTTTCGGAGAAAAACAAAGTAAACTGTCGTTTGTGGTGAAGTTGAGTCACTTTTAGACACGTTTTTCATGGAATCCTTGACTGCTAGAGGGAAATCCGAACGGCCTCGGACGGAAATTTGGCGCCGTTTTTCCATCTTGTTCGGTTTTTATATCGTCCAGTATTGGGCCTCACCACCCGACCGGACTTCCTTTGAGGGGGCCCGGATGGAAATTCGGCGGCGCGAATTTCCACGGGGGATGGTCTCTATCGGACCGGTGCCGGCCTCTACGCCCGAGGCGACTTCGTCCGGGCGTCACCTGTGGATATTCGGCTTGCCGAATTTCGTCCGGGGGTTGAGGGGGTTGAAAGTGACGGCCAGGTGCCGGCCTCTCCCCCTCCCCGACTGCATCGGAACGGCCCAGGGATGGAAATTCGGCGCCGTTTTCCCATCTGGGGAGGGTTTTTATGTCGGCCAAGTTTTCGCGGCCTGCCCCCCCAACATGACTTCGTTTGGGGGGGGCCCGGATGGAAATTCGGCGCCGGAATCTCCATCTGGGGGGTGCTCTCTGTCCAACACGCGCCGGCCTCTACGCCCGAGGCGACTTCATCCGGGCTTCCACTGTTGGATATTCGGTTGCCGAATTTCCGTCCGGGGGTACCGGTTGTAATTGTGAGGGCCACTGTGGCGGCCTTCCCCCGAAGCCGACGAGCATCGAACGGCCTCGGATGCGGAAAATTTCGGCACGCCGTGGTTTTCCATCCGGGGAGGTTTTTTATGTCGGCTAGTTTCGGCTCCTCCTGACCCCCCGACACGACTTCCTTGGGGGGGGATCGAATGGAAAGTCGGCGTGGATTTCCATCCGGGGGTTGTTCTCTGTAGGACAGGTTCCGACTCTCTGCCCGAGGCCAACTTCATAAACGTGGCGCCCTGGGATATCGGGTGCTGGAATTTTCATGAGGTAGTAATGGACGGCACGGTGCCGGCGTTCTCCCCTTCAGCCGACATCATCCGGCCGGCCCCCCACTTTTTGACTGCATACCGTTGGCAGTATTGCGCAAAAAAACCAGGGGCCGCATTCTGAGACAACGGTTCATTAACACTCTGACTGGGATTTTTGAGATAGGTGGCTCCCTGATTGGATCAGGCTTCGTCGCTCGGACAAATCGGCACCGCATTCCTTCCCATCGCTGCATCCCCTTCTACCAGGGAGCTTGCCCGCACGCCATCCTGGGAGTCTTGTGTGCACATCTCCCATGGCGGAAAACCTGAGCGCTACAGTGTACTGCCCTCCTCATCGAGCATAGAGCTTCATTTCCGTGCAGAGGGGACATCTGCCGGGTGATGAGAAATATCTGTGCGTTCGATACCACCTGAAACCGGGGTCGTTTTTTTGGAGGAGGAGGAAGGAAGGACTCAAACGGCTTGTTGTCGAGAGTATTGTTGTGCTCCACGATGATTTCGGCGATGGCATGGAATGGCGAGTTCCACCATCAGACAACGTCATATACAGGGTTGTTGGGGACTTCATTTGCCTGCCAAATGCACCTTCTATCCTGGCGCCTTCCACGAAACAATCCGCGAATCAGAGAGTGGCTACCTCAAAGAGAGAAGTCCGCAACGAAGTAAATCCAGAGCCGAACCCATCCATGAAGACGAGCGAGAACCGGGTTGTTCACAACCTGTCCGACTCAGACGAGGTCATGGAAGTTCCGAGGTCGTCCTGGAGATCAGGCAAGTCCTCAATGGACGTCAGTGGACGAGGGAGTCATATTCCCAGCACGAGCACCGCAGTTCGATCTATTCTTGAAATTTTGCGAGGGCTTCACATGGAGGGACACCGCTCGGAGCTGGCCGGGCTGGTCTACAGCAAGTTCGCAATTAAATCGGTTACATGCCTTCCCGCGACGTCGACGGTAATATCTTCTTTGAGTTCCCTCCTCAGACGGACTACTTGAGGGCGTCCGGAATGTTGACAGATATGGATAGAAAACATGATGGTCGTCCTTGGTGCGTCACCAAAACCACCAGCATGAAGATGCTCGATGGTGTGCGGGTGTGCACTACGTTGTTTGTGCGGGCGCGTTGCGGTGTTTCTCCCCAACTTGCTTCCATTTTAAATCCAGAGGTCACAGGAACGAGACCGATTGGACAGGCACAGCTCATCAACCATTTCGAGCTCAGGAGAAGGTTCCGAACTCCACATTTAAGTGTGCGCATTGCAAAGAACCACCACTGCATGTCTGTTTGTAATGCCAAGCAGTTCTATGTGTTGCACCGTTTCCCTGACCTCACCCGAGCTTGCATACACGTTGGTTCCCATTGTCACAAATTGGCAAGGGGGAACTTGCGGGAGGCTGCCCACGAGGCAGAGCAGCTCGTTCAGGAGGAGGTTAAGTTGAGACCGGGTGCCAAACCAAACAGATACAGCTCCAAGCCGCCCATAAGATGGCCTTGGCCCAGAATTATGTCGGAAGACGGCTCGATAGAGTTCCTCTCGATGAGAAGGAAATGGAGGCATTGCTGGAGTCGGTGTCCCACGTATGTTCACCGAATGTCCGAAACCACATTGTCTCATGCAAACAGAAAATTGGGCGTGGCTCGGATATGCACTCCATTCTGGAGGTGAAGCAACGATGTGTGGATATGACTACATTCATGGAAGTAGGTTTTCCAGGACAAGGGACTGAGGCAGATCGTTGTTTCGTATTCAAAATGTCCACGTGTGGACCTGGCAGCGGCGGCGTCGAACTGGTCGACAGGATGACGAGTGGGGACTTGTCAAACAGTTGGGTCATGTTCGACCATATCAAGCGAATTACAAATCACCAGTGGGTGACAATGGGGTGCACATGTCTACGACACCCACTGCAGGATGCTAATGACAATTGCTATTTGTGAGATGAAAGGAGAGGACACACAATCGGAGATGCTTCTTTGGCAGGGAATAAAAACGAACAGATGGCCAAGGCGGGATTGCCCCCTCCCAATTTCCGTGGTTTCATGGCGGACAACGCACAAGCAAATTGGGCTGCCATCCGAAGGGTGTACGGGCAAGACCCCAATGTTCCCATGGAAGGCAAGGAGAGATCTTGTGGGTTCCATTTTCTGCAGAGCCTTTCGCAGTACACAACCAGGCTCGTGGCGCCAGATTTCAGAGAGGAGCACCGTTCCATGTGTCTTGCGTGGAAGCGCGCTCCCACCTTGGATGATGCAGAGACACAATTTGCATGTATACGGGCTTGGTGGACATCGTCAGGTGCTGTAAGGAAATCAGACGAGGGAGCAATGGTCAGTTGGCTAGCATGGTGCATTATCGTTTCCTTCAGTTCGGCGACTATATGCGGGAGGTGAGGTTTACACGAATTCGCGTCCCGTTGAATATTATTCCCTGGCATTATTTGTAACTTGCTTGTAACCTGAACATGTGCTTGTGCAGGAAATGTGTCTCGACTCTGACCACGACATGCCCACGACAAACATGGCCGAATCAGTGCATTCTTCCTGGCGTGCCTCTTCTGCGGCGCATCTGGTGGACATTCTCACTGCCACAACGGAGGACATTGTGAGGTCAATTATGCAGCAATGCAGGTACAACGAGTTCTTGAAAGGGAAACAGTGGGGCTTGGGGCCGGACAGGCAGGAAATGCTGATGTGGATTGCCTCCAGATCGAAGAATCCTCCAAAGTGGGGGCGGCCGAGCGAGAGGGCCTTCGGGACAAGCCATTGCTTCGAAGAGGCAACATTTGGAAGGAGATGTTCATACCCGTCCAATGAGAACGAAGACTTGACGAGGCACCTGGCGGGGAAGATGATTCATGGCGAGCTGACAAGAATATTCGCACGCTCCCTCGTGGTCCCGTGATGTTGCCCGAGGAGGTCTCGTCGAGCACCGCAAGTCCTGCACGTTCAAGATCGTCATCTCCTTTGAGCACAGGGCACGTGCCCGAGGAACAGAACAAGCCATCTGTGGTAACGCAACAACATACCCATTGTGGAGACAGAGAGTTGTCGGAGTCACAGTGGAGAATTGCAAGGACATTGCGGGCATTTCGAGGGAAGTGCTGCGCCATTCGGGTGGATACGAGAGCACGCTGTGGTGAGATGATTCGGAGGAACCCACACGGTGCTGTACCTGCACCTTGTTTCAGCGGCAGATTTTTTACTCCCACATTTGCTCACGCCACACAACGCAGACATTTTGGTTCTGTAGGCACGACATAATGACCTGTGTATTTGGCAAGCCCAAGTACGGATTCAGGGAATGCCGGAGCCTCCGGGCGTCTGGCCTGTTGCACCGGGTTGCAGCTCTCTCATAATGAGGCGGATGCTCTTTTTGCAAGCAGGATTTCGAATGGTGCAACGCACAGATGTCCCGGCCCCCGCATTTCCAGTTCCTCAGACCCAGCCATTGCAAACTGCTCTCCAGTAGAGACGGATTGGACAATTCTGCACATCCCACAATGCGATTCGGAAGAGTGAAGAGACGACACCCTCCAACAAGTGAATGGGACTCGGATTGCCAATGCTCCTGGGATGCTTGCACTATTCAGAGCTCCGGGACGTACCTCCACCCGCCTTGGGCGTGTTTATCGGATGGCAACGGGCCGGCTCGGCTGTACGCACGATGTATACCACAATTACGATTGGAGTGGAGCCGACTTGCAATTGTACGGACTTCTCGTTTGTGATGGAAGCAAAGAAGGGTTCAAAGTATTATCCGTGCAAGCATCTGTCTTACATTTACCTGAAGGTTGAGGATGAACGTGACTATTGAGACTTTATTCATGTACCGGCTTGAGCGTGAACGAGCTGCACAAACTCCTCCTTAGGGATTCCAGAAATCATTGATGGGGCAAAGGGAATCCTCCATATGGATATTTCAATTGCATTTTCATGTATCAGACTTTTTTTTTCAGATTTGGGCCGAAAACTGGCTAAGTCCCAACATGCACTGGTACCTCGGCCTGTTCTCTGGGGAAAGGCGCCGAATTTCCCTATTTTGGGCCGAAAATTGGCTAAGTCCAAACATGCTCGGGAACGATGTCTGGAAAATGGCGCCAAATTTCCAGTTACATGGCCCAGAACTGCCCAACATCTGTGCATCCCCGGCAACCATGTACCATTCGGCGCCACATTTCCAAATTTTGGGCTTACACACCTGTCATGAGGGGACCTATAGCCGCGGAATTCGGCACCATTTTTTGCCAGAGAGACCTATTACCGCAAAATACGTCGCGATTCTTTCCGGTTACGGACCCTATTACCGCGAAATTCGGCGCCATTTTTGCACATGTCGCGGGAATTGGCAGAGCGGAAGACAAAATATCATGAGCACAACTCTCAAAACTACAATTTCCCCTTCAAGGTGCCGAATAATATATTTGTTTTTTCTGACACATTTCATTAAATTAATGTTTTATAATGTTTTTTATTTTCAAAATTTGTACTTCTGCTCATGAAAACCGATTGTCTTGCTACTCCGCTCATGCCGCTCATGCTCATGAAATAGCTAACCTCCTGAGGAGCAGCTGATGGCTACTTAATTACATGCCATGACTCTAATTTTTCAGTCTTCTTCGCAGGGGGTGCAGGAGATGCTAGTGGTAGAAGGGCCAGTGGTACCAATACCACAGCACGTGCCTGTGCAGGTAGCTGACCCTGGTGCTACTACAGCCAAACCACAGCCTGAGGTATGGGGGGATGCTGCTTTTAACCCACCTAGGACGAGTTCCTGCTGCACGGGAGTACAGTCCGGCTATGATTATGCCCTTCAACCAAATTCCCATTGTGCTGGATTTGGCTTGGAAGGAAATTAGTCCTCCGCAGTCATTGGCACATTACTACCAGATCATGCGCATTTGGTTGCCAGTGGCAACTCGGACTAAGGTTCTTCCGAACAATCGACCCATTGAGGATCATCACTTTGCAAGGTACTGGTCTGAGGCAAGTACCATGCTGAAGGAATTAATTGTCTTCCAGGTTGTACATGGGTACATCTATACCAAGACCAAGGAGGTATCTAGTATTGCATGGGCTGTGGATTATACTATGCTGTTTGTTTTATGGCACGATATCACATTGAGCAGCAGAAGATGCAATCACGATTTCTGAGTTATTCCAGTGGGGATCATTGGGTCTTACATTCAGTGCCACCTCATATGTACCTGTATGATGCAAAAGTTATGATGCAGAAGGATTCCCAACTTCGTTCATGGTTTAATTTCGGCTTGGAACAATTTGGCAACAGAGAAATTCGGCCCTGAGGATATTTTCTTTAAGGGACATGAAGCCTGGAAATACTTACACTGTTCCAAAGTCATTGGCACACCTCTCACCTATACGGCTAAGGAGTTCAAGGCGTTCACTAATTTTGCTTGCAAGCGCTTACAGCAAGTCGTACAGTTTAAACTTCCAGACATGGTGGGCCCACATTGTATGTCACGCAGGATTCCCGAGAAGCCACTTAAAGTTCGGCCATTAAAACACCTAATGGGGGACGAGGATTTTGATACTACTGTTTCTTTAGAGGACTCTTTTGACATGGCAGAGGACTATGCACTTCAGATGGCAGAGAAGAAACGACGGGGATCTCCTATGCCTGAGAGGTTACCTCGTTATCAGCCAAAGGAGGGTCAGACATTTCCAGGTAGTGCTCAAGCATCTCCATTAGCCAGTGACAGGACTCGGGCTCGCACACGGAGTCCTTCACGAGACTCTCACTGACAGAAGGGTGCTCGCTCACAAAGGTTTGTTGATCCCAAACAGTAAACCGTGAGGACACGGCTTTTTGAGAGGGGGAGGGGTAATGTTAGAGGGCTGCTTGGGACTTAGACGCTTTTACGGGTTCTGTGGGGTACCCTTAATTTTTGCGCAGACCGAGATCAACAGGAGCCTTAGGGGTGGCAGGAGCAGGCTTTAGGAGGGTTAGACAGCTCGTCATAGTCTATCACAGCTTCGCACAGCCAGTCACAGCCCGACATAGCTTTACACAGCCCGTCACAGTCTATCACAGCCAGACACAGTCTGACACAGCCCGACACAGCTTTACACAGCCCGTCATAGTCTATCACAGCCAGACACAGTCTGACACAGCCCGACACAGCTTCGCACAGCCAGTCACAGCCCGACACAGCTTTACACAGCCAGTCACAGCTTGGCACAGCTCGACACAGCCTGTCACGGTACATGGGGAACAGTTATCATTGACAAGGAACGACTGTGTGGGAACGACATCTGCAGAGGGAACGTGTTACTTCAGGGGTGACGGTTAGTTAGGTAGGTGGTTAGAACAGCTTGCGGGTAGATTAGGCAGAGCGGCAACAGGAAGGGTATCACTTCTTGAGGAGGGCGACTTGTTCAGGAGAGGAGGAGACGTAACGGAGAGCGGAAACAGTGAAGAGGAGATGATGACTTGATTGAGGCTTAATTCATGCAAGCTGTAAAATTATACAGTAGGGTAGATTAGAGACACCATGGCATAGGCATGATACATGATTAATCTTAATCCGGTACTGAATCAATACAAACATACTGTGTAGAGAGACACGAGAGAAGCTGTGGAATGAATGCATGATTAATTGGAACTTAGTAGATACTGAAGCAATGTGATGCTTCAGTATACACGGTAAGGAAAATTGATAACATGAAGGCAAGAAGGGAATACAAATAGGAAGCACAACCATGATTCACTAGCTGCAGGTCATGACTGATTGTTCTGAGCGGGCTGAGTGCTTAGAGATATCCAACTCTTCTATCTTGGAGTTTCCACCTCGGATAGCGAAGGGATGGGTGAGTAAAAGCCGCTCGACAGCCGCCAAGTGTTGGGTCAAACAATGGATCTAAATTGCTTGACATGGGTCATTGGCTTGTGCATGGCTGAGCAACGGAGATTGCAAGCATTGATGGCTACTTCTGCACTCCCATTGGATAGTGCATCCTCCCTGCCAACCGGGACGGTTGAGGCAGTGAGTGGGGACGAGCACAGGATCATGGGTTGCAAACACCCATGGCATATATGGGATGAGATGCGCAAAAAGAAAGTCATTGGATCTCTCAAGCAGCAGTATGAGGAGTGGGGAGAGCCATGGACTGAGGGTCAGTTGGAGGCCAAGGTGGCCAAGGTTTTGAAGAGGTTGAGGATGTTTCTTGCGCGGAGGATGTTCTCAAGGTGGCTATGGCGGAGCAAGTGGAGGCTACGCCACAGTCAGATTGGGCGGACAAGGCCCAAGAGGTTGCTATCTAGCAACCAAAGGATTTGTCTCCTACTTCCAAGCCTGGTGTACCCAAGGTTGCAGATACTGAGGACAATTGGGAACCAGATGTTGGACCTATAGTCATCGGAGGAGAGAGACGGAAGATCCAGCAATTTCTAAGGGCTTATAGAAATTGCTTTGCCTTCGGTTTGAAGGATTTGGGGAGTTTGAAGGGTCAGGAGATTCGTATTGATTTGGCAAGTGACACGCCAATCTTTCGAAGGCCCTACCGGTATAGTGACATGGAGAGGGCATTGATCCAGTCACGGACTATGGAGTTGTTCGAAGCTGATTGGTGGAGTTGTCAGGCGGGGAGTATGCCTCGGCAACGGTGATGCCAGCTAAGAAGGATATCTATGGCAATTGGACAGAAAGAAGGATGTGTGGGGACTATCGTCCTGTGAACCATCAGACTAAGTCCGATAGATATGCCATGCCAACTCCAGAGGAGATCTTTGATGCCATTGGGCATGCAAAGGTGTTCAACACATTGGACTTGCGATCCGGTTACCACCAGTTGCCAATCAAAGAGGGTGACAAGCAAAAGACGGCATCCTGGGGGATTGACCAACATGGGAAGGATTGTTTGTACCAATGGCGGTTCTTACCGTTTGGTTGAAGAATGCTCCTGCAGAGTTTCAGAGGGTCATGGATAGGATTCTCGCGGGGCTAGACTTTGCCCGGTAGTGCTACATTGATGACATCATCGTCTTTAGTGCTACGATTGTCTTTAGTGGCTACGGTTGAGGACATGAGAGACACCTTCAGGTGGTGTTTGAGCGCTTGAGAGCGCACGGGTTGAAACTGCACCCCAGAAAGTGCAAGTTCTTCCACAATCAGATTGAGTATCTGGGCCACATGATATACCCTGGAGGATTGGGTGTTCAACAAACAAAGGTGGAGGCCATTGCATGCATTCCACGCCCCATGGATGTGAATAGAGTTTGTGCTTTCATGGGATTGATAAACTACTATTGACGGTTTGTCAAGGGATTTAGCAACATTGCAAAGGCTCTTACCAAGTTGACCAAGGTGGGTCAGGAGTGGCAGTGGGAGGAGAAGCAAGAGGAAGCCTTTGAGGAACTCAAGGCTCGATTGACTTCTGCACCTATTCTGAGGCAGCCTATTTGGGGGCGGCCTTTCCAGCTACATACGGATTGGAGTATGCTGGGGATTGGCAGTTGCTCACACAGGTGGATGATGAGGGAAGAGAGTTCGTAGTGGCATGTGCTAGCTGCACGAACAATGATGTCGAGGCGAAGTATAGTTCCTATGAAGGGGAGTGTCTAGCTACGGTATGGGCAGTGGCACATTTCAGATGCTACCTCTATGGCAATTTCTTCACCCTTGTCACGGATCACCAACCATTGAAGTGGTTGATGGAGTCAGTCAAGCTTATAGGGAAGCTTGCACGGTGGGCACTTATGCTTCAAGAGTACGACTTCCAGATGGTGCATCAAGCCGGTATTGTCAATCGGGATGCAGATGGATTGAGTCGTAATCCATGCACGAGCGAGCATGATGATACTGGAGCTCGGTGGCATGGTGAGACGGATGAGGAGATGGTGCCAGGATGGCATGCATCGGTTTTTTTGTGCATTCTAGCAATGACAGCTCAAGCTGGTCCATCCCATGCGATTGGTCATGAAGATAGCGTGCATGACGATCCAGAGACTAGTGAGGAGTTTGGTGGTGCTAAGGATGTGCCTGAAGATGCAGCAATGTTGGCATACCTTTGTACTGGAGAGACAACAGCCAGTGTGACTGCTAAGGAGAGAGATCGGGTCCTACAACAAGGGGGTTGCAAATCCATGAGCATGAGCGGTGAGCGCATGAGCATGAGCAGAGTTTCCCGACCCTCGCCCGAACCTACACCGAACCTACTCTAAGGTGGAGGTCGGGAACCAAAACTGCCGACTTAATGCATAGTGGTAACACTCCACGGAAATAGAAGGTGGATTGCCTATCACCGTGGGCTGCAGGTGAGTTGTTGTAGTCGCCACCGACTATAACACCACCCTCAAAATTGGCAAGTCTGTACGGCGATGTTAGGTGTTATGGTCGCCACCGACTATATCATCCCCACTGAAAGCTGGACCTAAGCTGGACCTGTTGTGTCTATAACTACATAGTTGAAACTACTTGTTCTTGAAATGGACACTGTTGAAGCGTGACTGTCTGTGAGGGAAGGAGTGTGCACATGGGCATAAGTTTAATATTTGGGCATTGCGGCTGGCATGTCATGGCAAGGGTCTTCACATCAATCAGCAGAGTAGTAACCTATTTCATTTGGATATTTGTGACCGACAATTTATGACTTCAGCAGACTAGGCTCAGCACTCCAGCAATTCCAAACCAGGGGAATGTGAAGGGTTGGAGGATGGCGAGGATGTGAAGATCGTGCAATTAAGAAAACTGAACATCCACATTGGAGTAAAATTTTGCGCAACATTCAATTACACCCATATCACCCAAATGATTCAGCGCATCAGAGAAACCCTTTTGTGTTTAGGGTTTAGGGTAAAGCAAATGCAACTAGGTAACATTCGGACTACCAGGGTCCTCACCATACTCCGACGCTATGTCTTGCAACACCCCAGAAACTACTATTACGGGGGAGGGACCCGGTAGCAGGTCGAGGCCAAGTCTTAAACTGATCTTTGGGCTAGGAGTCCTCTCCTCACCAATGACCTCGTCAACATACTCTTCGTCGGAGCCTTCCTCGGTCGTTGGATCCTCGCTTTCCGATCCCTCTTCTGCAGAATTATCAAAATAGTTATGTACCGTAGAAAATCGAGCAGCAGCCCTCACCTGTGTTGGCCATTGTGCATGCTGAGACATTCTTGTCCACGGTTGCTCAGCCTGAGCCTGCGCTTCTGCTGCAGCATAAGGAGGCAGGTCGTACCCTTTCTCCGGAGTAGTTAGAGCTGCAACCTGTTCAAGCACTTTCAACCTCTTCTCCCTACCAGCGTTCTCCCCCCCAGTATCCGTGGAAGACCCTGGAATCCCTATGATGGCCTCAGCGGGACGCTTTGCAATCTGCAAGGGCGGCTCGTAACTGCAATTACGACATAACATATTAGATCAAATTTTGCATGAATGATGATTTGAGGAAATGGGAACATTCAGAACATGCTAACAATGAAGACACTTACATAGAAGTTGGACTTACTCACTCCAACGATTGTATGTGAATCTGAATGCCATCCCTTTCGTCGTTCAACCAGTCAGTGTCGGCAGCTGTGTTAGCGACAACAGTGGCCACAGGTGCCCGCCGCTGCAATCCCCCTAGCCTTCGCAGTAGCTCGTCGTCCCCTTCCAAGGTGAGCAGATGTCTTCCGCAAATTGTTGCAGCCACCATGGAGGACCCGCATCTCGCTGTCAGATCGACTACTGTTCCCCCTTCTGGTGAACACATCTCCATGAAGGTTTGCATGAACCTGGGGCTTTTCTCACGTGCCCCGCGGAAGAAGGTGTCATCTTGTCGTTTGTGGAGTCTATCCTCCCTGACCATGTTCCTGACCACATCCTCAGTGACGTTGTTGTGATTGGTGTCAAGCTTTGCAGCTCTCTCCCGCAAGTTGAAATTGGCGTCAATGCCCCTCAATAGGCAAAATGCATAGAAAATCACAGTCTGCCATTACAAATTTGAGGAGGAACCCCGTCAGATCGGTATTATGTAAGAGAAGACGTACAACATTATGTAAAGGTTATGTTTCAAGAAACTAATGGACTTTGTAGCTGCACAATTCTAAAATGAGTTGTGGTAGTCGTTACAGACTATAACGTCGAAACCACACAATTTTGGTTGATAGTCGGCACCGACAATGATCCAAACAAATCCGACCAAATCGGTACCGACCAAATCCGACGATCCGGCACTTCAATGACTAAGTAACAAGACACACCATTCTAATAGTCGGTGCCGACTATAAATATTAACGTGGGTGCACTGAGAAATAGTCGGTGCCGACTATGCAAAAACAGTATGCGACCTGAGACATAGTCTGCACCGACTATATATCTATAGACAACCCATAACTAAAACAATAGATATTTGACGACTATTAAATATATTTTTAAAAGAATGTCGATGAAGATGTGGTACATGCGATGAAAAGTTGAAAGTGCTCATCAAACAATATAAGCAGTTTAGGCAGTTTGAACTTACCTGTGGCTGCCCTGGCTCTCTAGATTGAAGTGGTAGCCGATTGAGACAAGTCCACTTTCTCTTGATAACTTTGAAGGGCCCTGCTGGGCCCACACATCTCCGAATTTCCACCTCTGTCTTGGCATCACCCTTGCAGAAAATAACAAGGCAGCCGTCGTCCTTCAGTAGAGATGCTGCCAGTGCCAGTGCATGCGGGACGGTATCCTTTGACTTTGCATTCCAAGCGGGCACAATGTCATCTATGCCACATCCTTTGGTAGACTGCCCGTCTGGGAGATCCACCATTACAAGGTCTGCCCCTGCTTTAGGGACTGTGCCACCCCTACGCAATGGCTCGGGGGAGCGGTGCCTCTCTAGAAACTCGTCGATATCTCCCCTAGGCTCTGGCCACTTACTCGTTGTTCCTTTGGATGCAAGCCTGCGGATGACTAGCTGGAACCAATTGCACTTGAGGCATGCTACGTCTGTGTTTGGTACCCCTTCTCGCAAAGAGATAGCCTCGTAAAGCAGCACGGTTGAGAGCTGCATGCCCCTACCATCACTTGTGTTTGCCCAAGCAGGATTTCGAGAAGATCGATCCCTTCGCTCAATCTGGAATATGTAGGGCGTCTATAAACGCCAATTGGTTGTCTACCCTCTGAGCACCATCTGTCTCATCCACACCCTCCACACCTTGATTGCCTGCATGCCTTGTGCCGGGGGGGGGGGGGGGTTGCTTGCCCTGTGGTGGGTGTCTTCTTCGGTTTTTGTTTCCTTTTCCTTGGTTTCTTCTTGGCCACCGCTTCTTCCAGAGCTATATTCGCTTGTTGCAAGTGTGCGGCAGCGACAACTACAGCCTCCTCGACACCCTCTTCCGTCAATGGCTCCATGTGAGTTGGTGCAGCCAGTTCGTTCTTGGTGTACTTCTTATACACTTCCAGTTCAACGTCAGGAATGATATCGGGGGGCAAATCTAGCCACCAGTAGCAGGGCAGATGCGTGACTTTAGCGTACGCGCCCAACTGCCTGCCTACATTGTGCAGTCTGATCGGAGGCTGGTCCACTGTGTGACACTAGCGGGAATACACCTGATATGCTTGTTGGCGAGCAAAATAAAGTTTATGTACCTATTGCAGTGCACCAAAAGTTGACGTCAGGATAGACATTGGCCTGATAATAATGAGAAGTGTAGGATATGAAAACCGAACATTTTTGTCTCTCACCAGATGCAGTAGTTGGCAGTGACTGTGACACCAAATAGTTCGATGGCAGTGTCATAGTCGGTGACGACTACGACTCCGAACTGTGGGTTAGCCAACCACCTAGCTGGGCAATACCGGAATGTGGGTGTACATTATACGGCATGGATTCGAAGGACCCACCACATAGTCGTTGCCGACTATGGAATTGAGTTAGTTTTTAATTTGTGGGCTAAAGTCACGCCCTACTTGTAATAGTCGGTAGCGACTATGATTCCCTAAAGGGCAAAACCTGTGTCATAGTCGGTGGTGACTATGACCAGGCCAACTTTGGCTACGACATGGCCGGCTTTCTATAGTCGTTGCCGACTATACCCAATGGCTACCCTATATGGAATTGAGTTAGTTTCTAATTTGCGGGCAGTAGTCACGGCCCATTTGCAATAGTCGGCAGCGACTATGAATCCCTAAGGGGCAAAACCCGTGTCATAGTCGGTGGCGACTATGACCAGGCCAACTTTGGCTACGAGAGGGCCGGATTACTATAGTCGTTGCCGACTATACCCAATGGCTACCCTATATAAAATTGAGTTAGTTTTTAATTTGCGGGCAGTAGTCACGGCCCACTTGCAATAGTTGGCAGCGACTATGAACTCCTAAGGGGCAAAACCTGTGTCATATTTGGTGGCGACTATGACCAGGCCAATTTGGCTACGACAGGGCCGGCTTGGTATAGTCGTTGCCGACTATACCCAATGGCTACCCTTTACCCAATACCCTATACCCAATGGCGCCTTTCTTTAGTCGTTGCCGACTATGAATACAATGTCTGAGTCCAGTAGTCGGCGCCGACCACGAGCAACAACACTACTGCCGACTACCGGAATGTTTGCCGACTACAACGAGCCTACAATTTTTTTTTCGACCGCTACTTCCCACACCCAATTTGCTGTATGGCATATGCGAAGGGTGGGTGAATTGCATTGACAATTATGTACCTGTACCTGCGAGCTGGTAAAGTTCCACCAGGCTGCTCAGTAATTGGCCAACTGCGGGCAGGCCCATCCTTCATCTCGCACCAGAATAGCTCCTTCCAGAACTTGAGGCGGAAATCGTCCACCCAGACAGAGAGGGTCTTCAGAGTGGGAGCCTCTTCTAGGGTTGGCAGCTGCAGGAACCCTTTCTCAACCAGCATGGCCAACTGCCGCTCTGCTTCCTCCTTTTGTTGCGAGTCCAACATGTCAATTGTTAGAGATGAGAAATTGCAACAATAACTGTAACATGAAGCCACCACCAGTATTGCCAACATCTTACCTGGAACCACCATGTCATTTTGTCGCACCACAAGCCAAACACCACATCTGTTGGAGCATGGGGGAATTTTCCATTTTTGCGGGTTGTCGAGTCAGAATTCCACAGCTTCAACCATAAAATCTCTTGTTGGACACATTTCCACGATCTGTCACGCTGCAAAACGCACGGAACAAGACCTTCATTTGACCATGGACCTTATTGAAATTCGTGAAAGAAAGTACTACCTACAAAACTCAGCAGGGATTTTAGGGCTTAGGGTGGGCTCCATGGTATAGTCGGCGTAGACCATACTTTTAGCGAGGCGGTTGTCAACGGAGGCATTGTGGGCATCTTCTCTGAACTCCCTCCCACCAGGCAATACTTCCGACTTCATCTCACACTACACGTCAAATTAATGAATTGGTCCACGAAGCACCCATTGGGACTGCTTATACAAGACCTGCAACCCCATGCAAACAACATCCCCAAATTACTAAACCCTATACCTATGCTCATGTGAGCAGAAGAGGAAAAAAAAACTCACACATTCATACGATTCATTGCACGCCGTATGAGGCCCAGATCGGAACTCTTCACATCCATAATCTTGGCGTTCACCCAGTAGTGCCAGCTCGCCTCGTCTGTGTGCTGCTTGCGTATGACCTCCATCCAAGCATATCACATGTGATCCCGTCGTAGATGTGCAGCCATTTGTTGGAGAGAAACTCCCACTCCGTGTTCTATATGTCTTCCTCAAATGCTGCATCCGCTGCCTGCCAATGTTCAGACCATGCATCCCGATCTCCTTGTTGGATTTCTTGGCTCTGTCCACTGTCATCATTGATGGAAAGTAGTAGTGATGCAAGTGCATCATTGTACCTGTCCGCCTCAAAATACAACTTGAGCTTGTTGATGCCTGGGCGCTCAACCATGCGCATAGCCGGGAGGGGTTGCATCCTGCATAATGGTATCCTTGGCGGAGCACCATTCCGCAGCAAGTGCAAAATAGAATTCATTGTGTGGTTCATGGCACTTGTAGTGAGTGAGAGTAGGGCTTGCTTCCGCATGTCGCCAGTCAAAACAACGTCCGCCAGAACAGTGTTTTGCACACTTGCAGCATTTTGAACAGGTCCGCCACCCTGTGCGCTCGTTGCTGGACCTGGCGATGCAACGCTTTGAAAAATGGGGGAGAGGGGGGGACGATCCATCGATGGTGTGGCTGCTGTAGACACCAAACCGCCTTCCTGTGAAGTCGTTGATTTCTTACGAAGTTTCACTAATTTTCTGGTCTAGCACCCTCGCTGCTCTGTTGGGAGACCACCGTCCGCCCGCGCAGTATGCGTGTTTGTGTGGGCAACACAAACCCCCCCTCTTCCTCCGCTTGAGGCTCCATGACGACAACGTTCCCCTGCTAAAAAATAGAAAGTGAAGCCGAAGAGTCGGGCACCGCAGAGGAGAATCCGCATGACCGTATGCACTGCCGAACCCGGAAAGGGATCAGAACCCGTCCTACGTGGGCCGTAACGTATGCCTACAAAATTGAGGTAGTGCCACGCAGCCGGCTGCACGCCGTAACCGAACTATGTGCCAAGTGGCCCGCGCCAAAATTCAAATAGCAATAACGGATCGAATCCCCCATCCATGGAAGCACGCCATCCGTTGTCATCCGATGTGGATGTTAAATGTGCGTCGAATTAACTCCATCCAAACCTACGTCAGGAATATGTGATGGCTACCACATCCCCAAAATTGAGAAATAGCCTCCTCCCACTCCGCTAGAAGTAATTTCCGACACGTGGCCTGAACTCCATCCAAATAGTTTAGGATGAGAAATATAAGAGGAGTGAATGGTAAAATTTATGTTGACTCGAACGCTGTCAATGTCAATATCCGCGAATCTCTTCTGGGTGCAATGGGGGTCCGGGTTTGCAGAACGTCATCTTAAATGGTATAATCAACTTCTAATATCCGAACTCCATATCGGAACTTTATATCCCCGAATCTTAATATCCTCTGCAGGCTCCTGGAAGTTTCTGGAGGAGCAGAAATTATGAGTCAGAGAGCGCATATTCCGGATGTGAATGACTAAATCTATTTGCAAATTAAAGAGTCTTTGTCTTGAAATATCACGGATTTTGACATAGCCAATAATATCACCTCAATCACATGGTTTGTGGTATGGGAATGGAGGACTGTGGGGAGGGGTTTTTGGATCAGGGTCGGGTTGGGGAACTTGAGAGATTTGTCTATCCGTTGTGGCTGGTTGGGTGGGAGATGCGGAGTGGTCCAGATGGCAGGGCATGCTCTTGTGGGAACATTGTGTGTGGCTTTAGAACCAGGCTAGTGAACTGAGGGCATGAAATGTGCATTGTAGAGTTGATGAAGCGGAATCTTCTTTAGGAATCGCAGACTTCTGATAAACAGTGAGTATGCCAGCATCACGGGCTGAGTGTTCTTGCTCTTGCTACACCTCCAGTGTGATTGAATTTTTCCAACAGAGGATTATTTCTCCCGTGTGTATGGCATGATGGTTTAGTGTGTTACATGGTTTGTCCATCTGTCTTGCATAGGTTGATTTGCTTGCTTGCCCTTCCAGTGTAATGGATGCCTATGCCTATCCCTGAAGAGCTGAATTGGCAAGCACACAGTCGGGAAATGCCATCCGCAAGAATTGGTCGGCGCCGACCATACACTACAATGCCTTTGAAGTGGATGTGTTCAGTGTCTTTAACTCTGTAAATTTTTACGAATTTCAATAATTCCATAAGGTCGGTGCCGACTTGGATTTCATTGACTGCCTCCATGCGGCGCAATCCGCCACAACATGCGCCAATTTCTGTAGTCGGCGCCGACTACACCCTCACAATGCCGGAAATGGTTTTAATTTCATCCGAGTATCTTCCAATATTTCAAAATTAAAGGAAATTTGAAGGTCGGTCCCGACTACAAGCACATTTAAGCCAAAAAATCAATTGGAAGGCAAATTTGTGCGTTCGTATGGAAGTCGGCAGCGACTATAGTGCATTAATGGAAAGCGCTTGTCGATTTAAGCAATAGTCGTTGCCGACTATTCCGTTCGCAAGCCAATTTGCCAAAAAAGCCACATGAAATGAACATCTTTAGCGACCTTGGCGGATCTGTTGGCCGACTTCAACAAAAACTGGTATAGTCGCCAACGACTACTCCGATTCGTCTTGCAATTCAATGAAATCTGCCTGATCCGTCGCCGGAATTAATTTCAACGATATGAAGTCGGTACCGACTACGGAAGAAAACCTGTCCCACTAACTATTTCACAATGTTCATGCCTTTCAAATAGGCGTGGTCGGCAACGACAATAAGGCATCCACCTGTGGCGTAGAACAAATTCAGATGAAGAGGAGGTTAATGGTTGTTTCGAAATGGCCGTTGCCAGCTGAACGTGCCGCCGCCAATTGTTGCGCAGATGGTTTTCATCCGACCTTAAATCCATTAAATATTCCTTTTGCATTTATTTCTTACCGTTGTTGACGTACAGTTCGTTAGGAAATCGTAAACTGCAGCTTGGAAGGATAAATTTTGAAAATGTTGAAGCAAGGAAGGTGAGATGCTTGCCGAGGATCGTTGACGGCGATGTTTTGTATGAGCTGCCGCCCACATCGAACACATCTCCAGCTGGGCAGCTTGAGGGCATGGACCGCAAATACGACGGGAATCCATGGACGGTCACAAAAATAACCAACATCAAGCTCCCGCTCATTGGTTCAAAAGGCGGCGCTGTGAGGTGATGTTTCCATTTTCAGTGGTGGATATTGCCATACGACTTTTTGTAGTCAGTGTAGACTTACATTGTTTGTCCACGTAGTGCCACGATCGTAGTCGAGTACTAACCAACTTTCACATGGCAGATATGTTTACTGTGTTGAAGCGTTGAGGTGCGTCCGGGGAACATGCCCATTCTTCGTCAAGGAGGGAGCGCACAATGAGATGCACTGGTTCGGGCACTTCGAGGTACAGTTCAAGCCACAGAGCCAAGTTCTGCCAAACACCTTTGTATGCGTAGTGTGCAATCATGCACCCACGTGCATGCATATTTGCCCCGCGAAAATGTTTTACGTCCTTGGTCCACCAACAATGACAAGAGCAGCCATCCATGTTGGGAACCACTCACACCCCTCTGCACCAGGGCTGTGTCGGGAAGCAGCAGTAAAGGCAAAAAGTGTCATTGCAGAAGAGATCCAAAGGTCACCCTCAGCCAGGCCCAAATCAGTTCAGCTATCTGTTGCTGAATCTATCGTCATGGAGAGGTGATATCTCCTGGTGCAACGGAGAGTTCGAAGCTATATGATGAGCAATTCGAGGAGCTCATGGAAGAAGTGGGTGCAGTGAGCAGATGTGGTGTTCGTTACGAGACACAGAAGACAAAAGCGGCAATGGGGATTGGGAGCGATGTGGAAGCGTTAATGACAATGAAAAGTTGGAGCGGGTACGACTATATCCAGGGGAGCCGTTTTCCAGGTCAAGGGAGTGTGTACGAGAGATGTTTTGTCTTCAAGATGTCAACTGTTGGTAAAGGCTGTGGAGTCCATTTGGTGGACATGATGCGGGTCGGTGGTGAGCTGGGGTCGAGTTGGATTATGTTCGACAACGTCAAACGAATACACAGTTGGAGCACAATGGCGTGTCACGTGTACCATTTGAATTACCGCAAGATTATGACAATCGCAATCTGTGAAATGAAATCGGAGGATACAACATCACAAGTGATTATGTGGGAGTGCATCAACGATCAGATGCGAAGAGCAGGGAAGGGCCAACCACAATTCCGAGGATTCATGGCCGACAATGCAAATGCCAACTAGGCTATTGTGCGTATGGTGTATGGCGGAGGGGAACCTATGCCTGATCGAGAAAGGACATGTGGCTTCTATTGGGGCCAGAGCCTGGACAAATGGACGAAAAAAAATATATTGCAGGACCTTCAAAAAGCACATATACAGCTGTGTACGAAATGGAGAGCAGCAAGTTCTGAGGCGGAAGCAGAGGTTTCGTTTGTGGCGATCCGTGCCTGGTGGTCCTCCTCCGGTGCCGTGCGAGACGATGACGTTCCTGCGCTGGAAAGCTGGCTTTCGTGGTGGACATACCGATACTACCAATTGGGAGCATATGTTCGCAATGTAAGTCTTCGGTTTCTACAAACACTGTATATGCACTTCTATGATGCCACTCACGTGAGCGAACCTAATGTCTTAGTCGGCACCGACCAGAGCCTTACATCTCTGGAATGAGATGCATTTGTTAGGCTATATTTCTACCAAGTGCGTTATGCGCATGATCCTCCGCTCACATGAGCACGTCATAAGTTTAAGTAGAACGGTTTCCACTCGACGCTTTTTATACATTGCCGAATATGCAGAACTGACATGATATGAAGTTAAACCATATAGTCTGCAGCAACTATTGCACCCGCCATCTGTACATGCTTCTTTTACTGCATAACATTTGCACCCACAGGGTACTAGTACCGTATAGTCTGCAACGACTATATGGGATTGATATATTTTCACACACAGGTAATTCCATACGTGTTATATTGGTTTGGTCACATGTGAGGATAAACGAATAAGGGGCATAGTCGGTAACGACTATGCCACCGGGAACGTAAAGCGGTTCATGCAGTTGGCCTGTACTAATAGTTTGTAGCGACTATGGCTTGGTTGTTCAATGTTTCAGGGTCGGTTACAGAAACGTGGGTGTCTTTTTATGAGACTGCTCATATAGTCGGCAACGACTATCTACGGGACGTACATGCAGTACACTATTTACTGAACGTGTCATTATAGTCTGTACCGACTACGTTCCTACCGTCTGCTTGTTAGATAATATGCGATTCGTCTTTATTTTTAGTACAAAGCCTGCTGATAATGACGTTATCGTATAGTCTGTATTATGTAAATGGTCCAGCATTTGGCATTGCAGCGTTCTTTTCTAGCTCCAGATCTTGCAGTACACATGTACAAGTCAACATTGAAGCATAGTTGGTGCAGACTATTAAACAGCACAGTCAGTGGAGGACCAATTTGTAGGACATAACCGCATAGTCGTCGCCGACTACAAGCCCGACAGGATCCGACATCCGACAACATTCCGCCGGTAACGCTAAAGTCGGTGCAGACTATAGGCACCATAGACAGACCTCTATACAGCCACCAGGAACAACTTGACGAGGACAATTATGCAATCGTGTGACTACCACAGTTATCTGAAGGGTGGAGCAAAGGGTTCCGGAACCGACCAGGCACAACTGCTAGCCCGTGCTGCATCGCGATTGTCTGATCCAGCTAAAATGACAGAAGCGGTCAGGTCTTTCGTAGATGGTACTGAGCTTCATGGGCAAAATCCAGGGCTCGAGGGTGATCTCCTAACTCGCACAACAAAACGGAAGATTGTTCTTGGCAACTTACAGGAAGAGAAAACCCGTCACTCCTGGAGGTCTGACTTAAACCTCCGAACAACACCGAGGCGTCATGAAGGTTCTGGTGGACCAAGAGTGTCCACATGCACTACTGACATGTCCGTGGAGAATTTGGAGGATGATCTTCCAGTTCAGAACAAAAAGCCAGTTTTGGAGTCGGCTATGTCCATGGCATGCTGGCACATAGCACGAACTTCTAACACATCACGGGTAAAGTGCTGGGCAGTGCGCCCTGAGTGTGGGAAGCCATGCAAACAGGAAATCAGGCCACTCCAGAGTTTGGGTGTTCCGGCTCCGAGGTTTGTTGGTCGGCACCACCCTCCTGCCCTGGTGAAGCCGAAGATGATGGAGATTTGGCACTGCCCAACAGACATCATCTACTGTGTCGGTGGCGATTCTAACCAGTATGTGCTAGACAGACCTGATATTCCGGACGTTTGGCCTGTGATGGTGGGACGAACCTAAGTTAGGCAGAGGTTGACTCTTTCACAAAAGCAGGCTTTCGACTTGTTCCCCCAGATGACATGGGTAATTCCCAAGGTGAATGGGACTGTGTTGCGGAAGATATCAATAATCTGGATCCAGACTCGTATGCGACAAAAAGGTGGGACAGAGTATATCGGCGGAAGAAACGGTCAGCAATCGCTCGTAAGAAGATGAAGTTACTTTGCAGGCCACGATGCAATCATTTAAGGATGTTCCACGCCCCGGAAATTGGATGTGTGTACACACTGTTCACACCGGGATCAGCAAAAGCAAGGGAGGTGTACAATGTTTGCATCTCTAGAAGTCCGGATCCTTGTAGTCTATTCCGACTACAAAGTGCATGACAACTTGGATTTTCTTGTGAACTCCAACTCTTTCCACGGATAAGGTCTTTTTTTAACAGGTTTGGAAACATGGACATGCTTGGAATATTCATAGTCTGTGCCGACTACAAAGTGTATGACCATTTGAATGAATTAGTTAACTCCAACTCTTTGCTCAGATGAGCTCATTTTTCAACTACCAATTTTTTGCAATCAAATATGAGTCCATATCCATCTTCTTTCACTTAATTCTTGTAGTCTGTGCCGACTACAAAGTGTAAGACCATTTGGATAAATTAGTTAACTCCAACTCTTTGCTTAGATGAACTCATTTTTCAACTACCACTTTTTTGCAATCAAATGTGAGTCCATATCCATCTTCTTTCACTTAATTCTTGTAGTCTGTGCCGACTACAAAGTGTATGACCATTTGGGTAAATTAGTTAACTCCAACTCTTTGCTCAGATGAGCTCATTTTCAACTACTTTTTGCAATCAAATGTGAGTCCATATCCATCTTCTTTCACTTAATTCTTGTAGTCTGTGCCAACTACAAGACATGGGTGTCCCGGATTTACAATCTTGCCAACAACATTTCCTAACACACATATTATTCATAAACCGGAATTTGTTGCTGACATGGCCAAACCAACGTACACCAAAATAACTGTCATGGTGATCAATATTCCTGTGGGCTCAAATCCTAATAATGAATTTTATTTTAAGACACATTCCTTCAATATGTATTGCTCATTTAACACAAGAATTAAAATAGAAAATGAGTTCCATTCTTCAATATCAATTCTGAAACATGTTAACAATAGTAAAATGCCTAAAGTACAAGAGGTACAATTTTTTTTTATTCTTGATAGTCGTTGCCGACCTCAATGATCATAGCCTCCTTTATCCACTTCTATGTCATGACGTACAAATAAGTTTTTTTTTTGCAATGACTACAATGTCTCAAATCCTATTGCGGCAAACAGGGCATGACCCGTTTCGAAGCAGCCACCCTTTAATGCAGATAGAGTGAAAGGAATGGCCGCACTCACTGAGAATACGGACTGACTCGCCCTGTACTGGACAGTCTTGGCAAACAGTGCATCGTTCGTTTGTTGTTGGACATGTTTATCCTGCGATAACAAACTCCATTGAATGCATTTCAATGATTTCCATGCTTGCCTGTAGTGCACTTAGTGGAAGAGGCTTCGATTGTCGGCCCCATTCATTCTCGGTGGATATACTTCCTTGAGCGTTATATGAAGACTTTGAAAGGATTTGTAAGACAAATGGCGCACCCGGAGGGTAGCATGGCGGAGGGGTATATGTTGCAAGAAGCTATGTTCTATTGCACGGAGTACATGACAAGGGTAGATGAGGAAGCCCCTCGGATGTGGAAGGAAGAGGAGGATGCACGAACCAAGGACATCGTTTTGCCCAAAAAAATCGAAGAGGGTAAAATTGCCGACCTTGGTGATTGAGCAAGCGCATGACTTCAAACTGAAGAACACCCCATCCATACATGAGTGGGAGGCAAGATACAATAATCTTGTTCAGCAACGAGAGGAGGAGATGCTTGCATGGAGGCGGAACCATCCAAGGCCGGTTACTAGACGCCCATGACGAGGAGCGGGCCGCCAGAATGTTCCTTCACAAAATTTGCCCATGGAATTGCAGCCTTTAAGTTCATTCCAACAGTGGCTTCGGACTTCAGTTTATAACGTTGTTGCTCAAAGAGAGGTGGTTTCAGATTTGGTGCAAGACATTGCAAAGGGCCCCTCTCAATTCGCGACCTCATACACGGCGGTTTGGGTTCACGGTCGTCATTTCCGCATTTGTGCTCTTGACATGAAGCGCAAAACAACCTTTGATTCTGGCTTGTGTGCCACATATTGGCAAGACTCCGTGTGGGGCAAGGGAGCTGATACACGACCTGCTATGAGCAAACTTGAGTACATTGGAGAGCTTGAGAGCATACTCCAACTTCAATATACAAGGTACCGGCCTCTTCTCTTCAAGGGAAGGTGGTTCCAGTCACATCTTGTGGGGCCCTCCGCAACACTAGTGCAAAATGATTGTGGTTTCATGCGTGTTAATGCAGATAGGCTCAACCCTACTCATCGTCCCTCCGATGAGCCTTTTTCACGGCCTTTAGACATGGAGCAAGTTTTCTTCTCCGATGACAAAACAAGAGGGGGGAATTGGAAGGTGGTTGTGCATGCTCAGCCAAGAGGAAGACGTATCTATCATGGTCTTGGATCTCCATGGGGTGAGGCAATTGCGGTGGACGGAGAGACTGGTCATAATGATGCTGATGATGGAGGTTGGGTAGAGGGGGTAGAAGATGATGACGCCCCGGACAATGCATCCTGGACCCTATATGATGAAGCTCCAGAAGATACGGATGTTGGAGAAGGAGACGAAGACACGGCCATTGACAACGAGGTGGAGGATGATTCGGAGGTGCGTTTTGAGGGCCGGACCATTTATGACAATGACTCCGATGACCAAGAAGACTTGCAGCTTGATGAGGATGAAGAAGCTCCGGATGATGATGTTCAAGTTGATTAGACACAAAATCAAAGCTACATAACAATTCTCGCACCGAACTGGACCCATCTCTTCGATTGATTGTACATGTACATGCATATTGTAGTTTATTTCTATGATTGATCAAATATGGCTGTGGCTGATAGTCTTTCAAGAAAGAAGGCAGAGGCAATGAATATGTTGGAGCAACACATACAGATGTGGTATCAAGAGAATTATCAAAATGAATGTCACAATCTACAAGAAGGTCCTCAACAACAAGCTAAACCATAAAGAAAAACAAACACCCTACCCCAGTACATATGAAAAAAAAAAAACTAAGAACCCCCAAAGGCCCTAAGCCTAAACCTAGAAAGCCCTGCAGTCGCTACCTGCGACCCCCACACGTCGCAACCTGCGACGCAGTTTTTTGGATTTATGAGGCCGGGGGTCGCAAACTGCGACTGCCAACCGTCGCCAACTACGACCTGTTTTTTTCTTTTGAAAGAATGGATTTATGAGGCCGGGGGTCGCAATTGGCGACGGCAACCCGTCGCAAAATGTGACATGTTTTTTTGTTTTGAAAGAATAGGGAAGCCGGGCTGTTTGCGACACCCGGCCGTCGCAGGGGCCTTTTGCCCTTCATGCCACCATGCGATGGTTGGGCGTCGCAAAAAAGGGTTGCGATGAAAGAAAGGGCATGAAAGGGTTTTTTTTTTTGGGCTTGCGACGACCGGCTGTCGCCAGAAAGGGCTGACTTCTCCCCTTCGCTGGGGGCGACGCTTGAGCGTCACACGGAAGGGCTGCTTGCTGCCCTTCATCCGCCAGTGCGACGGCCAGGCGTCGCCGCTGGCCCCAGCGCTAGGTGGCGACCCGCGGGGTTTGGCTGCGACGGCCCGGCATCGCAAACACGCTCCGCGGGGTTGGCGTCGCACGCTTGGCGCCGCGCGGGGCGTGGGGGCGCAGCTGGCGTTGCAAACCCCCCCCCCCCCATCATTTGCTGTAGTATTTGGGGGGGGGGGGGGGGGACGTTGCTTAAGCGACACGTAGGGGGTCGCTTGGCAAGCACGGTGTGTCTTTTGTTTTTTTTCCCTCTTTTTTCTGTAACACAAACTAGGGTTCCACCTGGACTCAGGATGTCTTCATAATTCCACTCAACAGAAGATCATAAGTATTACAGAGGGGTCGCTTTTTACTATGATATTTTGTGTTTTTTTTAAATACGTCGCATTGAACATTAACCCGGGGTTGCAGCTCTATATTTTTTTATTTTTTTATTTTTTTGTATGAAATAGGTGATGGTGCGGTCACGTCCCCATCGGTACATGGAGGATGATTTCCGGAACGTTTATGCATCTGTACGGCCACCCAACCCGGGTTCGAATAATGGTGTGGTTGACATACCTCCACAAACACCTCGGCGCCGTAGACTCGATGATGTGCCAATTGTACCACATGTGCCTGAACAAGCCCCCGGGCATCCCATTCCGCTTCCTTTGCCGCCTCAAGGCCCTAGGCCTCGAGGTCCAGAGCCATGAGGCCCCAATCGGCCCACATTCGAGGAACCCCCGCCGAAGGAGTGTTGGTGCAAGAAGTGTTGGGCACGGACACTACCGGGGTTTCGACCAGTCATGCGTTCGGCACACATTGTTGCGGACCACTACAAGAGAAATGGACTTGCAGATGCGGCAAGGGTGAGTCTCTAAGAACACATCATACTAGCATTGATACTTTAGGGTTGTTCTAGTGTTTTGTAAATGTGACACAAGTTCAGTTAACTTAAATCTCTTGGGTAGGAACACAAATGGCTAATTATTAAATCATATAAATGTATGTGCAGCCACGAGTCTTTGCCCAGGCGCGCAACCTCATTGCATCACAAGCATATGAGATGGGCCTTGCTTCGGAGTTGGAGGTCCATCTTGTGCTGGATGTGACCGTGTTTTTCCCTCAAGAGGCGGTAGATAGAATCCGTGAGACAAAGGGCTATGGATGGGCGCACAACCGGTTCGGTAGTCGGGCCGGACCATGGCCACCAACATCGACATCCCGGCCTTGTACCTCATCCACCACCGGCCAACGTTCCTACATGTCCTCCCGAGCTTGTACCTGCTCCACTATCTCCTGTTCCATGTCCACCATCTGCTCCCCTTCTATCTGATCCACCACCCGCCAATGTTCCCACATCTCATCCCGGCCTTGTACTTGCTCCACCATCTCTTTTCCTTGTACATGATCCACCACCGTCCGACGTTCCCACATCTCATCCCGGCCTTGTATTTGCTCCACCATCTGATCCTGATCCATGTCCACCCTTTCTACCCTATGTGCCTGATCCAATACTACCAGTGGTACTCGACGCTCCCACATCTCTTCCCCTTGTACTTTCTTCCGCACCTCTTGATCCATTCCCACCATCTCTTCCCATTCCACCACCTCCAGATGTAGCTTCTACACCCCCACCTTCTGTAGCATTCCACCCTCCCCTCCCCAAGAGCCATGTTGGGACTACAGGACGTCGTGCACCTCGTACTCCCCGCAATGTAGGGCCCGTCCTGCACTTGAGGTTCATCGGGCCGAGGATCCAAACATCCGGGACCAGAACGATAGAAGGTTGCTCATGAGATCAATCAACCCCACTTGTTGGATGACCTCCCTTAGCCCTCCTACTCCTATTCCTGAGAATGAGCCATTCGTTTATTGGGGTAGGCGCTATTGTGTAAGACCCGCAACTAACCCGGCCATGGGTCGTGGGCTCTTTGCGGTGGATGACATCCCAGTTCCCCGTAGAAGAGATCGGATAGTGGACTAATTGTTTCCCTATTTTGGTCCCTACTACACCACAGCTAAGTGGGGCACATTGCGTCGGGTGGCCCCTTAAATACGGCCTTTTGTTCTATGCGTGAACGATATTGACATACGAGAGCGGATGTTGAGTCCCACGGAGAGAATTTATTGTGATGGCGACCCCGATGTCTTCAGCAATGTTGCAGGGCTCATCAATAGCTCCATTGGTGACTCCAGACGAACCGATGTACTATGGGATGAGCGACATGATGGGGATAGGAGACTAGTGCCTTCGATATCCACATTTGTCATGACATGTGCATGTAGGACAATTAGGGCCGGATCCGAGTTGTTTGCCTCATATGAGTTCTCTGAGGAGGCATGGAACTGTAGGGATAACCATCAGTGGGATGTGTTCTGGAGACATGTTAGAAACAATCGGTAGGGATTCACAAAGAACCATGTTGGGTTGTTTGCAACTTGTCATGCGTTTATATACATATTTTTTACGATCGACATGGTGTCGACATTGTGATAATTGCATGTCCACTTCTCAATTGGCATATCAAACAATATATACAATATTTCATAACATGAATCATCGTCGTCATTGCTTGAGCATTCCATATTTACTTTCATCCTTAAAAATAAAATGAAATCTTGGGCCTAACCTTTTAGATGGCTGGAAGAAAAGTACCAACACCACTAACATGTAATTTGAATAGAACATTGTATATTGTACTGAATAAATTGTTTTGGTCTTCTAATTAGGTGCATGCACCAGAAGTGTATGCATCGAGGCACCAACCATCTCATACCGGCATTGAGGTAGAGAATGTTGACTATGGCGAGGAGGACCATGAGATGAATGAGGCCGGTGCACCCCACTTGCATATTCCCGAAGACGTTGCAAGGGATGTTCCCAATGTTGAGGATGGTTTGGACCTTGATGAGGTCAGAGCCATGGAGGATCTTTTAATGAACCATTTGGGTGTCGAGGGACAACACATTGGGGATCATCACGATACGTCCACGGTGGATGGAGAAGATCCGGGTCCAAGTGCAATGGAGGATGAGGCCAACACACCGTTGTACAAAGGGGCGAAAGTCAGCAGGCTTTCCACCATATTGTTATTGCTTAATTTGCAAACCAGGTTTGGCATAAGCAATTTTTGAGAGGGGGAGGGATAATGTTAGAGGGTTGTCAGGGACTTAGACAGTTTTACGGGTTCTGTGGGGTACCCTTAATTTTTGAGCAGACTTACGGATGGTAGACTTAGACCAACATAGGCCTTAGGGGTGGTAGACAGGCTTACACAGTCAGTCACAGCCTTACACAGTTAGACACAGCTTGACACAACTTGTCACAGTCTGACATAGCCTTATACAGCTTATCACAGCCTGACACAGCTTGTCACAGCCTTACACAGCCTATTACAATCTATCACAGCCCGACACAGCCCGACACAGTCAACCACAGCCTGACACAGCTTCACACAGCCTGTCACAGCCCGACACAGCCAGTCTCAGCTTGGCACAGTCACAACATTCACAATTTGACACAGCCCGTCACAGCATTCACAGGGAACGGTTACCATGGCAGGAAACGACTGTGTGGGAATGACATCTGCAGAGGGAACGTGCATTCTGTCTTGATGACAGTTAGTTAGTTAGGAAGTTAGAATAGCTTGCAGGTAGAATAGGCATAGTAGCAACAGGGAGGACACTTCTGGGATCACGACTTGGTCATCAGGGGAGGAGAGGATGATCTGGAGCTGAGGGATGGAGAGTGCAGTGGAGGAGGAGACACGAATTGTTGGTGCTTGATTCATGCAAGCTGTAGAGTTGTACTGTAGAGCAGAATAGAGAGTGGGTTTGGCCTGATACATGATAGATATTAATCTGATACACATTCCATACTCGCACTGTGTAGAGAGATCTGAGTGAAGCTGTGGAATGAATGGATGAGTGATTGGAACCTGGTAGATTGCTGAAGCAATCTAATACTTAAACATAGACAATAAGGTAACTTGCTAATATGAATGTGAGAAGGAATACAAATAGGAAGTACCCCCCCCATACACTAGCTGTAGGTCATGACTGATTGTTCTGAGCGGGCTGAGTGCTTAGAGATATCCAACTCTTCTATCTTGGAGTTCCCACCTCGGATAGCGAAGGGATGGGTGAGTAAAAGCCGCTCGACAACAGCTAACATAATATGGCCCTTCTTGATAGCAAGATAGGGAGGGATGTTGTAATTAACGAGTGTCAAAGGCCAAGTTGAATGGCTACTAGACTGGACTGAGAATGGATTGACACCATCCATAGACAAGCCGAGACGAACATGTCTAGGATCTTTGGAAACCCTCGAAATATTGCAGGTAACATTGGTACAGTGGTACAAGGGTGCAGCCTGCCAACAGCAGTACAATTTCAGCTATGTTACACAGTCATGGAAAAGTGACAAAACCACCAACAAGTTCAGCACAGCCTTGGCCACTAAAGAGCTTTGTCTGCAAATGTGTATGCTCTTCATTCTCCTGTCACACATGAAAGGCTTGTGGACAATTTGACTCATGAAAACATTACTCTAGTGCAGTCCAGTGCAGAGGCGTGATCTCAGAAAAGGCCATTTCTCCTCAGTGTGTTTCCATGCTTGAGAATCATGGGGGCCACACACCTTTCTCGGGGGGGTTCGATGTGTCGCATGCCACTTCATGAGTTGTGCGAAGGATGGACTCCGAAATTGTGCTTTCAAGCGTGGGATGATTAGAAAATAATGCATTTTCTAACCCCACCCACAAGCAATATGACAAAATCAACTTCATGTTTATATTTCCATGTACTCTCATATTACACATACATACATATGAATTGCACGACATACAATGGAAATTAGATAATTTACCTTTCGTGGGATCTTCTTTCCTTGGACATCATCTTGGTATCTAGATTGTTTGCACCGGGGACATGTGGTAGCACACTCATGGTCTCCATAGTACAAGGTCCGATCACAAGGACATGCACGGATAATTTTGTAACCCATCCCCACTTAGTCAAGGACTTGTCTTGCTTCTTTTCTCGAGCGTGGCATTTCTTACTCTAAATCGGGGGCGAGGATGTAGTCTCCAATAGTGCGCATGATTGCAGACGTGTCCTCATGGTTTACTTAGGATCGGAAAACCTTTGTGAACGAGGACACTTCTGTCGGTGAGAGTCCCGTGGAGGGCTCTGTGTGCGAGCCCGAGCCCTGTCGCTAGCTGGTGGAGATGATTGTCCCCCAAATGGAAATGACTGCCCTTCCTTCGGCTAATAAGGAGGTAACTTCTTCGGCATAGGAGATCCTCGTCGTTTCTTCTTTGCCATTTGTATTGCATAGTCCTCAGCCATGTCAAAAGGTTCCTCCATAGAACCAGTAGTATCAGAATCATCTTCCCCCCGTGGGCTTTTGGTGCCCGGACCTTAAGTGGCTTCTCAGGAATCCTGCGTGGCATACGGTGTTGGCCCACCATGTCTGGAAGCTGAAACTTTAAAACTTGTATCAATCTCTTGCGGGCAAAATTAGTGTACTCCCGCAGCTCCTTGTCCGTATAGGTGAGGGGTGTGCCAATGACATTGGAACAGTGTAACCATTTCCTGGCTTCATGTCCCTTAGAAAAAATGTGATCAAGAACCAAATTTTCTTTGGCCAAGTTGTCCAAAGCAAAATTGAACCAAGAACGAAGTTGGGGATCCTTCTGCAGCATGATCCTCACATCATACAAATATGTATGGGATGGAATTGAAGGTATCACCCAATGATCCTCAGACTTGGAATAAGTCTGAAATTGCATCTGCATCTTTTGCTGCTCAACGTGATAGCGTGAAATGAAACAAGCAGCATAGTATAGTCCACAACCCATGACCAAACTAGGTACCTCCTTGGTCTTGGTGTAGATGTACCCATGAACAATCTGGAAGGCAGTCGACCTGCTGTGGTTGCTGTGATATTGGTGCCACTGTCCCTCCTATTGTTGGCAAGCCTTGCACCTCCTGTGATGAAGATTGGAAAATCAGAGTCCTGGCATGCATATAAGTAGCCATGAGCTGTTCCTCAAGAACAAAGACCCTTTTGTCAATGTTGGAACTCAAGTCATCCACTTGAGTCTGCAGCCCTTCCACATCCTCCTACAACTCAGCTATACGACTATAGATATTGTCTATAGTGGCTGTGGCAATGTTCTGCACCCATAGCCTGAGATCATTCATTTCCTCTTGGGTGAGCTTCCTTGGTGCCTTCCCTTCCACAGGTCCTTGTGTTAACCACTCTTGCAACAGATGATTATCCACGACGTCCTGTATAGCACCACGGAGATCCTGCTCCTCCTTGAGTCTGTACATGTCCAACTGCTGCTGTAAAGCCTCCATGCGCTTTGCATGAGGTTCAACCAGAGCTGCATAGGCAGCAGACAGATTATTGGCTTCTTTCCAGGCTTTACAGTCACAGAAAGCTCATTCTCCTGTACTATGAGTTTTTGCTGCAACTCAAGGATGTACCTGTCCTTCTGGGCATCAATCTGACTGTACTGTTGAAAGGTATCCTCATTGCAACAAATAGTAGCCTTCAAGTCAGCAATGAGTTTTGCCTGCTCCACTGACTCAGCCTCCACCATTAAACATCTCTCAGCTTGATTCTTAACCTCTAATGCAGTCAGCTCCAGAGTAGTTGTTAGTGTGGCACATTGGCTGGTCATTTTCTGATGAATTGTTTCCAACTCTGTATGAAGCAACTTCACTGCTTCACCTGCAATTGCTATAGCTATTGCTTATGGACTTCATGCAACTTCTCTTGCTCCAGACCTGCTTCAATCAAGTTTTCCTTCGCAAGCTGTAGAGCAAATTGAGTGTCCTCCAACTCTTTCTGGAACTTAAGGTTGGTCTCCACATCCACCTTATTTGCACACTCAGTGGCAATTCTTGCCTCAAACTCTTGCTTGAGCTCCTCCTCAATGCTGCCAATTGTGTGGAAGGAACATGGGATTTCACATAGGTGCCCAACAAATTAAGTGTCCTGCTTATGGAACTCATAAGCATGGCCTGCTGTGGGTCTTCATAGAGAACTTGCTGCTGTTCTCCCTGATCCTCCACAGTTTGATGTTTCACAAACCAGTCAGGCCATGATCCCACAGGATCTTCTTCCTGAGCAACCTCATCCTCCACAGGTGCTATAGTGCCCTTGCACTCTACCCTTTTAACCTCCTCCACAGGTTTGGACATGACTTGCACAACAGGGATTTCCTTGGTCAGACTCTGCATCTTTGGTACTACTGGTTCTCCAACTATGCCAGAGTTTTCTTAGAGAAGGTCACATTTCTCAAATTCTGCCACTACTTGCTCTGTAGTGGGGATGTCCTACCCTTCTCCCTCCACAGCAAGAGGCTCTGGTGTGACAGTATGTACAATCTGAGTTACCCCTGGGACAACCGGGTCAACTGGCTGTGGTGGCTGTGGTACTGAGGTAACTTCTTCCTCCCTCTCCAAAGGCCGTGCTTCTAGCAATAACAGCCCCTTGTGTTGTTGCTCCTCACCCTGCACAAGAACTATGGAAACATCATCTTGTGGTTTCCTTGTAGCTAGTGGATCTGCCACTACAATCGCATCCCGCTTCTGTCTCTTGGACTGGTGCTGCCCCTCCAATCCCCCTTCACCTTGTGAAGAACACTGCTCCTCAACTGTAGTTGTGCTCCTCCCATCATTTGCGTTCTCGCGCATCAAGCAAACAAGAGTCAAAGATAATTTGTGCAATTATTGGGCCAGACACAATGATCGGGGACTTAGCAGTAGTATTTTGTAACCGCTTCATCTCCTCCACCAAACCATTGTAGATCATCTCCGCCCAAACTACATCCTCTCCTCTCAAGATCTGCTAAGATACTGTTGGTTCTGGCAAACTTTTAGTATTGGCCAACTTCCCTTAACCCTGGATACTCGGCCTTGGTGCAGGTGTATCTCTGGGTTCCGAAGAAACTCGTTTCTTGGAACATATCCCCTATTTGCAATCTTGCCCTGTGTTCATCCACGTTCACATTACCAGATGGCAATTCAAACAGTTGTTGCAAGTACTGCGGAGTAATCTCTGTATCCACTCCCTTCACCTTGGTAACTCCTGTTCGAGGCTCAAAGTTCTGGATGAATTGGATCATCAACCCGTGATGATGCAAAGACCACTCTTTGCGTAACAACCCTTCCAATCGCAGCTCCTTCAGCAGCTGCACTACCTGTGGCGTAGCAATTGTTTGCTTCTGTAGAATCATGGTGCTCTTCACCCTGAGATCCTCCATCCCTCTAATTCTCTTCATCTTGGACAAACAAAAAGGCCTTGTTTGGAATAGTTGTAGGAAAGCTTGCAGGGCGTAAAGCATGAAAGTATGGTTGGCACAGAATGGAACGGGTAAATGATTGTAAGCCTGTGGGGCTTGCAAATAGTGAGTGAGAGAGAATGTACTTTCAACCCGTCCGTCCTTGTGCCACTGCATAAGAAGTAAAGCTAGCATATAGTCTGTGATATCCGCCATAGCTACAAAGCTATAGCTTTGATTGCCCCTCCCGTTGAGACGTTGGTTATCCGAAGCAACCCCTACTCTTCCGCTCATAACTTTTTTAATTTCTTGTTCTCGTTTCTTGAATGGAACCACTTGCACGAAATTCCCGCTCTTGATTGGTCGTTGCCTCAATGGGTAATTTCTCAATTTCACCTTCATCTGTTCACATTCCAAATTGGAATGCCCACTAGGACTGCACATGTGGCAAAGGTCCCCCTTTGCCGGAGGCATAAAGGGTTCCGTTACCTGCCCTCTGGATGCATTAATGGGCCCGTAATTAGTGTACCGGGTAGGTACTTTGACGGCCCCGTTTGTCTTCTTGCATGATGACGCCCGCTATTGCAGTACATGCAATGCGGAGCGCTTTGCCCCTTAGGCCACGTGTTTGAATTCAAACACTCTAACGTCTCCCTCTGTCCGCGTGGCACATTCTCCGAGTTTGACTTCCAAACTGCCTTTACACTCACCGGCCACTTTGCTGACGTTAACCCGTGTCCACCTGTCACTGACCTTATGGACTGTACAACCTGTGTGGGCTGTGTTGGGCTGTGATAGGCTGTGTCAAGCTGTTGTGAGCCGTGATATGCTGTGTTAAACTGTGGTGGGCTGTGATATGTTGTGTTAGACTGTGGTGGGTTGTGATAGCTGTGTGAACACCCGTGTTCTCTGCTATGGCCATACACATTCGGCTTTACAACAAATGCTTCATGCTCCGCTGGTGTTACCGGTGTAGTCTGTGACTGCATCTGTGTTTCAAGATGCAAATCATGCTGCGATGGTCTATCATGGATACCACTGTATCCCTTCAACTTATTGGCATTGACTTTACCAAGCATCTCTTTGTTAATGGTTTGTAACATGGCTGTGTTGTTATCATACATCTTATGTATGACATAAGGCCCTTTCCATGGTGACTTAAGCTTAGAAGCTTTAATCTTTCCCTTCTTCTGCAACCACAGTACCAAATCACTTGTCTTAAAAGTCTTCAATTTACCTTCATCAAACTGATCCCTTCCTCTTCATCAATTCTGGTCATGTTATCCTGCATCAGCACGTACTTCTTCCACATGATATAATTCATGTTTCCTTACTTTGAATCCTCCAATTCCATTCTCCTTCCCCATTCAGTTCTCATGGTAGGTAATTTATACCATAAACTAATTGGAATGGTGTATACTTAGTGGTGACTTTATATGAAGTCCTGTATGACCACAAAGCTGTCAACAGCTTTGTATCCCAGTCTGTTCTGTTTGCATTGACTATCTTAGCCAAAATAGTGCATAATGTTTTGTTGGTGGCCTCTGCCTGTCCATTGCCCCGTGGGTAATATAGGTTGTACTCTTCCTGTGCACAATCATGAACTCTTTAGTCAATAGTTCTATGGTCTCATTGATGAAATGACTTCCTGGGTCAATGATAAATTCCAGGGGGCAGCCAAATCTTGTAAGTATGTTCTCATATAGGAACCTTGCTGTGGACTTAGCTATGTTGTCCCTCAGAGCCTTAGCTTCCACCCACTTTGTAGTGTAATCAGTGGCTGTGATTATATACTTGTTCTGTGTATTCCTGGCTGGTGGGTTAATTGGTCCAACAAAGTCTAGTCCCCATTTCTGAAATGGTTCAGTAGGCATCGTAGGATGCAAAGCCATCTTCCCAGATCTTTGCAAAGGTCCTAGCCTCTGACACTCATCACAACCCTTGCAATACTTGTGTACATCTTTGAACAAAGTAGGCCACCAGTAACCTGCAAGTAGTATTTTTCTACTGGTAGTCTCCTCTCCAAAATGACCTCCAGCCACTCCTTTATGAACTTATTCCAAAACTTTATTTACTTCATGGTGGTATAAGCATCGTTTAAGAACTCCATCAAGTCCTAGCTTATACAATCTTCCCCCTATCATAGTGTATGGTAAAGCCTTGATAGCTATTCTTTTCCTTTGCTCCTTCCCATAACTGGGTGGGCACTGACCATGAGTAAGGTAGTATCTGATTGGCCACTGCCAATCTAACCAATCATCTGCACTTCCATGCACCTCCACTGCAAATAAACTCGCATCAGGCAGCTGGTCGTCTACTCCCGTGGCGACCTCTCCTGTTGATAGCCGTGACAAGTGATCTGCCTCAAGATGCAAATGGCCAGGCTTGTAAACAACTTCGAATTCAAACTCGTGCAAGATTATCATCCATCTTGCTATCCTGCCACTTATCAAAGGCTTGTTCACCAGATAAATCAAAGCTTGATGATCCACATAAAACATAAACTTCCTTTCCAATAGGTAATGCCTGAATTTCTTGACTGCATAAATCATTGCCAAAGCCTCTCTTAGTTGTATACAGCAGATTCTAGATGAGGCAAGCGTCAAGAAAATGAAGATGAGGGAGGAGGCAGCAGCTATTAGAGCCCGTAAGGCTTGTAGAGTTGTCTTGGATTCTGCTGAGGAAAGTGGGGGAGAAGAGGCAGAAGATTCCCAGGAGGTGAGGTGGACAGTCCCCCAAGGAGAGGACGGAATTTTTGAGAGGCATAGTGGAACTGATGCATCTCAGAGCTCGGAGGATGGGGGGGATGAGGGGGATGAGGAGGAAGGTGGGGCAAGTTCCTCGGAGGGTGTAGGAGAGTAGTGCCCATTCCGGCTATGACAATTAGGACACACTTGTATAGATGTGGCTTGCCACAAAATTTGCAATAAAATGTTGTATTTCATTGCTATGACGAGTCCACTGGTGCCACATTCCAACTTCACATGACCCTATTTCCGTGCCTCCTAACCCTATTTTTGTGGAGACACAATGGTCCGCCCATGTTTTTTTTTTTTTCCGCTCATGCTCATGCCGCTCATGAAATAGCAGCCCCCCATTGAGCAAGCTTCTGAAGAAGGATGCAGTGTTTGCATGGACAGCTGAATGTCAATAGGCATTTGAAGCACTTACATTGTCAGTAACAACTACACCTGTGTTGATTAACCCTCACTGGCATGTAGTATTTCATGGACACTGTGATGTCTCAGGAGAAGCATTGGGAGCTGTGTTAGCCCAAAATGTCACAGGAAACATAGATTCACCTGTGTACTATGCTAGCAGATTGTTGAACAGTGCGGAGAGGAACTATAGCACTACTAGATTCTTCGATCTAGAGGCAGTCCGCATCAGCATTTCCTGCTTGTCCGGCCCCAAGCCCAACTGTTTTCCTTTCAAGAACTCGTTGTACCTTCATTGCTGCATGATTGACCTCACAATGTCCTCCATTGTGGCAGTGAGGATGTCCACCAGATGCGCCGCAGAGGAGGCACGCCAGGAAGAATGTACTGATTCGGCCATGTTTGTTGTCGACATGTCGGTGTCGGAGTCGAGACACATTTCCTGCATATGCACATGTTGAGGTTACAAGCAAGTTACAAATAATGAGTAGCATAATATCTGAGGAACTGGAAATGCGTGGGCCGGGACATCTGTGCGTTGCACCATTCAAAATCCTGCTGTAGATAGAGCATCCACCTCATTCTGAGAGAGGCTGCAACCCGGTGCAACAGGCCAGACGCCCGGAGGCTCCGGCATTCCCTGAATCCTGTACTTGGGCTTGCCAAATACACAGGTCATTATGTCGTGCCTACAGAACCAAAACGTCTATGTTGTGGCGTGAGCAAATGTGGGAGTCAAAAATCTGCCGCTGAAACAAGGTGCAGGTACAGCACCGTGTGGGTTCCTCCGAATCATCTCACCACAGCGTGCTCTCGTATCCACCCGAATGGCGCAGCACTTCCCTCGAAATGCCAGCAATGTCCTTGCAATTCTCCACCGTGACTCCGACACTCTTGTCTCCACAATGGGTATGTTGTACTGCGTTACCACATATGGCTTGTTCTATTCCTCGGGCACGTGCCCTGTGCTCAAAGGAGATGACGATCTTGAACGTGCAGGACTTGCGGTGCTCGACGAGACCTTCTCGGGCAACATCACGGGACCACGAGGGAGCGTGCGAATATTCTTGTCAGCTCGCCATGAATCATCTTCCCCGCCAGGTGCCTCGTCAAGTCTTCGTCTCACTGGACGGGTATGAACATCTCCTCCCAAATGTTGGCCTCTTCGAAGCAATGGCTTGTCCCGAAGGCCCTCTCGCAAGGCCGCCGCCCACTTCGAAGGATTCTTCGATCTGGAGGCAGTCCACATCAGCATGCCTGTCCGGCCCCAAGCCCCACTGTTTCCCTTTCAAGAACTCGTTGTACCTGCATTGCTGCATAATTGACCTCACAATGTCCTCCGTTGTGGCAGTGAGGATGTCCACCAGATGCGCCGCAGAGGAGGCACGCCAAGAAGAATGCATTGATTCGACCATGTTTGTCATGGGCATGTCGGTGTCGGAGTCGAGACACATTTCATGCACAAGCACATGTTCAGGTTACAAGCAAGTTACAAATAATGCCAAGAATAATATTCAACGGGACGCGAATTCGTGCAACTCACCTCCCGCATATAGTCGCCGAACTGGAGGAAACGATAATGCCACCATGCTAGCCAACTGACCATTGCTCCCTCGTCTGATTTCCTTACAACACCTGACGATGTCCACCAAGCCCGTATACATGCAAACTGTGTCTCTGCATCATCCAAGGTGGGAGCGCGCTTCCACGCAAGACACATGGAACGGTGCTCCTCTCTGAAATCTGGCGCCATGAGCCTGGTTGTGGCTCTGCAGAAAATGGAACCCACAAGATCTCTCCTTGCCTTCCATGGGAACATTGGGGTCTTGCCCGTACACCCTTCGGATGGCAGCCCAATTTGCTTGTGCGTTGTCCGCCATGAAACCACGGAAATTGGGAGGGGGCAATCCCGCCTTGGCCATCTGTTCGTTTATTCCCTGCCAAAGAAGCATCTCCGATTGTGTGTCCGCTCCTTTCATCTCACAAATAGCAATTGTCATTAGCATCCTGCAGTGGGTGTCGTAGACATGTGCACCCATTGTCACCCACTGGTGATTTGTAATTCGCTTGATATGGTCAAACATGACCCAACTGTTTGACAAGTCCCACTCGTCATCCTGTCGACCAGTTCGACGCCGCTGCCAGGTCCACACGTGGACATTTTGAATACGAAACAACGATCTGCCTCAGTCCCTTGTCCTGGAAACCTACTTCCATGAATGTAGTCATATCCACATCGTCGCTTCACCTCCAGAATGGAGTGCATATCCGAGCCACGCCCAATTTTCTGTTTGCATGAGACAATGTGGTTTCGGACATTCGGTGAACATACGTGGGACACCGACTCCAGCAATGCCTCCATTTCCTTCTCATCGAGAGGAACTCTATCGGAGCCGTCTTCGACATAATTCTGGCCAAGGCCATCTTATGGGCGGCTTGGAGCTGTATCTGTTTGGGTTTGGCACCCGGTCTCAACTTAACCTCCTCCTGAACGAGCTGCTCTGCCTCGTGGGCAGCCTCCCGCAAGTTCCCCCTCGCCAATTTTGACAATGGGAACCAACGTGAATGCAAGCTCGGGTGAGGTCAGGGAAACGGTGCAACACATAGAACTGCTTGGCATTACAAACAGACATGCAGTGTGGTGGTTCTTTGCAATGCGCACAATTAAATGTGGAGTTCGGAACCTTCTCCTGAGCACAAAATGGTTGATGAGCTATGCCTGTCCAATCGGTCTCGTTCCTGTGACCTCTGGATTTAAATGGAAGCAAGTTGGGGAGAAACACCGCAACGCGCCCGCACAAACAACGTAGCGCACCCGCACACCATCGAGCATCTTCATGCTGGTGGTTTTGGTGACGCACCAAGGATGACCATCATGTTTTCTATCCATATCTGTCAATTCCCGGACGCCTCGAGTAGTCCGTCCGAGGAGGGAACTCAAAGAAGATATTACCGTCGACGTCTGCGGGAAGGCATGTAACCAATTTAATTGCGAACTTGCTGTAGTCCAGCCCGGCCAGCTCCGAGCGATGTCCCTCCATGTGAAGCCCTCGCAGAATTTCAAGAATAGATCGAACTGCGGTGCTCGTGCTGGGAATATGACTCCCTCGTCCACTGACGTCCATCGAGGACTTGCCTGATCTCCAGGACGACCTCGGAACTTCCATGACCTCGTCTGAATCGGACAAGTTGTGAACAACCCGGTTCTCGCTCGTCTTCATGGATGGGTTCGGCTCTGGATTTACTTCGTTGCGGACTTCTCTCTTTGAGGTAGCCACTCTCTGATTCGCGGATTGTTTTCGTGGAAGGCGCCAGGATAGAAGGTGCATTTGGCGGCAAATGAAGTCCCCAACAGCCCTGTATATGACGATGTCCGATGGTGGAACTCGCCATTCCCTGCCATCACCGAAATCATCGTGGAGCACAACAATACTCTCGACAACAACGCCGTTTGAGTCCTTCATTTCCTCCTCCAAAAAAACCGACCCCGGTTTCAGGTGGTATCGAACGCACAGATATTTCTCCATCACCCGGCAGATGACCCCTCTGCACGGAAATGAAGCTCTATGCTCGTGAGGAGGGCAATACATTGTAGCGCTTGGGTTTTCCGCCATGGGAGATGTGCACACAAGACTCCCAGGATGGCGTGCGGGCAAGCTCCCTGGTAGAAGGGGGATGCAGCGATGGGAAGGAATGCGGTGCCGATTTGTCCGAGCGACAAGCCTGATCCAAATCCAGGGAGCCAAATATCTCAAAAATCCACAGTCAGAGTGTTAATGAACCTTGTCTCAGGAATGCGACCCCTGGTCTTTGCGCAATAACTGCCAACGGTATGCAGTCAGAAAGTGGGGGCCCGTCCGGATGATGTCGGCTGAAGGGGAGAAGCCGGCACCGTGCCGTCACATTACTACCCGGATGAAAATTCGGCACCGAATATCCAGCAGGGGCCGCACGTATGAAGTCGCCTCGGCAGAGAGGCCGGAACCTGTCCGACAGAGAACAACCCCCTGGAAATTCAGCGCCGAATTTCCATTCGGATCCCCCAAAGGAAGTCGTGTCGGGGGGTCAGGCCGAAAACTGGCCGACATGAAAACCTCCCCGGATGGAAAAACGGCGCCGAATTTCCATCCGAGGCCGTTCGGATGCACAGTGGAAGCCCGGATGAAGTCGCCTCGGGTGTAGAGGCCGGCGCATGTTCGACAGAGAGCATCCCCTGGATGGAGATTTGGCGCCGAATTTCCATCCGGGCCCCCCCAAACGAAGTCATGTCAGGGGGGCAGGCCGAAAACTGGCCGACATAAAAACCTCCCCAGATGGGAAAACGGCGCCGAATTTTTCCATCCGGGGCCGTTCCGATGCAGTCAGGGAGGGGGGAGAGGCCTGCACCTGGCCGTCACATTTCAACCCCTGGACGGAAATTCGGCACCGAATATCTAACAGGTGACGCCCGGACGAAGTCGCCTCGGGCGTAGAGGCCGGCACCGGTCCGATAGAGACCATCCCCCGGATGGAAATTCGCCGCCGAATTTCCATCCGGCCCCTCAAAGGAAGTCCGGTCGGGGGTGAGGCCCAAAACTGGACGATATAAAAACCGAACAGCATGGAAAAACGGCGCCAAAGATCCGTCCGAGGCCGTTCGGATTTCCCTCTAGCAGTCAAGGATTCCATGAAAAACGTGTCTAAAAGTGGACTTCAGCCACAAAACTAACAGTTTACTTTGTTTTTCTCCGAAAAACCAAGCGGCCACGCTCAGAATTACCTGCAGGAAGGTAATTCGGCGCTTCGACTTACCTGGCGAATGGAAATTCGGCGTCGAATTTCCATCCATCCGCTCTCCGACCAACCTGGCGGATGGAAATCCGGCGCCGGATTTCCATCCATCCGGCTCGAATTACCTGCAAATTTCGCACGCCGCCTACCTGGATGGAAATCCGGCGCCGGATTTCCATCCATCCGGCTCCGAATTACCTGCGTGGCGGAAATTTCGCGCGCCGCCCTACCTGGCAGGATGGAAATTCGTCGCTGAATTTCCATCCTGCTGCTCTCCGAATTACCTGCATGACGGAAATTTCGCGCGCCGCCCTACCTGGCGGATGGGCATTAAATGTCCACTGCCGTCCGTTTTTATTTGGGCTGGCGACACATAGCATCAGATGGAAAAAGATCTGATGCTAATCTTGGATTAACTTCTATTCGAGGCATGTACCCCAAAAAACTGAGATCTTTTTCCATTTTGGCTGGGACTTATGCCGCCTGAAGGGCGTGGCTCTCCTGAGAGAGACCTCACATCCAGACCGCGGCGGAAGTTGAAAGCTTTGTACTACGGACGACGGCCAATCTCTCGCATGGCCAAACTTAAGCTCCAGCAGGAGATTCCAGTGTCTTGCTCACAACCCGCGCCAACTGAAGCCGAGTACTCTCAGGCAAGCCACTTCTGCTTTCGTTTTGTTCGCTTTCGCTTTTGCTTTGTTGTTTCGTTTTGTTTTTGCATCTTCATCCTGGCATCGCTGGAAGCATGTCATTTTTAGGCATTGGTTGGATGTGTTTTCATTGTTGTTCCATGGCACTCCATACTTCCTAAACTTGTTTTGTTTTCATTGTTGTTCCATGATTGTTGCTATGGTGGTTGCGCTGCTCGTTGCGATGCTGGTTTTGGCACCGATGTTGGTTCTCACGATTTTGGGAATGACAGAGTGACGACGAGCCCGGCACGCTGGTGGTATCATCGACCGCTCCAACTCATCGCATTTTTTGAATCGCCCAACTTGGGGCGAGGGCAAACTTCAACCTTTTGTTGGTGGACGGGAGGACCTGCAACGAGGGTACGACAGAATAGGCATTTGGGGGGTTGGTGCAGGCGGCATGGCAGGTGAAGGGCGTGAGGACGTGAGGACAGCAGATCCGGCAATGGAGGTTGTTGATGCACATGCAGTAGGGCCCGCCCACGCAAAGAAGAAGAAGAAAGCTAAGCACATGCAATCCCCGGCGAGAGAGCCGTCACGGGCTGCGGAGGGGGGAGTGAGCAGTGCGCGAGGGTGTTCCTTCTCCTCAATCAAAGGTGGTCGTCCTGGAGGGCTCCCCTGCTGCTAGCCCTAGTAAGAAACAGAAAGCCCGTGAGAGGGCAAAAGAGAGGGCAAAAGAACAGGCGAGACAGAAGGCTAGCCAGGAGGAAAGAGAAAAGGCCACTGAAGAGGCCAGGGGTGCCCAAATGACAGATGCCAATGTAAGCGAGGGACGCACAGAGACGGTGGATCCCTCCAAGACACCACAAGAGGCAGTAACACACCGGTTACACCATCGCGGACAAGAGCAGCCCCCGCAATTACCCATACGGTGGAGAGTGGAGGAGAGGAAAGAACACCCAAAGAGCACGGATTGTGCAAGTTCGAGGTGAAGCCGGGAGAGGCAGTAGAGACAGGGAGAGTGCTGAGGTGGTTTCGCCGGTGGCACCATGTTGAGGAGGACGACACCGAGCTTTCTGACCAGGATGACATCCTCCCGACATCCCCAGGCCCCAAACCCGCAGCATACAGGCTGGATTTTGGGTCCTGGTGGGCTGCCGGAGAACCCCTCTGCAGCAGACGTCATGTCCAGGCGGATATGAAGTTGGCCGCTGCCAAGATGTTGGAGGCAACCCACAGCAACATTGGCAGGGTGCTGGGGGCATGGTGTACCCGGCCAAGCTTCGAATTCCCCTTTGCCGCTTGGTGTCTTTGCAGGTGGTGAGACCTGCCCTCCCAGGCGATATCGACAAGCTGAAATTCTCTTTCCGGGATGGATATCGAATGGGGTCTGCCGCGTTTTACGTTTCCATTGAGAACGACCACGGAGCTTCCCGTGCCCACACTTCCGATGAGGTGGACAAATGGGGTCCCCATTGGCAAAGGCGAAATGAGGAGTTCGAGAGATCGATTGTTACTGATCCTCTTCCAGCACTTGTCCGGAAGATGTTTTACGTGTGGGACGGCAATCATCGCCTCCTGGCATGGATGGAGCACATAGCCGAAGCCCACCCCAACGACCTCGATTGGCATTTCGCCGTGGAGTGTGTTGTGCTGAAGGTTGCGGGGCCCAAAGATCGCAGTCTTCTCAAAGCTGCAATGGCGGACATCAACTCGTAAGTTACAACGCCTCTTGCTTTTGGACCCATCCGATTGTAAGTCATTTCATTGCGAATCCTCATATTTGTTGTAAATTCCCATTTCAGAATTGTTTGATGGAAATGTGGCATTGCAGGGTGACTGAGAATGCCTTCATTGCCACCAACTTGTCCCATATGCTCTTCCGAGTGAAGGATGTCGGGAAGCAGGGGGTGCAAGAGTTTGCCAATTCGCTCAGTGCCGACCTCCTGCGCAAGTCGGAGGCAAAGGCAGACAGAACCTGGTATAGGCTGAGCATGGACGCCATGGTGGACTACATATTTCGGGTAAAGCTCCTGACTGTTTTGTTGAGCTAATCTGTCTCTCCTCCCCCAATAGAAGAAAAAGTGTTGAGCAGGATCTCTAATCTTATGTGCGCATTCTTGACAGACGAAAATTCAGCAGGATTTGGCACATGCGCGGAGGTTCTACATGGAGTCAGAGGAGAAGAATCTAACCCTCCCGGCACTCGAATCGTATCTCAAAGCTGCGGAGGTGAGGGCCCGCATAAAGTACAAGTCGCGGATGGTAAAGTACGTGGCCATAGCTGATCCCGCCCTTGGTGCCGACTTTCTGGTGGAGGTGGGGAAGCACTACTCCCGCGCTCTGAAGCCCACGATGACATTGGAGAAGCTCCATCGTCTAGCCACATCCTGTGTGGATGGTGCAGAAAAGGTGATACATTCTTAACCAAATTGTGGTGGCAACAACTCGTTTTTGTGGTGTTTGGCGCTTACGAATATGCTGGGTGGTTGGACAGACCCGGTGGCTCCAAATCTGGAATGGTTCCCAAAGTACAAGGGACATGTGGAGCTTCCCCAAACCGGACAAACTGTCTGACCCCACATTCGACATGTGGATGAACCGCATGACATGGTGGTTTCAGGTACTTCCCCACGCTTCGTTTGGCGCTTCTACTCTTGTAGGGGGTGGATTCATTGTATTTTTTCAGCAATGCGATCTGATGGAGAATCTCCACAGGTGACGACGAATGCGCAAGAGCAGCTGGACACACAAGCACATCAGTTCAAGATGGAGATTTCTCCTGCAGCAGAGAGCCTACGCGACTATGTGACGAGGTACTTTCTGCTCTACAAAACCGACCTATTCTTTCGGGAGATACCACATGCCCGCGCGGAGCCACGAGTTCACCGACCAGCCGAACGCGACAAAGCAGCAATGCGCCTTCTGTACAGGTACATACGCGATGCCTTCCTTTCAGTCCTTGCATTTTCGCCGAATTTCCAGATCAGGGCTCTGAAAATGGCTAAGTCCCTAGGGTGGCTGGCCCTGAACTGGAAATTCGGCGCCATTTTTCCAGGTCAGGCCAATGGGACTTAGCCATTTCGGGCCGGACCTGGGAAAATGGCGCCGAATTTCCAGTCAGGCTCCGAAAATGGCTAAGTCCCTAGGGTGGCTGGCCCTGAACTGGAAATTCGGCGCCATTTTTCCAGTTCTGGGCCCTATTGCGTTCTGGGACTTAGCCATTTTCGGGCCGGACCTGGGAAAATGGCGCCGAATTTCCAGTCAGGGCTCCGAAAATGGCTAAGTCCCTAGGGTGGCTGGCCCTGAACTGGAAATTCGGCGCCATTTTTCAGTTCTAGGCCCTATTGCCGTTCTGGGACTTAGCCATCTTCGGGCCAAACCGGGAAAAATGGCGCCGAATTTCCAGTTCAGGGCTCCCAAGATGGCTAAGTCCCTAGGGTGGCAGTCACCGAAAACCGAATTCGCGCCATTTTTCCATTTCTAGGCCCACTCAGATCCGCCCCAACCTGGGAAAATGGTGCCGAATTTGCAGTTCAGGGACCTCATTGTGTTTTTCATGAATGCAGGTACTGCAAGTTCTCCCTTTTGGAGAAAGGTCATCTGTCTTTCGAGCCACCATTCTTCCTGGCATGGAGGAACCCTGGGGCTGACTCCATGTACACTGACGATATTGTGAAGGAGTGGCATCTGGAACATTTGCGTGATTGCCCTTGGTATGTGGACCTTCCGCCCGGCTGCTCGACCCATCCGAGTTTCAATTGAAGCTGGATGCTGAGGCCCGACGAAACCGGGCCTCCGCTGCCTCCGCTGGGTGCAAAAGAGGCAAAAGCGCTTGCGAACTCCAGGAAAGCGGCAGAGCTTGCTCAGGCAGGAATTCAGGAGAAATTGAATGAGAAGAGTAAAGGCCAAAGGAAAAGGACAAGGAAACAGGTGAGTGCAGTAACACCCAAAAACAGAAAACCATCGGGGCATCGGAGGAGGCGCAGGAGGGGACCCAAGAGAGTGACTCGGACGACGACTTTGTTCAAGGTCCTGCGACTGCTGTTGCTGCTACCTACCCAGTCACCGGTCGTCCGGGTTCCCAAGTCAGTTCGGAGTGGGACTGGCTCTGCCAAGAAGTTGGCATTTGAGGGCGAGCCTACACGGCGGTATTCGGCGGTGACGTTTACGCACAGGCCAAAGCTAGAACCTCCAACCATCATCCAATGCGTCAATGAGAGCTTCCTTGACGCTCTCGCTGCCAGGGCGAAGAAGGTGGCACACAACAAGTCTCTGGCGGAGCAGAAGGGGAAAGCCAAGAAGAGGGCTGCCGTACAGAGCCTAAAGACACCCCTGGTTTTGAAGCCATGATGGAATTCTTCACGGCTGTGAGCACGGATTGCAAGAGCACTCGGGGGGGGGGTTTGAGGTGGAGAGAGCTTGCGACATGATTCTCCTCGACATTCCAGATGGGGAGCTGCTGGAGGGCCTGGATGGTGTGCCCACCTGGAACAGGTTTACTGAGGACTACTGGAAAGCCGGGTTTGGGCTGGCGGGATGCTTCTGGATGACGGTGGTGTGGTTGTCCTTGCCACAAGAGGGAAGACCACAGAGAATGCGGTGGCAAGGTGGACACCGAAAAGTGTCACCCCGGTCCCTCAGAAAATGGTTCTGCATCAATACACAGGGGTTGCGAACAGAGGGCCAAAGTGTAAGTTATCAATCTATTGCATTCACCTCATATTGTGGTGTATCTAAACAGATCCCGGAGTTGATCCCTTTTTGTTGGATGTGCAGACATTGGTGTTTGAGGCATATTGCTTTGTGAAGAGAGGGTCTACGTTCAAATTCCGCAACGACGGTCGTCTTGTTGATGCCGTTGTGGACCCTGTTACCTACGATGTCCTCTACAACTATGTGCCCCACTCCAGTATGCCGAAGGACACAAAGACAGGCAAACCGTGGCGGTACAGCCGGACCCGGAGCCCTGCTTTCATCCAAACCCTCATGGAGACGTGCTCGGATGTCCAAGGGCGGATTCTGGACCTCACATGCGGCACGGGTAAGCCTTCACGTGCTCAGTTTGTCCCCTGGCCCGATTGCAATTGCATGCCGCAAGCTATTAACCGCCCGCTTTGTTCCTCAGGTGCTTCAATGTGGGCAGGGACGTTGTCCGACAGGCATGTGTTCGCCTTCGAGCCAGATACTGCCCTCCACAACTCGGAACTTGCAGCGGCTGAACGTCTGCCGAAAGAGGAAGAGGCATCCTCGGAGGATGAGGAAAAATCCGAGAAGAAGCAAGGGGAGGAACAAGTTGGGATCGAGGCCGAGGAGCCCCCGGTGTACGAGTGAGTGGTCGCATTGTAAGTTGCCTCCAGATTTCGTGAGGCACCTCCCTTCGCTCTCTTATTACCCTTTGCTTCTGCTGGTATTGACATTCTTGAAGTGGATTTGTTCTTACTGTAGGATGCCAAGTACGGCAGGAGGGACGTCTACACCGGAGTTCATGGGCAGGAGGAACGTGCCTTTTTTTGCCAGGGGGGATTTCATGCCTAGTCCAGAAAGGGACTACATCCTTCCTACTTATGCTGCCCGGCTTGCTTCGGTGTCCATTAGGAGGTGTTCCGAACCTAGTCGTGTACAACAGATTTTAGACGAGGCAAGCTTCAAGAAAATGAAGATGAGGGAGGAGGCAACAGCTATTAGAGCCCGTCGGGCTTGTAGATTTGTGTTGGATTCTGCTGAGGAAAGTGGGGGGAAGAGGCAGAAGATTTCCCAGGAGGTGAGGTGGACAGTCCCCCAAGGAGAGGACGACATTTTCGAGAGGCATACTGCATATCATTGATGGTAGTGGGGCCAGGATTAGGATGGATGTCGCCGCAACGCATGAGGAGGAGTGCTATACATGCTATTTGATAGTACTTATGATGTGTTGGTGGGTGGTGATAGGAGTGTTTAGATGGGAGGGGGTTTTGTCGGTATCTGCCGTGCGGGCAGTGGGTGATGAAAGAGGTTTTTAGAGTTTTTGGTTGATGAGTGCGGAGGTAAGTGTTACTGTGGGTTCGTAGTTGGGATAGGTAATGGGTATTATTGTGTGTAATTGTGGAGCAAGTGGCGGGTGTGTGTATTGGGGGGGTGAGTGGTGGTGTGTTTCATTGAGGATTTATATTTATATTTATATTTTCGTGGAGGAGAAGATAGATTGCAAGGGGGTGGGATTTAGAGGTGAAGGTGCGGAGGTTGTGGAGCAGGTAGCATGAGGGGGGGATTGTAGGTAACCATGGTGGATGTGTTGAGTAAAGCAGCCTGACGAGGTTTATGACTGTGTGTGCGTAGTCTCCAGAAAGAATAGGAGCACTGGACTTGTGAGGGTATATAGTGCGAGTCATTAGTTGTGAGCTGCTGCCAATACTGCGGCCACAGATTTTGAGTATAAATAAACAAGGCGAATGCGTTGAGCATGGCAACCCATCGGGTGTTTTGAGTGCGTGTGCATATACTACGTACGAGAGGAATTTTTTGTGCTAGCTAAGGCTTGTAAGGGGGGTGTAACATGTAAAAGTGGAATTGTTTGAAATGCATGTATTTCTTTTGAAGAATTTGTGGTGGGGGTCGGGAGAACAACATGAAAGAAGTTCCAGTGGGGCAACATGTGTGAAGCGTTGCGGTGTGGGGTGACGCAGTTCCAATCAGGGAGGGGATTGATGAAATTCGAGCAACAGTTGGAGAGGTTGTAGTATGTGGGCTAAGTGGACTAGGAATAAATAGTGTATAGTGAATACTCGGGGCATATTGAATGGGAGACAATGACAGTCCACTGTATGGGTGTTTGGGGTTAAGATGTCCGGGGTACGTATGTAGTGGTATTTTTTTGGCATATGTGTCCTGATATGAGGATTGTGCAATGCGCTGGATAGAGGATGGATGATAAATGTCTAGGAGATGACGACGAGTAGAGGGTGGATGATAAACGTCTAGGGAATGACGACGAGTAGAGGATGGATGATAAACATCTAGGGAACGACGACGAGTAGAGGATGGATGATAAGCGTCTAGGGAGCGATGACGAGTAGGGGATGGATGATATACGTCTTAGGAGATGATGAGTATCAAAATGATGATGATATATCTTGTGGCAGTCATTGAGTAGGAACATGGAGTAAATTTTTTGGTGTCAAATTGTAGAGAGTAGAAAGTAACATTGGTGTGAAATTGTTTGAAATAGAGAGAGTCCATATGCCCAAGCAACTTGGGGAGAGGAGATCGAGAATGCTGAGTAGTCCTTGCTTGAAACTGAGCCTGGAAAAAAAGGATGAAGATTAGAACGATGACAAAGGGGCAACGAGTATCGAGTGGGGGTGGCACCAGGGAACGAGACCTTGTCATATAATTGGGAAGAGAGATACATGCTGGATAGACATTGTGTGGTTCTGGTATAACAGCAGATACAGCTATGGAAACAGAAAATGTTTATGTGAGGAGGTCCAGTGTAATAAGGTAGAGGTGGGCCTAAACTGGTAGAATCAAGACAGGCTTGGCAGCCAGCATATATATAGTGGACCATCGTATTGGAGAGGAGTCCTATAGTATACATGGGAACAATACAAGCAGTGATAAGTCATCGTGGTTATCTATGCAGAGACTATGCTTAAGAGGTCTTGTACCTGGACAAGTGGATTGTGATACAATGGGTGGTGGCTGACATGATACAGTCTGCCGCATATGCTAGGATTGACCATCAGGGTGCCTTAGGGTTGTGCGTGGTGAGTCCTGTTTGACGGTTGGGTATCTCTTGAATTCGGGGAGCCATCTGGAACAAAGCAGCTGAGCATCAGAGAGTGATGAGAATTCAATACATGCAACGTGAGATCTGTTTGTCAAGGAGAGGCGGGGGAGCAGCCAGGGTTGGGAAAAGGGGTGGGTGTACTTCCTGAGCATGAGAGGGCACTCAGATGGTTGGGTTCGGAGATGAGGGCATCTCTGTTGACACTGCGGAGGCCTCAGGATGGCACCTTTAGCAGCTATAGCGCATGACTCGAGGGCTTCAACCAGATTATGACACCAGCTAAGGGCACCAGGCCAGGCCAACTGCTCCTACCAGCGGAGGGCTCCAATCTCGAGAAATCTCGTCAGTCCACAGAGTGGTGCGGGTGGATTCAGCTGCACATCTGGAGGCAATAGTGTTGCCCGTTGCCGTAGCGCCGGGGTGACATTGTTGGCAGTTGTAGCTTGACGTGCATCCTTCATGCTCTTGCATTTGGCATACATATCTGCCAGGGTAGTCTCCAGTCTGTCGAACACTCCCTTTGCATCATCGATGCACCCACATTTTAAATACATGTCCACGAAAGTATTGTTCAGAATGACATTTGGTACAATTCCAGCTCTGATGATGTCGCCATGGACCTCTTTACCCTTTTCCAAAGCTGCCATGCTTGCACACGCATAAATGCACACAAATGTGTTGTGGTCGGTTTTCACCCCTTCCCCCATCATTTGATCATAGGTATCCAAAGCCTCCATATTACGTCCCTGCTGTGCATACCGTGCAAGCATCGCATTCCACGACACAACATCTCGTTCAGCCATAGTGTCAAACACTCCCTTTGCCTCCTCGATGCATCCACATTTTGCATACGTGACCATCAGGGTATAGTTCAGAATAACAGTTGGTACAAGTCCAGCACGATGTCGCCATGGACCTCTTTGCCTTTTCCTAGAGCTGCCAGGGCAGTGTTCAGAATGACATTTGGTACAACTCCAGCTTTGATGATGTCAACATGTAAGTCTTCGCGCGTTACCAGGGCTGCCAGGCTTGCACAAGCATTGCAAATGCACACAAATGTGATGTGGTTGGGCTTCACCCCTTCCTCCATCATTTGATCATAGGTCTCCACGACATTTGTAACAACTCCAGCTTTGACATGGCCATTCAACCTGGCCTGCTGCTTCTGCTGTGGAGGCAGGGGTAATTCAACAAGAAGATCTTTGCTAGAAGGCCATAAGCATAATGAGAATCAATGACAAAAAGTTGAGTCCCCAGGTGGAACTGGTGAACCATGGCATACATATCAGCAAGCCTAAGGGCACTCTTCATAATGATATCAGGTGAGATTTCAGCTTTGATGATGTCATCATGGACACCTTTGTCCTTTCCCAGGGCTGTTTGTGAAGAACTCTTGGGACAGATCTCGCTGCAAATTCTGGCAGTGTGAGAGCCTTCAGTGTGCTGATAAGCTACAGATGGCACCACCTGCAGCCTATAATGAGGTGACGAATGTGCCATTTCATGGTTGGCTTCCTCCTTCTGCTGTTTACTGGCATGATTCTTTGATAGATTCTTTTGCTGAAGATGGCCTTCGAAACATTGACTTGGTCTGGGCTCCAATCGCCTGCACACTTGTGGATGGAGATGGGGCAAAGTACAGCCCAGCTGCTTGCTGAAGAAATTTCTCATGAGCTGGCTGAACGAGGAGGTGGCTGTGGGGACAGGGTGACCGTTAATGAGACACCTGAACAAGATATGTCTACATGGGACATAATGACGGCAGGGTATGCCAAGCACGGATCTGGTAAGGAGACCTTGAAGATCTGCGAACAAGTGAGACCAGAGGGGTACCCGATAGGATCTCGTTCACTTGTGTTCTAAATGGGTGTGCCAGCTTTTCAGACCTGGAAAGTGGTGAAGATATCCCTGTAGACATTTTCAAGGAACTATGGAGCAGAAACGGATGTGGAATTTACACGTTGTACCTGTTGGGTATACCTTACAATCCTGGAAGGGAAGCTGGCCGATGGTGCAGGCTGAAAGATGGAGCAGGCAAGGAGTGGGTAAGAAGTAGGCCTGACTTGAAACCTTTCATACCAGTAGTAAGTGTTCAGCGGGTGAAGGTGGTCAGTGAGGACCCCGACACTTAAAAAATGGAGACACACTACATATGTAGTGTGAATGCATGGGAGTAACATTAAAAATTTTGTTACTTGCTCAGATTCTTCATTTCTACAAGAAAGGTGGTACCAGTGCGAAATAGGTGGAGTTATCCCTACGATTTATTTCATCCATGCCTACCAGGTTGTGTTATAAGCTGAGAAGAGGATTGCTTGGCTAGGATGAAGGTAGTTGAACCGTGAACAGTGGATTTTCCATCCGATGAATGGATGATGTTCATCCATACTTACTCGGTTACAGCGTGGGAATGATGGGGAACTCTTGGCCAGGATGAAAACGCTTAAGTGTCTTGCTATTTTATTTCATCCATGCTACGGATGGAATTCATCCTTGCCTAGAGGTTATTTCATGGGCACACTCTGATGATACTTTGCCAAGATGAGCTAAGTCGTGACCAGACATATTTTTCATCTGGAGGATGAACACATTACATCCATTCTTACTGGATGACTCATAAGAACGTTTTCCGTTCGTGGAATGGATGACTTCCATCACTGGCGGTTATCCTAGGAACGCGGGACGAGGAAGACGAAGGGGAAGATGACGGGGGCTTTGAGCAGATGCTGCGAACAGTGGAATTGGTAGGACATTGTGTCAAGGGCGATTGCATCTACGCTGGGGCATTCTGGCTTGCATTAAGGGAAGTATTAATTAGAGGTGATGTAGAGGATAAGGGCACAGCTTGGTAATCTGTGTAGTAGGGGAAGCGGTGTCGTCTTTGGTCTGTTTCATTCATGATCTCGTGCTGCTGGAGGATAAGCTCACTAAGGAGTGCAGCTTGGTAAGGTGTGTGATGTCAGCAGGGAACGGTGCAGACCTGTGAACTGGTTGGCAACGGGATCTGGACGGATCATCCAAGAAATGGGCTCTGGATTTTGAAGGTATCTGGCCATCCTGGAATTAGTATTAGAAAAAGGGGTCGATTCACGGATAAGGAAGTAGGATGTGGCCATTAGGAAGGAAGGGCTGCTGCCATCTAGGCTAGAAATGATATTTGCAAGGATGAATTCCTCACTTGGGGATCTGGTCTGCCGAGACAGGGCGGAGAAGGAAATCTGGCGTATACGATTAGTTCTGGGAAGAGCCACTGCAGGCAGTAACGTTAAAACAGTTAAATGTTACTCTACCTAGGGCCATGGTGCCAGTGAAGTACCTCTGAATTCATGAAGGCTGGCTGATAAAGAAAGAATTGTTGGTGGGGGGCGGTGAAGGTTTCACACACCCTGCATTGAACGATCTATCTTAAGGGAGCGGCAGCACATGCGGTGGCATCCTGCGCATGAGATATCTGACAGAAAAGATAAGGGGGGTTTTTCCTGGCAATTAGATGCCCACCGCTTGAATGAGGGTATAAAGCAGCTAAGTGCGATGATCGCTCTTCTTCTTTCACTTAGGAATAGTTGTTGTTGCTTTGACTTAGGAGCTCTCAAGCAAGACTGATGTAGGAGATAAGATTTTGAGAAATGGAATGGAGGTGGCCTGACTTCAAACCAGGGAGATTGTAGAGAGGATGTGAGAGGATGCATATGTCCGTGGGGATATTGATTAGAGGGCAGATGCAGCCCCACCATAGTCACTGAGTGTATGATGTTCCTTTTGCTTCAGATCATCTATTTCCAGTGGCATGAATCTGGACCCAATGTTGCATTGAAGGTTGATGTCAAATGTACATGCAATTTTGAGCACAGTAGAGCACAAACCCGTAGGGTTAGCTGCCTTTTTAACAATAGAAAGCTGAGGGTGATGGTGTTTCATTGGAGGACTAGGGTATCCTGAATTTATGTGGCATGCATACATTACAGGGATGATGTGGAAAATTATTTTAAGTTGTTTAGTGTAGCTGCCTTACTGAAGCTGAAACTTGATGTTTGATCCCAGAATGAGGGGATTTAGTTTGGGAACTCTGTTGGTTCAAAGCTGTTCGGTGGATTGAACCCACAACCACTTCCGAGGTGGTATGTGCCCATTATCACTAGGCTATGCTTCTCATTGTTTGCTATTAGGGTCTTCAATGCCCGCGGCTGCGGCGGGCCCCGCTGGCCCACAAAACACATAAATGCACATATAAATCATTAGTTATTTCAAAGGTTTGTAGAAAGTGGCGAGTAGTGTGGTGATTAAGAGCATCGGGTAATATGTTCAAGGTTTGGTGTTCAAATCCTGTCGTGTTGTACTATGGAATGATGTGTGTTATTAAATTTATATTTTGTCGAAGGTTGGAGTCGGTCTCATGGAGGGTGAAGGTTGGAGTCAGTCTAGAGGGTCCGCTCGTCGGTCTGCCCAGTTGGAGTTGGTCCGCTAGTCGGTCTGTTGGAGGGTCTGCCAGTCCGCTTGACGGTATTTAAAAAAAAAAACTGTTGCGACCACCCCCCTACTATTAAAAAACAGAAAATTGCTCCGACCACCCCCCATGCCGGTGGTCGCACCTATTAAGAAAAAAAAAATGTTGCGACCACCCCCCTGCTGGTGGTCGCACCTATTACAAATAAAATAAAAATTGTGCGACCACCAGTAGCGGTGGTCGCAACTGTTTAAGAAAAGAAAAAATGCGACCACCCCTGCTAGTGCTCGCATCTATTTTTTAAAAACAAAAATGTTGCGACAACCCCTCTGCTGGTGGTCACAACTATTAAAAAATAAGATAAATTCTGCAACCACCAGAATTTGGAGGTCGCACCAATTTAACAATAATGATTTAAAAATGATCTCAAATATTGGCGGATGGAGTAATCTATAAAACAATTCATTCACTTGCCAAGGTGTCGCTTGGAATACAATGTGTCCACCTACGTGGCATATTTTTCACCTAACTCATGTTTTACTGATTTTTCGGCAAAACTGACGTGACGTTGGTCGCGTCAGCGTCAGGTCCGACGTGATGTGACGTCACTGACGTGTGCAACCCTGGCTGGAGTGAACTTAAGGGGGGGGGGATGTTGGTGTGTTGGGCTGTAGATTTGGATGGGTTAAGGTGATGATAGGGGAGGGTGTGAGGGGGGTAGGGGAGTGGCCAGGATGAATATTGTCCATTAGTGGTTTGGATGAGAAAATCCGTGAGTGGATGTGTAGATGCATATATTGGTACACTTTTCTTTTCAGATCGTTTTTTATCATAAGACAAGCGGTTTCGGCAATGTACTGCCAAAACAGGTTAGTTTGTTAGTTGTCTGGAAATTGTTGGTATAACACGTAGGAAATTAGACAGTGTCTGCGATGACCATTGAGAGGAACTTTGGCGTCAACATGACCGTATGAAGCTGCATCGACAGCAGATTAGGCTACCAATTCGGTACCAGAAACGACAAGGTAATTATGTTCAAACAATACAGGACGACTGTTCCAGTCGATTGCGATCTCTCTTTTCTCCCGCCTTTCAAATCCAATAGGAACACACGGCGAGGAGCTTGGCAATTGGTGGAAGCGACATGTACAGCAATGAAATATCGCAACAAAGCAAATGGCTGCATCGGAATGACAGCAGGTCAGGACGACTTCAAATGGCGAAGCGTGGACTTGTTAACGGTGTGGGACAACTGGAGGGGACATCGGACAATCTATGACTCAGTGGCAGGGTTAAGGACCCCAGATCCATCACCAGGGATTTAATTTCCAAAAATACCACAAAATTTGTGTGTAGCGAAAATACGACGAATGGCGAGAAACGCAACTTTTTACCACCAATGGACCTGAGAATTTACAGGCTGAAATGGGTATATAATTGTAGTTTGTCACCAAGTTTGGTGATTCATGGAGCTGATTAGCAGCGGCGCCAAATTATTGAGTCGACGGCACTCAGAGCTGGGAAAATCGGAATCAAGGATGCGCAGGAGTCACGGACTCCTCAGACCAAGATCGTCACCCCGCTCGAAGGCGTAGTGGCCTGGGATATACTCAAAAGCGAACAATGTTTCCACATTCGAACCAGTATCTGCTGTGTAATCTGTGTACCAGATAACGATGTTTAATTAAAGCAATCCAAACGTACTTTATAAAAACCAAGAGACCAAAAATCCTGAAAATCGGTGCTTACACAGCCAACGCCGCAACCCTCATAGGAGGATCAACCATCCACGCTCTATTGGGACTCAAAATCAGCCAGAGTGCCAATAAATCCAACACAAAAAGTTTTATAAACGAACGGTCTGGAACTGACTATTTGATTATAGACGAAGTATCTATGGTCGGATGCAACATGATCGCCGCTAATCATCTGAAATTACAAAAAATCAAATCAAACATGTTACCCTTCGGAGGACTCAACATAATGTTCATGGGCGATTTCATGCAGTTTCCACCAGTCACTGACGCGCCTCTCTATTCAACGAACATATAGCCCATATTCACATTCATAAAATACACACAGAAAAAGATTATAGGCAAAAGCCTATGGGAAAATTACATACGCCCTAACACAATCATATTGACCCAGCAAATGAGACAAGCCCACGATGTACAATATGCGAAATTGCTACAGAATCTACGCGAAGACAACTCCACCCAAACAAATTTCGAATTATTACAGATAAGATTCATGTCGAACTTGAAAGTCATCCTGTCCAAAGAACCCTGGGATAAAGCAATGTACATCGTACCTCGTAACCAGTTAAAGAACGCCATCAATCACCAAATGATAGAATATTATACACGTAAATCTAATCATACGTCCTACACCATAGTAGCCACAGACACCTACAAGAAGCACGCACTCCGCGATGAGATCCAATTTGCAATCCGACAGCCCGTACCCGGGAATAAAAGCCACAATTTTTTTTCCATTTTTGAGATTGTACAAAGGAATGACAGTCATGCTCACTGACAATTTGTATCCTAGATTGGGGCTTGTAAACAGTGCAGTCGGACAAATAGTGGGGATCTCGACATCAGAAGACGATTGGATCGTACGCAAAGATAACTTGATGCACCCGCCAAATCACGTATTAATCGACTTCAGCAAATTCATCCGTCAACATCAAACATTGAGCAACGTAAATTTAGAAAACCTCCCAGAAAACGTAGTGCCGATTACACCCGTTTCAAGAACGTTCGATTATCACCACACGGAGGATGAACTGAAAAAACCAAAGAAATTCAAAATCAGCAGACACCAATTGCCTCTGATATCTGCCTATGCCGAACCGACTACAAGGGCCAAGGCAAAACTTTCGACAGAATAAGAGCAGAATAATCATCGACTTACAAAAACCACCAGATGGACACCCCTTGAATATGCACAACATTTACTTCACACTGTCTCGTTTAGGTTCCCTACAAGGACTTGTAATACTTCGGGACATTAAGTTCAAAGACATCCAGGCAGCCAAATTCAAGACAGGCTCATTGCAGTTCATGGCTCCACAAACCGATTGTAAGGAACAAAAATCATACATGACCACGGAACACATCAGCACGGTGAATACCAACACTGCCATCAAAACACCACATCCACATCCACATCCAATCCAACCAAGACACGCATATGAAAAAATACAAGTGACAACCGATTCTGAAGCCGGACATCCCACACCGATAGGACCAAATGAAAACCGAACTTGATCAGAATTATCTCCCATACTGGTCGAGATGATCATAGAAATCGATTCCGAAGACGAATAATCCGACACAGAACACGCAGATATACATCAAGAAACATATTGGCACGAAGATCTTCTATTGACAACGCACGATGAGCAAATCATGTTGGATGATAACGGATGGTTGTGTGACCAGCAAGCCGGGGATGCAAATACTATTTGATTAGGAACTGGAAACACAAAACTACCAGCAACATTTTAACCATGATAAACCCGAACGGAACGAATTATCAATGTACGGTGTTTGATTCCAGCATGTCCGCGGATAAGAAGCTACCGAGCGAAATAGAACAACATCTAAGAAAATTAATCCCCGTCCCACAATTCAATTATCTCTATGCCGATGTCATGCAACAAAGTGACAATTCATCGTGTGGCGTATTTGCGATAGCTTATGCCACGGATATAGCATTCGGATTAAATCCCGCACATTCCCGATATGCAACATCCACCATGAGAACCCATTTGAGAGATTGCATAAACAATCGAAGATTTGATCCATTTCCAAAACAACATTCACAATACGAAGACTCGAGATAACGTGACATTTGATTAGAACCCCAAAAACTAACGCAAACAACTCTGGCTCGACGTCTAGTACCAATAAATGGCAAAAAACAAACGACAACGAAGTATACAATACAATCGAAGTCCTTAATGAAAATGGCCCAAAAATGAATGGAGAATCCGTACGTTCAGGGGATCTCGTTGCCGTGAAGTCCAACATCTGATATTGGATGAATTTTTGTCACAAAAAACACGGACTTTCATTCCAATTAAAAGGGGTCAAATTGTTGGCCAAAGCACCATAGGAAACAGAGTCAAACGAAGACAACTGGAGCAGAAGCATAGCTTGGTAGCGCTTAAAACAAACACCTGTAAATGTTTCAAAGCGAATATCCATGTAAGGGCCACCACATTTTATAAAGACCATCCTTCTTCTCATCCTCAAAAAGTCTTCAATTGTCTCTATTTTGTCCCAATACATGTTCACAACGGATAATCAATAAATACATATTCATCATAGTCCAAATGTACTTGTTATAACCAAGACGACCCATGGAAAACCCCTCCAACTCCTCCACACCACCCCCCCCCCCCCCCCCCACCAATCAAAACTACGTGACCGACATTTTCGCAGGATGCATGATGTGTGGTCTCTCTCATAAACCTCGAGTATGGCCCATCCGTCCGGACGTCCTTCTCAGAAGTCGTCACTAGTAGTGCGGAGCAACGCGAAGCCGTAGTACTTAAGAATCCCAGTGGGTAACAAGCTGTGGTGGGTAGCGTGATGGTAAGGTGATAGCATTGCAGGCGGCGAGGTTCGAGGCTCGATTCTTGATGGAAGTCTTGCAGTGTAACCCCAATCGATGTAACCTTCCAATTGGTGTAACCTTCTGTAACCCAGTTTTTCATGTAACTCTGTTAGACCATTTTATACTTGGCCACATTTGGACTTAGTCAAAATTTCGAGACCAAGTTTGGGTTACACCAACTGGAGTTACACTCCATCCTGTGTGACCCCGAGTGGAGTTACACACCTCGTCGTGTAACCGATGTAACCCCGACTGGAGTTGACACTCTTTCAGTCTTGTAGTGTAACCCCAGTCGATGTAACCCTCCAATTGGTGTAACCCTCTATAACCCGGTTTCTCATGTAACTCTGTTAGACCATTGTATACTTAGCCACATTTGGACTTAGTCAAATTTCGAGACCAAGTGTGGGTTACACCGACTGGAGTTACACTCCATCCTGTGTAACCCCGAGTGGAGTTACACACCTCGTCGTGTAACCCCAACTGGAGTTGACACTCCTTCAGTTCCATGTCACTCTCAAGAGAGGGTGGGGAAGATTTGACATGCCGGAAACCAGCATTCTGTCATAGGTTGCCAGTGTGCATTAAGTTCTTACATTATTCCTATTATCGTCCCTCAATATACAAGATACCTAAGTGCAATGCAGTGATAAACTCCACATTCATCAATTTAACTGTGTGAGAATGCTGATGGTTATGTCAAGACTCAAGACGGCCACAGGCCTCTTTCGCCTTGTCACCACAAACCTCCTTGTCGTCAACCTGTAGAATTTGGGCTAGCACAACAGTATGCCTTTGTCCTAATGCTCCGTTGAACGGTGGAGGCCAACATCTTCACAATCTGGTTCACCTACAGACCAGTGTTTTTCCCCCCCTGATCACACCAAGTCAGTTTTCAAAGAACACAGAATGTGGAGGGCGTTTGGAAGCATATGCCAAGAGCAAATTTAGCAAAAGACCAATCTGAGATTGCGACAGGAAAGCCATGGGTGATTTGTACATGCACCTAGACTTTCATCCTTACTCTGAGGCAGGTAATTTAAACCACAAGGGCACGCCCGATTTCATAAAACAATACAGATTATCAAAAAATCGAAAGGGTCAATCCATATATCACAACACCTGCCTGTTCCCCACCACCTCTCCAAGCACGATTCTTCCCAATTTCAACATAAGCCTTGTCCTCCATGTCGTCGACAAATGGGATATTACCGACAAAGCCCTTTTCACCACTTTATGTTTAGGGATTAGCACATACAAACAATGCCACATGACGTATATAATATGTACATCCGTGTGGCCCTCCTCTCATTTCCATGCTTGTAGCAATCACCAAGCACAGATCCAGGAATGGAATTGATGTAGAGATTAAAATCAAATAAATACTCTACCACAACCCTGTAGAATTTCACAAAACAGCCTACTCAAAAATTGAACCTAACTCAAATCACACTAGTTCTTCTCTGAATCCAGTCACTATAGTACAAACATGAGGCATCTGATCATATCTTCTGCTATTGAGATAGATGTTGCATAGGACATGCTCCACGCAGCTGGTGCACTTTGAAGGATGGATGGGCAAATGACCAGAATATGCCTCGAGCCATGGCATGCCCAAGAACAGCCTGACGGGTATAGGCATCATAGTCTAGGCTCATGCAGCAGTACTAGCCGCTCCATACATGGGCGCCATGGTGTGGTGGTGTGTGTTGCTATGCTCTTTTTCCTCCTGTGGCTCTTCACTACTTTCTGATGCCCACAAAAAGGATGCGTACGCTGCCAACACAAAGCTGCACATTTCAAGCAGCAGAAAAGTGTCAATTTCAATTTGAACTTAATATGCTGGAGGCATCTGAAATGTGCAACACTCAGATGAAGATTCCTAACCACTAATACACTAGATCCCACCTGTAATGACAGGAGTGCAAAACAGAGATCAGTAGCCCTGACATAACGTATAACCGTGAGTCCTCACAGACTAGCTCGGCTGCTTCAACACTTCACTGGCGAGAAGTGATCCATGAATACAAATCCGACAACAGAAACAAAGACAGACATAAATCTCACTACAGAAAGGTGGTGAAAGCTGAAGGAAAAGAAGTACCAGTCATCAGGGGAAGCTTGCAATGCCCGCTCGAAGTAACTTCCTGCACGATCCAGGTCACGATGCACATCCCATAGCAATTTTGCATACTGTGCAAGCACCTCCCCATCACCAGGACTTGCCAGGATTGCTCTCTCGTAGTACTCTTCAGCCCTGGGGCTGTCATGCTGTACCTACAACAATGAAGAGGCAACCAAATAGAGCGGTTGGCAAGGACTGCGGTGGTACAAAACACTTCAGAACTTGCATTCAAAGCTACCCATGTTCAAAACTCCAAACTTTGTTTAAGAAAGAATCTACCCCTCATAACACCATGGGAAACCCCAACAACTCACATTCCCAATGTCATACCTCATGCAGGAACCGAGCATAGTTCCTTAGCAGTAGTGGATGCCCAGGATCCACTTCGAGCATCCGCCGATAGTAGCTATCAGTGCCAAACCCATCACCCCAGCCGGCCCCGCTGCCACTGCCGCCACCTCCCCCGGGAGTCCGACTTCCTCCACCACCTCCAATGCCCGAACTGCCCCCAATGAACATGGGGCCTAAGTCTGATTCAGATACAGGTCTACAGCCTCTAGAATTGCAAACAACAGCTACACCATTGGCTCCTACAGCCATACCTTCATCTTGAACCATAACTTTGTCGTGCTCCTGCCTCCTGGCCCCAGATGCAGTCACTGTTCCAGCATCCTGAAAATCCCCTACTTTGTGAGTTGCAGAGATATCGTCATGTTCAGCAGTCTCGAGAGAAAAGCTCTCTTCAAGATACTTGCAGACCATACTCTCGTCAATGAGGGGCCTTACGAGTTCCTTGCTGAGTAAGCGACGGGGTTCCCCACTCCTTGCTGACATCATGTGGTCAACCTGAGGATTCACAAATCCGCCATTTGGCTCTGACAATCGCATTGCCCCCATTGATGATTCGCATTCATTCACCGTGTACACTGACACAGCGTCAGGCTCAAGTGCCCTCTCAGTCGCCTGTTCTTCTGATGCGGAAGCCTCAAGCACCCCTGCTAGTGCAAAATCGATTTCAGATCCGAAACTGGACCCAGAGCCTCCCGAGGTAATGACACTCAGAGAAGAATGCCTAACGAGAGAGGCTCTCCTCGACCGCTGCCTCCTTCCAGTGCTAGGATTCTCTCCGTCATTCCCATCGTTACTCTTCCCATTCTTTCCTGAACTAAGAAGGGAACCTGCTGCTGTGAAACTTGCTGAGAACGAAGACGTCCGACCCAGACTCTGAAGATCGCCCTCCGACTGGACTCGGCGAAAACTGGGCCATGGAACAAAATCTCCGTCGAAGTTCCAATCCCCTCCATCCAAGGAACACACGTCATCTGTTTGATGTGAAGTTGCTGCAGAAGCTAATCCTGAGTACGAGGAATATCCAACACCTGGGAACGCTAGTTGCCTCGAATTGTATGGATGAATTGGCGAGTGCACATCAAATTCCAGCTCCTTCACTGGCTCGGAATGCGTAACTGGTGGGATCAAAGACCCCAGCACCGGAGTGGAGGAGCTTCTTAGCAGCATTCGCGCAAACGTTTTCTCTGCGAGATTCTAGGAGAGAGGATGGATAAAGAGAGCCCACAGAGATGGAGGGCGCCGCAGACTCAGAAGGGATTACCACAACCAGGGCCTACGTCGAGACGCGGATACTCAACCCACAAGGTTCAGCAAACCATTTCACCCACCTTTCCTGCGTTCCTAAAATCTTTGCACCTACAAAAAGACTAATTTTCCCTGGTGATACCACCACCCTCACCGCCTCGATTGCTTTTGGAGCCCACCCAAGTGAACGCTACTTGTATCTCATTAAAACCGACGGGATGTTTAAGAAGATCTTGGGATTTTCAGAGCAGGGACAGAAGCCAAAGGACTGATAGATCCTTCCCAGGAGATAGAAGGCGACGGGAGGCGCGCCCGAGGTTGCAAAGCGTTTAGTCCACGAAGGGCATTCCCCGACTTCTAAAGCCAACCTGCCGAACAGAAAACCACTTGAAGACAATATGAGATGATGCAATATGCGTGGAACGTCAACAGACTTCAACAATCTGGACCAGAAGCAAAGACAGAGGGAGACATGGGAAGGCTATACAATCCGTAGTTCAAGGGCCAGGGAACAGACCGAGATTGTCGAAATTGCACAGCAGTATATAAGAACCTTCGCAAGGCGAATCCGTGGAGATGAAAGCAGGAGTCGGAGCAATCAGATGAAGAACCCACCTCAGCGATGCGAGTCTCTCTCTTAGATTTACAACACAAAAATCCTTCGGCCTAACCCCACCCTACGCAACGCAACCCAACCCAACAACTGAACAACTCGGGATTTCACCTCAGTAAATACTAAAAACACGGCAGCCTTGTCTCCCGAACCGAGAAAATCGACCTGCGCAGCCGATTCTCGCTGCCGGCGCGCAGAGAAGGGACGGCTGTGCAGCACCGCGCGCCCCCCCGCGCCCCTTCATTGGCTATCGCTCTTGGGACCCCGATCAGGACCTCGTGACAGAATGCCACGTTCGCCACTTTTTCTAATGGACCCTAGGGCTCACTGCTCCTGCACCGTCCATTCGGCGCCTTCTCTCTGGATGAGACGGTCGTCACGCTGGCCACTGGTGGACAGCGGTTTTAGTGTGAATCTCTGGTGACCGGTTCAGCCTGTTTTTGCCCCCATTTCATTGCTAATATCCTCCATCAACAACACCCGCGTCATTCATCCACTCAGCAGTAGTGCGCGGTTACAAGGTTGACCGTTGGTGGGTGGAATAGACGACCGTGCTTTACTTTACACTTGTACTACCAACTATCTTATTACCCCAGTCCAAACCAGTGTTGTTCTGGTATCAGTCTTAGGACATACCAGACTGGTCCTGGTACCAGACGTATCACAAAAAAATTATACCAGTCTGGTCTATATAATGGTGGATGTATAATTCTCTACATACTGGTATGAGTATGAGTATCATGACCACAATATCAGCTGGTACGAGATATCAATTCTGGTATCATTCCAAAGCCAGCTTGAATTACAAGTTTATCACTAGCAAGTATCAAGTGAAAAAATAAAATAAAGAAATAAAGAAATAAATATACATAAGTACAAGTATGTAGGCATATATACACATAAATTAATATAATATACATACCAGAGTAAATGAGGAAGACGGCGGGGAAGTACTGGTATTGAGGCTGGTATGAAAAAACTGATACCAGCCGGGTCTGGTATATGACCCAGTATTCTCCCAAATGATACCAGACTGGTCTGGTATCTAATACCAACGCATATACCAGTATTTTATACCAGTCCTTCACCTATATACCAGACCAACACTGGTCCAAACAACCGGACGCAGCAGGCGGTCGCAGGTCATATTCGACGGGCTGCAGCCGGTGGATAGCCGAAAAATCGGAGCCGTTGGCCGCAGACGCGGCTTCAGAATCGCGAGAGCCACGGAGGCTCGTGATTGGGTGGCGGCAAAAGCTCGCCAGCTGGCTTCTTCCCAGTAGCTGGCCGTCTGTATCTTCCAGATGGACGCATCCAACGATATTGATGAAAGTTCTTATTAGCTTTCCACAGCAGGCGTCGCCAAAGTGGGCGATTGATGGTGGGATTTTACAGGTTGGATTTGTGCGGTCTGCTTCCCACACTTTGCATATAAATATAATGGTCCAGGGTGGCGAAACCGGCGGCACAAAGGAATGCGCTTTAGGCGAGGAGCCACGCTTCACACGTGGGGAGGGTGTGGGCGCTGGCGGCCCGTCTCGATTCTTGTGCGGGGCTGCAGGCCTGATGGCGCGTTCTTGTGCTGCTGCGCTGGGCTGGTCATCACAGATCAAAGCGGGGCAGTGGTGGGCCAGATCCTCAGACGTTTGGAGACCCAATCCAGAGTCGCGAACAAGGGGGGCATCCAACGTTTGTCTGTTTGTGAGGATATTTTGCAAGTGGTGCACAATCGTTTCACTACATCTCGCTTGCTTTTGTGCACATGGAGGAGCAGCCATTCTTTTAGTGGCGAATAATCGCCAGATTTCGACCTCAAAAAATAAAATCGAATATTCTGTCGCAAATCCACTGTTTTTTCATGGATGAAATCGTCAAATTTCTCCAAATAAAAAATAAATTATGGATGAATTCGCCAAATATGGATGATGGCACATATGTGGATGAATTACAGTGGATGAACAGAATAAATGGCTATTTCCTGCAAAACTCTGTAGCCACTCGTGCTATTTTCCAAATTTCTTAAGAAAAACACTGTGGAAGGAGGCGATGGCGAGGGGAACTTGAGCATCTTCAACGCTTACGTACTTTGTCGATTTCATCCCACCACCCTACACTGTGTGGCTATTGTCCGTTCCTATCTGTCTCACCATTATCACTGTCGTCGAACAGTGTTGCTCGGTGATGATAAAGGACTTGGTGCAATGGATGGCTCTCTCTCTCTCTCTTTGTGTGGTATGTAGTGTTTTTGAGGTCATGAAGATTGGTCTGACCAAGTGATTCTTGGGGCCCACCTTACCCCACTGCTCCTCACGAGTCACCAATTCGGATTTTTATGGAATCAGCCGCTTCTCTCCCGTCCATTGGCCCTCGACCTGCGCGTAGACCACAAGTCCTTGGTTGGAGTGAACTGCAATCAATCATCCTGGACAAATTGGACAGGCGGAGATCTAAACCAGTACAGTCTGCTATAATACTAGTTAGCCATAGGGAGTAAGCCTTAAGGAAAAACTAACTATTCTGGAGGTTACCACTTTAACAGCGATATACTAGGGAGGGTGATCTCAAAGCAAAATCCATATTATATGCAACATCTAGAGATGGAATCACGACACAGGATGCAAACCATGACATAATAAATTAATAGAAGTAGAGGTAATGATGAATAAGCCCCCTAGGTACTTGTAAGTAGTAAGTAGTGAAAATAGATAGTAAGATGCATGGGAAGAGAGCCGGGCTCGCTTTATATACCCTCACGGGGTGGTGGGACCCTTCTAGAAGACCGCCTACCCTGAAGCGGTGGGACCTTCTAAAAGGCTGCCCTGACACACACATCACTCCTAGAAACCACCACGCCTGACCCCAATCTAACGATGAACCATAACCTATTTAATAGGTCTTACCTTCCTGCCTTCCCCCCCACCTTACATGACAGTTATTAATTGAACTCCTGCCTCTTCATAATTCCTGGACCACTCTCTAATCCTCACACCCCCTTTCAAACCTGGCCCCTTATTGGCAGTTTCTAGGTTGATGAAGGCTTCTCCCAATTTCCTAGGGAGTGATTGCTATACCGTCAGATCGACTCTCATGAAACTCTTGCGAAATTTACGTGAGAACCTGTCCAGCTTTGTTGGAAATAGAAGGAACATGAGTCAAGTTCGTTCTACTTTCCGCAGATGTCTTTTTCTTGATGGTTGAGGCATGCTTCTCCCAATTTCCTAGGGAGTGATTGCTATACCGTCAGATCGACTCTCATGAAACTTTTGCGAAATCTACGTGAGAACCTGTGCAGCTTTGTTAGAAATAGAAAGAACATGAGTGAAATTCGTTCTACTTTCCGCAGATGTCTTTTTCTTGATGGTTCAGGCATCTGTTTCTTGTTTGCCGAGCTCGTGGTAGGTATGGATGGCTAAATTCTCCGGAACTCCTGCAGTAATACCAAGCACCCGTGCTACAGTCATCAGAACAATTACCACTGCAGGTTGTCTTGCGGTGTTTTGTCATCAAATTTGTAGTAGGTGTAATAATAAGGCTGTGAAGGCAGCAGATTCTAAACCATCCACACATTTAATGCATGTTGTATTGTGTGCCATGTCAGTGAACTACAGTCTGCCCTGGATAAATGTTAACAGTCGGGAGTAGGAAAAAAAATTACTTTTAGATAAGGTTAACACATTAACAGTTATGAAGGGTTTTTGTTTTGTTTTTTTCTTAGCAGAAGAGGGACGGAGGCCTCAAGCTTTATAGATATGGACAAAATGTCCAAGAAGTACAAGGGGAAAAAATAACCTCTACCAGGGGTGCCATGGAGGCTGATTGAGGAAGACAAATGTTTCGTGACCAAACATGAAATGGAGGGGGGAGCAAAGAACCAGGGTCTAGAATCTGCCAACGGTAGATTGCAAAGAAGCTGGGGCCTGGAACTAGAAAACAGAACTGGAGTCAGACAAGCTTATAGGAAAGCTTGCACGGTGGGCACTTATGCTTCAAGAGTACGACTTCCAGGTGGTGCATCGAGCCAGTATAGTTAATCGGGATGCAGATGGATTGAGTCGTAACACATGCACGAGCGAGCATGATGATACTGGAGCTCTGTGGCATGGTGCCAGGATGGCATGCATCCGCTTTTTTGTGCATTCTAGCAATAGGAGCTCAAGCTGGTCTATCCAATGGGATTGGTCATGTAGATAGTGTGCAGCATGACGATCCAGATATCAGTGAGGAGCTTGGTGGTGCTAAGGATGTGCATGAAGATGCAGCAGTGTTGGCCTACCTTCGTACTGGAGAGACAGCAACCAGTGTGACTGCTAAGGAGAGAAATCGGATCCTACAATGAGCCAAGAGGTTCAAGTGGAAGGGGACTCACTTACTCCGGGTATGGGAGGATGAACGAGTGAGGATTGTGCCTCATCCAACCTGAGAAGGCCTAAAATCAGAAAAAGTCCACAAATTGAAGCAGACTTAAGTAACCGGAAGAAAACCCACTGTAGCAGATCAACCCGAGAGGCGGGAGCTAACACGAAGTTGCACAGGGCAAACCCAAGAAGCAGCCCACTAATTCAAGCTACCAAAAGATAGCGCTTTAGCCTTGTCCTTCTTGAAAGATTTCTTGTGTCTCCAATTAACTTCTGGCTCGTCCTCAGCCATATGGGAGCGCATGGAGCTAAGCGAGCTGTCACTCCGGTGGATGTTGTCATTCCAATGAACCCTTGATTCCGACAATCTAGTGCAGATCCGTCCTCATCTGCCCTAAGATTGGTCGAAGTCTTGTTCAGGAGCTTAAGACGCCTCCTTTCCCTGCATCTGCATGCCTTGCGGGCCTTAGATATGATATCTGAGTGAATCACAAAAAGACAGACCTAATAGAGAAAGGCTTACCCGAGTAGACCAGACCACATCTGGCCTTCCACAAATTCCACATAACGTGAGCCCTGAGTGGCCCAGACCAGGCATTTAGACCACACCCCTCCACCGTGAAAATTTAGTGCAGCACAGCTGAAGCATTTCTAGGCACTGGATTCCAGAAGTCATAAAAAATGAAGGACTCTAGACCAGAGGTAAATTGCCAATGGACAAGAAATAAACCAGTGCCCCAAGGATTATGGGATCCCACACAGTCCTGCAGGAAATGCAGTCAAGGGGTGAGTCAGGAAAACAAATCTTGAGCGGGAGAATTTGATTAACAGAGAGAAGACTCCGGCCGAAGCCGACGTAACCAAGAGCCACTTCGCCTTGCGGCTACTGCCCCCTGTCGGGGGTGGGCCCTATCTAAAAGTCAGGTGACCGGTTGGTCACCTAGTAACCAGGGTATGTGTACAGTTGTGGTGCTAGAAAGAGAATGAGGGGTACCAACCCACCCCTAGCACTCACAACCCGTCATGCCAACCCCGATAATCCCAACGCCTTCATCATCAAAGCCATCCTCGGAATTAAAACTCAAACATCCCTCGACTCATTTGGAGTCACATGCGTGGATACATATTGCTACTGCAAATGGGCTGGCTTCCCGTCAGAAGACAACTCACGGCCAATTAAAGACGACCTTTTTGGGTCGCATGATGATTGCGACGTCCCTGCCCATAACCTCAACCTTCTCACTACATTCCACAAGAGTACCAACACTAACTACCTCACACAGATTCACCCACAATATGTCTCACAAACCCAGCCCATGGATGCCCGCCACATACACAACCCGCTAACTGCCCCCAATGTACATATATGCATCACCAAATGCAACCCCGATAAAGTGGAGATGTCGAACTTGGGACAACAGTCATAATTCTCCTATACTTCTGGAGTGACAATGTTTGGCATTTTTTCGTAGGCTAATATTAAAAAAATGCAGCAACTGTGATTGACAGGAGGTCTCCCGTGTTGCTCGTGAAACTGTAGAAAACTAGGATTTCAACTCATATTAGGGATGTGATCAGGGTATGGATTCTCTGGGAACAACAATATTTACTAAACATCTACTACAATAAACTTAATAAAATCATTTGAATTTGTTTTCATATTGAATTTTTATTCAATTTAAATCAATCAATCAATCAATATATATGTTATTCCTGGACTTTTGAAAGTCTAGATTTACTTAAAATCCAGTTTAATGAGCTTGTTTTGAGGGCTATCGAAGTTTCGTCGACGTGGTGGCGCCCATGTAGAAGGCGGAAGGGTTTAGATTTGTTTAGACTTGCTTAATGTGAGACAGTGTGTTCGATCAATAAAACAACACATCGTGCCCTCACTTCTGTGTACTGTGCATCTCCAGTTTCATTGTATTCTATGCACTGCTCTTTTTGGCCCACTGTTCAGAATTTGTGGTGTCATTTGTACAATGTCTCTCTCCACATCAATCACCAAAAGAGCGATATCAGAGTCATCAGGTCGAGGAAATGCGTCTTTGCATAAACGGAAAGATGTACATGCCCAAGTTGGGAAATACGGCACCGCATTTCCTTTGGTTCCCATGCATTTATGTCCGGTAGCTTCAACTCTGCTGTGCAGGTCGCAACGGAAATGCGGCGCCGCACTCCAGTCTCCACAACGGAAATGCCTGCGTTGACATGGCATTTCCATACTTCGAATTGGAAATACGGCACCGCATTTCCATATTGGACATGAAAATGTGGCACAGCATTTCCATATTCGACATGGAAATTCCCTATTGGACATAGAAATGCGGCACCGCATTTCCGTTCCTCGCAAGGGAATGTGGTGCCGCATTTCCATGCAAGGGGCAGGAAATGGACAAATTTCCATGTCCAAAATGGAAATGCGGCATCGCATTTATGTTCGGCCCTGCGATTTGCGATGTCTGCCACAGTACAATGCCGCTTATGGAAATGTGATGCCGCATTTCCGTTTTTTCGTTCTGAGATGGAAATGCGGCACCGCATTTTCGGTTTCAGGATGGAGGTGGTTGCAGAGGTGGTGTCATTTAGAAGCACAGGGGTGAGGCGACCTCAACTGCAAAAAAAAATCCTTTATATATTCAGGAAGAGAATTAAAATGTACAAAGAGTTATTTAAATTTCTATCCATCTTGGAAATCATCATCACTCTCCTCATCTTGTCCTTGACTGTCCTGCTCCCCTTCCACCCCCTCATCTTCTTTGTCATGTCCAGCGGACGGATCGTTGGCTAAGCTTTTGAAGATCCCATCTTCCCCTTGAGGAACTGACCATCTGACCTCCGTTGGGTCGTCGTCCTCCTTGTCTGTATCTCTCTCTTCCATGGAATCACATACATACTTCCGCACGCGTTAGTACAGGGTTTGAACAATGTATTCGCAGAGTGCAACCCAAAACACAAAGTGCGAATGCGGTGCCGTATTTCCCAGGCACACCTCATATCCTAGGTTTTGCATACAACATTGGCTGTGGTTTACCTGTAAACAATTCGCATTGCTGCTTTTCCCGCCCCCTCTTGATATGTGAGCTCCACGCTCCTTCTTGCTGTCTGCAGCTCCCTGGCGAAGAAGGAGTCATTGTACGCATATCTGAAACGTGTCACATAGTCTTCCAATGTCTGTGTTCCATCCCATTTTACGTACAAGTCGAACGAGTTTGTATGGAGGCCCGCTTGCTCATTTACATTCGTCATTACCTGCGTTTACAACATCCATTGTCATTGACCCGTTCGTGGAATTCATGCCAGCAAAGGAAATGGAGGGAAGTACCTTGAATTACTTGGAACCACCAAGTCATGCGGTTGAGCCAGACATCCACGGCAGGGTCAGAAACTTCGAGTGGAAAAGACCACATGGTCCTTATACTCTCCGATGCATTCCAAATTGACAGCCACCTTGTCTGCCATTTCCGATCCAATGTCAGGACATGAAGTCAGTCGCTATTTCTAAAAAAGAAATTCAGTCCAGTGCAACCTCACCTTCTCTTTCGAATCCACACATGCCGTTGAGAGGTGATGCAGTGTCCGGTGTCATCTAAGTCCAAGTGCAATCTCCTATGTCGAGGCCCAAATGCGACCTCTAGTAGCTTGTGTCTCTCCAACTGCATGGTCGGCTGCATGGCCCGAGAATAATGTTTGCAATCTCGGGGATGAAGTCCTTTCCGAGAGCCAGATCTACAATGGCCACCAGCTTCACAAGCTTTGACTTGTATTTGGTTTTGGACTTCACCCCGGCTTCCTTCAAGTGGTCCGTCAAAGCCTGCAATGTTTTGGACTGACCCTCACTTTCCATGAAGAAGCGTTTGGCATGGGCCAAATCCAGCTTGATGTTTGATTGCAAAGAACAATATGCAGAAGCATTACATTCAATACATGTGGACAGATGACTGGAAATTGGGGAAGGATCAGGCGAGGAAAATGGGAGGACGATGTACTTTGTATACCACCTCTACCATTCCATCCATAGTGAGCCGATACCATGTCCGGTCTGTTTTAGCCATGGCTTTTTGTATGAGCTCGGGATCCAAGAGTTCGGTGAACATGTGTGGGTCAGTGAGACCAGTTTTCCTCACCCTGTACAACATATGTGCCATATAGGTATGCACGTATGCATTTTCAGTGACCCTGCAAGGCCCACTCTCCAATTCAGTCCACTGAACGGTGGAAACAAAACTGATTGAAAAAAGAATGCGGCACCGCATTTCGGGACTCCATAGGAGGGGGATGAAAATCTTCCACTTCGTCGAATGCAGGTGGCACCATGACATGACTGCATCTTGCAACTTTAAAAGGAAGCGCGCTTTCGACAAACAAGTGGAGGACGAGAGAGAAGAGAACCATAAATACCCCGACTTCTGGTTTGTAATGCAATTTCCCCACTCTGGAGCCTACAACGGCTATGCGCACAACGACTATTCTCACCTTCTGGACTCTTATTTCAATAAGTCCTAACGCATTTCGACTTTGACATCTTCGATTGAGAGTGTCCGGACGGAAATGCGGCACCGTATTTCCATTTTGTGTATAACTGACGAAAGGGATGAACGAAAATGCGGTGCCGCATTTCCGTCCGGAGTCTTCCGCTGAAACAGTCCTGACGGAAATGCGCCGCATTTCCGTCCGAGGTCTTTCAGTCAATGCGTCAGGATGAATGTAAGTCATGAAACATTGGAACGGAAATGCGGTGCCACATTTCCGACCTGGGTATAACTAATGAAACAGTGGAACGGAAATGCGGCACCGCATTTCCATCTGAGGTCTACCTTTCAATGCGGTTGGACGGAAATGCGGCGCCGCATTTCCGTTCTGGATGTCAGGTGTGAAACAGTGGAACGGAAATGCGGCGCCGCATTTTCGTTTTGGATCTCAGGCATGAAACGGCATTTCCGTTCTGGATGTAACTCAAAACAGGCTTGAATGGAAATGCGGCACCGCATTTCTGTCCGAGTACTTCCTTTCAATGTTGCTTGACAGAAATGCTGGATGGAAATGTTGCACCGCATTTCCGTTGTGAATGTAACCCATCAGATGGTGGGACGGAAATGCGGTGCCGCATTTCCGTCCGGGGGCTACAATTTCCAACAGGTGCAACGGAATGCGGCTCCGCATTTCCGCCCAGGCTCGTACTGTATGATAAATGAACACGTGGTCCAACGGAAATGCGGCACCGCATTTCCATGTGGCTCCAGTCCACCCTAGCATATTTATCCTGCATCGGGATGCGAAAGTTGAGGCGAGATTGAACGGTAGTAATGCGGCGCCGCATTTCGATCTCTGCACTCATGCTGGCTAAAGTGGCAGGAGGCGGCGGGGCCTGACCGTTGGATCATTATGTTCTGTTCGGCAGACTGCACGCGTACCTTTAACGATTCGAATTTCCCAATGACGCATATTCCACGAGGAGACACGTCGACCTGACCTTTCGAACCCATGTGGTGCGCTATGAGAAGTTCTAACCAGAAGCTAGACTACCTATTGAAAGGCCTAGGAAGGCCCTGATAACCTTCTTAGATAGTTACCCCACTAAGGGACCTTGAATACAAGGAAGGGGGGGAAGGATTTGTATTTGTTTTGGGCCCTAGTTTTTTGGAGTGTAGGAGCTGCCCACGGGTCGCCAGCAGTGTGGGAAAGCCCCGACTAGTGCGCCCGGGAGCCAAGGCCGCTGGGAAGGCCGATCAGATAAGCCCAGGGAGAGCCGGAGGAGGCTCTAGGAACGAGAGTTAGAGAGAGAAGTAGCTAGAGACAGGAGCGAACCAAAAGTACTATGTCCGTGTTTTACGGCTACAGTGACCCCACGTGTCAGAGCCAGGGGAAGGAAAGGCGCTGGTGGTTTATTTTAATATAGGGGGGTTGAAACTAGGCTTGGTCCCACCCCTGGAATGTCTTATGGGGGCGACAGGCCCGTTTTGCAACTAACGCATGTGCAACGGAGTCCGACCCGACGACTTCCGTACATCCGCGGAAGAGGCGGCAGTTCCCCGTGAAGGGGGAACGGATCCCGGGTATCCCGAGGTTCCATTGAGTTCCCAGGGGGTTCCCACGCCCCAGTGGGGGTACTTTTGGCACCTCTAGAGACTCCGCATGAGCCTCTATTTGGGAGGTATTTTTTCTGGAATATTGTTTTTTTTTTATCATTTCTTGCTATTTTGGTGGAGGGAAATTCCTCAATTAGGATTACCACACTTGTTTGAACTTTTTGGAATAGCAACAAAAAAAAAAGGGGGGGTGGACGCATTGCCGAAGCAAGCATAACTTATGGTGTCACTTGACTAGAAGGGCTACTACCTTCTGGTAGGAAGATGGACACCTTTGTAACAACCAACAGGGTGGTTTGAACCCACAACCACTCATAAGAGGAATATGAACACTTGAGAGGTGTAGTTGGAAACTTATTGAACTTTTCACCTTATCTATTTGACATTGCTTAGTGACTCTTGTCCCTTGAAGTTAAGAGAGAACTTGGGGGGAAAGAGGATTGGTCCCTTCCCGAGGGTGACTTGAACTCAAGCACTCGGGGAAGAAGGGGCAGTGGGAAAAGGAAGTGAGGTCCTCTCCTCCCTAGGTTCGGAAGGTGCTTTGTGAAGGGATGAGGTGATATCCCGGCTATAAGCGGCTCGTGGACCTAGGTAGTAGGACGTAGTAATAAACAAAGACTTGGAAGGCAGTTACTTGATAGAACGTAGAAATCTCGTAGGACTTAGAAAACGCAAACTTGCCCTGTGAAGTAGAGTCGCTAAACCCTGCTTTGCCGGTAGAAATTAGAAATCATCGATCACCCCCATTAACATTCCACGAACCCCCTACACTACCCACATCCGGGTAGGCGGTTCATCAAGCCTAACCTACACCACAACTTACCTCGATCCCCTTAGGCTATTATGCTGTCACCCTGGCCGCGCGCAGCCAGGGCTCATCATGGAGTTGTGAATCCATACTACAGATGCGTACTCGCAGGTACTTGGAATAATGTGACAAAGCATGGTTTCTTGGCCTCTCAAAACCCTAGTAACCCCACATTGCGAAAGAAAAGCCCACTGGGAAGGAAAGAAAGCCCACTTACCAGTGGAGGTGTATGGGCAGCCACCTTGCGCCGTTTGCCTGTGTCGGGGTTCGGCATGGGAGCTGGGCCTCTCTTTTCGGCAGAGCTCTCCACCTCCTCCTCCTCCTCCTCCTCCCTTGCCAATGGCTGGTAGTCGTCAGTGTCCGTATCCCCCAACGATGAGGCCGAGCTGCCCGCACTTGGAGTTCGCCACAGGTCCTTCATGGCCAGTTGGGGGCTCCGATGCACAGAGGTCGTGGGGTCAGTTGCTCTCTTTGCAGGCGAGGGAGTTGCAACGCCGGTTCTCCGCGCCTCTCTAACGAGAGACATGGACCACGAGAGAAAAATGCAAGACAGGGAGGGAAGAAAAAGCACAGGGAGGGAAGAGAAAGCAAATGGAAGACGCGCAACAAACCAAAAATACAAGTCCACAGGAGAATGCAAGACACGGAGGGAAGACAAAGCAGAGGAGAGACGCGCAAAAAGCAAAAAACACAAGTCCAAGGAGACATGGAATGAAAGTCGCTCGCGCATCCAACCGTCCATTTGAATTAAAGTACATGTGTCAATAATCCACAAACCCATGACGGGGTTTAAGTTGTTCCCAAGTGCGAACTGCCAGTTCAAACTAAACCAAAAATAGTGGAGCGAGTGACTACAGTAAGTTCCGAAGAACAACTTTATTAAGTCATGAAAAAACTGCACCGCCTCTCCATCTCATCAAGAATCTTCGTAATGGAGGGTGCCAACCGTGCATGGCAATGGCGACTTGTTTAACTCCTCGCAATCACACATGTAGCCACAACAGAAAAGACTGTTACTTGCAAAAGAAGCAATGCACCTCCAACCCACATGTATTATGTCATATTGTTCTAATCCCTTAAATCACCTGTCTCACTGATCTCCCATGCACCAAGTGGACATGGAAGGCCTAGTATTCTGTACCACATTGTGTACTCGTACATCAGTGGGTACTTCTTGCCAGTCCGCAGAAGCCTCTTGGTGCAAGCGGCAAGTCGGGCGAATTTGGGCACAGCCCTGTGCCGATGTACTCCACTTTGCCCCATCCAATGCAGGAAAATGCAGAGGACCTTCTCATTATGCTTACTAATTTGCGTTCCTCCTCCTGAAGCAGTGCAGCTTCGGCAACGAACTCGTTCTTCAATCTCTCCATGAGACGCAGCCTGGCCTGGGTATAAGCGGTCTTGAAATGCTGAGGCATTGCAAAAGAGAAAGATACAAGACAGATACGGAGAAAAGAGAAAAGAGAAAAGAGCAAGAGAGGTAAGAGCGAATGGGAGGATGGAGCGGATTCAGACTATACCCGTTTCCCATCCAGGGTAGATGAAATATATTGGGCACTCATAATCATGCCTTGAACCCGACGGACAGACTCCGTTTTCCATCCAAGGTAGATGAAAAAGATCGGGTACTCACAATCATCCACAGCTGGATATAAGCTGGATGAAATCAAGGTACAGGTTATAAAGACAAATCGTAGGTAGTAATGAAAAACCAGACCCATTCCAAGGTTAAAGGGATGAAACCAGGATGAATTTCATCCAATTTCCCCGCAACCCAAGTTCTAAGTACAAAAAATATGGAAGTTGGGATAACAATTCCAGAGAGAGAGGGAGAGAGAGGGAGAGAGAGGGATCCCACCAGCCAGCCCCTGGTATGGCAGGCCCTTACGGAGTAAGTGTGGTATGCACTCACCCCGTAAGGGAGTGCATACCAGACTCCATCTCCAAAAAGGATAGACTCTCCTTGCTCATCAGTAAAAACCTTTGGACTATGTGCCAGAAAGGATAATCAAGCTACTCCTTCTACTTACCAGGTAATCAGAAACAGTATAGTGAAATACATCCCTCTATTGGGTGTAACCTCTGTACAAGCCCCAAGGGATCCATTTTTTAAATTTAAAAAACAAAAAAAAACATGTGTAAGAAACCATCAGCCTTGTGTATGGTGTTTGCTTACTCTGGTTTTTTTTGTTGTTCCACCATCACAGGCATATCTACAATCAAGGGAGGATGACATACCATATTCAGGCTGTCAGAGATCATTCCCAAGCGCCGGCATTCTTGTGTGGTGCTACAAAGAGCAAAGCCACATCCAGGAGAAGCCAAAAAGCATTTGAGCCAAAGACAAACTAAATTCTGACATAAGGCATTGGCTACAGGGGACCAGCTAGCAAGAGTAATGTACAGTGACCGGATCATATAGAAGGTGTATACATATACTCCAATATATTGTCTTACCAGGGCCTAGCTCCTAGTATCAACATTTAGAGGTCTTGTTTGTGTGGTGCTACAAAGAGCGAAGCCACATCCAGGAGAAACAAAAAAGCATTTGAGCTGAGGTTACTCTCCATGCCCAAACCATCAGCTTTGCTAGAAAAAGCACATACCTGGTTCAGTGTGAACCATGGCTTCCCGTGTCGCCTAGAGCTGGTACCCCAAGGTCTGCAGCTCATTAATCCACTTCGGAGCACTTGATCTTGGTGGAGTTCTGTAAAAAAAGCCTTGTTAGTGTAGCCTCTTAGAGACAAGCAACACCATAAGGCAGTCTGGAAATTCAGAAAGGTAATCAATGGATAGTGTATGCAGAAACCACTAAGCATACTGGACCAGAACAGAGGGAAGATACTTTTGTCATGTCAAGACAAAGACAAGACCACTAGGGTCTTTGTCAGAAAAATAAAGAGACATATCAGCCATTTTTCAATGGCACCATCCATCAACACCAAGCTGGAACAACCATAATTACCTTCATGCATCATAATGTGTCCATGTCAATAATTTATAAAAACCAAAGAGTAGGTTAAGATATGATTCAGCATCAGTAGGAATCAGGATTAGCATCAGAGGTATGGGTGGGATGGTGGGTACATAGCCAGACCTTCCCTTCATTCAACTTGAAAAAGTGTTTAGAGGCAACATTGTACATCATTGTGTTGCAGGTCAACCCTTGGTTGGTGTCAACAAGCTGGAAACCAGATGTTCTTAATAAAACCACATGGGTATCATGTTGGTCTCTAAACCAGTTCATAACCAGAACCAGGCTGACTGCCCTTTCAACTTGGCCACACTTTGTCTTTAATGTGTTGCAGGTCAAGTGGTCATATCTATTTTACAACATAGTTGATTGATGTCCATAAGCTGAAATCCAGATGCACTTACCTAAACCACATGGGTGCCATGTTGACTAAAAAACAGGACTTGGGTACCTCAGATTTATGTAATCCTACTTGCCAGTATTTGTTTAAACTGGTCTGCAGTACAGCTTGAAAAAAGGACCAAGTTTTGGTGCCTTATCATTCCAAATCAACTACACATCAAATGCTGCATCACAAGGCTATGGTATGACAAATCATTCCAGGTTACACCTATGCCATTACTCATTGCTGCAGCTGAAAATCAAGGTTTATGACACAGCAAAGCAAGCATATGATACTGCAAAAATGACACATGACACTCCCCACATATCACATTTATACCACACCACATCTGATCTTGTCATTACACCATGCCCGGGGAGTACATTTTCAATTAAACTCCCTGGCTGCTTAAAAAACCAGTACCCAAAAGCATTCCTTCCATTTTTCATTGTCAACTGAGTGGCCACAACCATAACCTCCAACATACCATGGTTTGAGCATGCAACTATGAAAGATCATTGTAGTGGGCTGGCGCAGCAAGCTTTTTTGCACTACGAACCAAATTTAGATTTTATAGATTTTTCATGCCCTTCTTTTTCACACTACACCACCATCTCCACCTTTCGAGTTAGGCATGCAAACATCTTCTGCATTCAAGTGTCCTAACATACAGTCAAACAAATGCACAAAAAACATGAGGGAAGGTTTCGGTGCTTGATCAGCTGCGCGCATCCCGATAGCACTGAGCTCTCACTCGAGGCTGCGTTGCCTACTGTTGCACGATGACCATCTACTCTTGAAGACGCGTCTCCTTCTTCCCCTTCGGCATTGGTCTGGGTCCGAAGTACAACTTGCGGAGCTTGCGACGACGTCTCTTTTCTGGTGCAGGAACTTCCTCACTCTCAGGTTACAGCATAAGATAAACAAAGACTAGGGAAAGGGGCGAAGAGTGCAGATGGAAAGGGTGCAAGAGGGGTGAATGAGCAACCACAAAAAAAACTACATCAAACGGCGGGGATGTATTAACTCCTCTTCATCAATAATAGAAATAAACAAGTACCCAATGCTTCTTTCCACTTCCAATGGTGCCAAAGCCTTTTGGCAAATCATGTCCTAGGGTTTCCCACATGAAATATGAACTTAAATCATAGCAAACTCATAGTGAACATCACCTCTTCAAGAGGGCTATTTTGTCAATCTATTTTCAAACTTCAAGTCATGGCTTGGAAAATAAATCACACTTCAAGTGTATAAATGACAAGTAAGGAAATGTGTCAACCTTCCAAAGTGCGCAGTGCCTCTAATGCTCTAACGACTCGTGAATGGTACTCTATGCGGTCCTCATGCGGTACTCGTCACTAGGTCCAACCGGCCTTTCCTACTCGTCTCCAGGTCTCCACACGGAATTGCATAACCTTCTTGCTCAAATTCAACAAGGCCTCAAGGCCACAATGAACTAGGCTTCTTGCCTTAGTCCTCTAACAATTCTCCTATACTAGGGAGCTTCAAGCTCCACTCCTTAGGACCTAGGCCTCCTCAAGCAATTCTAGCAAAGCAACAACACATGAAGCAAGAGGAAAACTATGCAATGGAACTAGGTGAAGAGCAAGGAGAGCCTTGCTCTTCTTTTATACTGTTTTTGAGCCTAACAAACTAATGAGAAATATTCATTAAAAACTATTGTATCCTTGAAGGATCTATAGTAGAATATTCAACATGGATGAAAAGTCTTAGGGGCAAATGAAAGCTGGCTTTTCATCCATCCTTATGGATGACCAGTTGGCGCGAGTTTTTATTTCATCCATCCAGCTCCTTAGGGCGAATTTAGGATTTTTCATCCATCCATGAAGTAAAAAAACTCAAATAATCGGCTCCCGTGAGTGTCGTCGACTCGATAATTTGGTGCTGTTGCTAATCTGCTCCATAAATCACCAAACTCGGTGACAAACTACAATTACATACCCTGTATCAGCTCGTAAATTCTCAGGTCCATCGGTGGTAAAAAATTTCTCTTTTTGCCATTCGTCATAATTTCGCTACATAAAAAATTTGTTGTCTTTTGGAAATCAAATCCCTGGTGGTGGCTCTAGGGTCTTTGACCCTGCCACTGAGTCATAGGTTGTCCGGAGTCCCCTCCAGTTGTCCCGCACCGCTAACAAGTCCCTGCTTCGCCGTTTGAAGACGTTGTGACTTGTTGTCGTTCCGATGCAGCCTTTCGCTTTGTTGCAATATTTCATCGCTGTACATGTTGTTTCTTCCAATTGTGAAGCTCCTCGCCGTGTGTTCCTACCGAACTTGAAAGGCGGGAGAACAGAGAGATCGCAATCTGGGACTAGAACAGTCGTCATGTATTGTTTGAACAGGATTACCTTGTCGTTACTGTTATCGAATTGGCAGCCTAATCTGCTATCGATGCAGCTTCCTATGGTCATCTTGACGCCAGAGCTCCTCTCCATGGTCGTCGCAGACACTGTCTAATTTCCTACGTGTTTTACCAACGATTTTCAGATAACTAACAAACTATCTTGTTTTTGCAGTACAATGTCGAAACCGCTTGTCTTATGAAAAAAAAACGATCTGAAAAGAAAGTTGTACCAATATATGCATCTACACTCCAACCAGGCTAAATTATGTAGATTCCAATGAAGTGGGGGTGCTTAAGGAAGGCATGTCAGCATGCTCCCAATGTGGCTGTTTGGCATGCTTTCCTTAAGCTCTGTGTCAGATGAATTGAAGGTCAGATGGTGGGTTCTGTTGCAACGTATGTCCAACATCATATATCGTAAGGTAATCGGCTCTAAATTTCCCTGACAGGGTCGCCATGTCAAATGGGCAAAGGCCTAGCAGAGAGTGGAAGAGGTTTCAAGGATCTGAAGTTAGACATACCACTTCCCTAAACTTGTTTCCAGTTTGTGACACGGGGAGGACATCATGAATGACCTCAGGGGTTTACCCCCTCTTGGCACTAGACTGGAAATTAAGTAGAAGGGCAGGAAGCCTACCTTTGAACATGAATTAGATGGAAGAGGAAAGGGATAGTGCAATTGTATGTTGTGTGGCCAACCTGCAGATAGTATTCATTTTCCGATTCACTGTCCGGGGTTGTCTCACCAGAGTGACTCTCTCCTGGAATTTGTGAAGGGGGTGTTGTGTCTGAACACTTGTCTTTTGCCCCAAAATTGTCTGAAGAGCTTGAGGTTAGGCAGGCCACTCTCGGCACAAGACTATAAATTCCCGGACCCTGAATCAGGTAATGAATATTGTCTTCGGGTTGCCCACACTGTGACGGGCAATTGCACTCTCCCTTTCCTCTCTACTTTTGTTTGTTGTTCGAAGGTAGGCTTCCAGCCCTGAGTTTAAATTTAGTCTGGTGCCGAGAGTGGGTGGACCCTTCAGGTCATCCATGATGTCCTCCCCCATGTCACAGACTGCAAACAAGTTCAGGAAAGTATTCTGCCTAACTTCATTTCCATCAGACAATATTCTGGAAATAGACATGGCTTTGGACACTACAGCCTCTAAGTCCGATTTATCCAGCGGTATCAACGCTATACATGACAACTTTAAAATCCCCATCCCCCCATTCATTAGTGTTTCAAAGCAATCCACCTCACGGCACTCCGATCCCTCATAGCTATTATTACCAACAAATGGCAACTGGAATCCAAATCTACGTCAATACCCTAGGTACAAAGGGTCCCCCTGGGTACCGTGTGTACCCCTGGTTACATGGTGTTCCGCCTGGGACATTTGTTTTCTCATAGGGCCCACCCCCCGAAAGGGGGCAGTAGCCGCAAGGTGAAGTGGCTCTTAGTTACGCCGGCTTCGGCCGGAGTCTTCTCTCTCTACAAGGCTTATCTCACACCGGTGTGAGAATGAGCCAGATAATGTAAGTTAATCCACACAATGGGGTGGAACTATATGATGTGGCATGCTGACTATACATGGTGTGAGAAAGGTTACTGGGCTTAATTTACACTAGTGTAAATTATGCCACATTGGTAGTACACGTCGATTAAGGGACTCAGAGGTGGCATGCTGACTAGACATGGTGTGAGAAATGTTACTGGGCTTATTTTACACTAGTGTGGATTATGCACATTGGTAGGGCAAACTTTGTTATGTTTATATACAATCAAACCACTTATGATATGCATGTATGTGTAATAGGTGTGTTGGTTAGTGTATAGTGACTTAATGATGTTATAATAAGGAGGTCTTAGGTTCAAATGTGTATTGTCTAGTAATATGTGGGATGGTGTGCGGTAAACCATTGACTTGGGATGGGGCTGGGTCAACGGTCAACACATATTTAAAATTTGAAATTTGAATTTTGAATTTTGAATTTTGAATTTTGAATTCGCCACATTGTCAAGCAGGGTGCAAGACAAGCGGTCAAAAAATCCAGTCGAAACGGGTGTAAGAAAAAACCATGTCAAAAAAGCAAGACAGACCGGGTGCCACGTCAGGGTGTAAATGGGTATAAGATGGCTTTTTTGACACCACTGGCTTTTCTATAGGGTGGCGGAATCAACACGGTTTACCTGACACCCAGGGGGGTGTGAGCATGTGGCTTTTTTTACACCTGCAGGTGTAAAAAATGGTGTAAAAAAAACCAGTTTCTCTTGTACTGCATGCACTCCTTAAGCACCCCCACTTGAATGGATTATGAACAGACTTAGCCTGGTTGGAGTTATGAACCCATATTGCAGATGCGTACTACAAGGCAGGTCTAATAACTTGACAAAGCAAGGTTTTATTGACCTCAAAGTTGATCCCTCTGCATGCGGAAAATTTAGTGAGACCCAGCGCTTTGCCCTTGCCAGTTTGAACAACTAATTTCTGAATATGTGCATCCCAGTTACAATTGAAGGATTGCATCAACGCCCAGGGATGTGTAGGAAGGGAAGGAAGGAAACAGTGCCCGAGAATGCAATTGTGTAGGGTCCAAAGCCTTGTCTTCTGCCAGCAAATAGGCATACCACTTCCCGGCACATGTTTCTAGTCTTGACATGGGGGAGGGCACCATGGATGACGTGAACGCTTTACCCACTTTTTGCCTTGTTTTGTTTGTCACTGCAGGGACTGTAAATGCTTTGTCAGGGCAGGTGGGGTTTGTTTGTAGGGTTTTTTTGGGTTTGCAGCACTGAAGGACCTCTTTTGTTGGGCGTGCTTGCAGAGGCAGGCTCCGGGAGCGCCAGCCATTGCAGACCAAACTGCAGCACCTGGGTTGACACCTTGGGAGACTCGACCGCCTCCCCAACAACCTCCCCCATCGTATACACAGGGGTTTCCAGCCAGTTGCATACAGGCACCACCGTACAATCCACAACCCTGGCAACCCCCTGCTGGCGGGTGGTCCTCGCAAATCCAACCATGGGCTCCGCCACCTCGTCGAGGTCAATGGCAGTGGCTTGAGGCTGCAAACCACGGCACAACCCAGTGGGCGCCACCTCCCACTCCTTCATACGCCCCTCCCCCCAGCGGAACATGGTCATCCCCCCCTACAGGAAATGTGAACGAGCCTGAAGTGTACGATACCACCAACCGTGCTTCGCAGCTCAGCAAAGGAACGCCGTCAAATTCAACTGGCGTGGGAAGGAGAAGGGGCTGTCAGGGTGGCGCCAACGGGCAAATCGATGCAGCTTGCGCTGGCAAAGACAATTGGTAGCGGGATTTGCGGTCATTGGCGTTGAGGTACTTCGACAGAGTGTGCAACACATAACCAACAAGACAAGTCAACTGTGACGACTGTTTTGGAAAGCATCGACTTCGTATACAAGTACACTCCGATCCCCGTCAAGGCGGAGTATGTTCTGAAGGCGACAGGGAAGATAATGAAAGGCGAACGCAAAAGATTAAAGGATATTTGGGAGAAAACAGGAGAACGGCCCCTAGCTATTGAACCCCGTGTTTGGGAATCCCTCGTTGAGTACTGGGGGTCCCCCGGTGGCAAAGCTAAGTCGAGCGCGATGAAGGACGCACGGGCACACGTGGGGAAGCTATCACATTGGGGCTGCGGCGGGATTGCTGGAGCTCATGCCCGTATGGTAACGCAAATTCAATTTCCACCTATCTCTGTTACCAGTTGAATTCATTTATTTGCAACATGTTTTTATTTATTTATTATTTATTTGGTAATATATTTTAATTAATAAATATAATATTCCACGTGGACGATTGGACGGTGGTAGATTGTGAGTGGTTAAAGACACCTCAGTGACTGGTACCACTCTTGTAGTGATACATGAAAATGTTTAAGTGGTTTGTGCACCCGTGGCAGACTTTAAAAAACATACAAGTGTCCAAATCATTGTAGGATGATGCTATTGAACATATGGTTCCAAACAATCAACTTTATTTTGAATCTGAATCACAATATTCATTCTCTGAAGCACTTTCAAGTTTCCTCAACTGGAACAATGTTTGGTCATACAAAACTAGCTTGAAATATGGTAGCCAACATAGCCAATTCTTCTCCACTTAGAGCCGTGGCACCATCTAATGACCTAGGTATGGGCTGATCTGATAAGGTAGAGGGTGCCCGTAGACCATCAAAATTTGCATTTTCTCCAATGTCCAAACTTCAACGATGAATTTTAGAATGAAAATAAATTAAGCCAGTTCCAAAAATATAAAATTTCCAAATAATTGAACTCACTACAAGGCTTGAAAATAGATGTTTACATTTCATTCAAATTTTTATATGTCACATCTAGTAGATAAGCCTAATAATTTGTGAGCTGTAGCTCCTAGGTGTTTCCATTTATTTTTTATTTTTTTTAAATAGATAATCTAATATACTTTGGAAAAATCTATAGACTTTTTGCAAGAGCCCAAAAATGAGGTGTAGGTGGGTAGCATTGTAAGCCCTGAAGCTACCCCCCAAAAAACTACGTCAAACAGGTTTCATATGACCCGGATATGGCCAAACATGCATTACATAATTTAAATTTGGTCATATTAATTAGTTCATTTTTGCCTTTATCGATTTCTACTACCACTTCATAACATTGTACTCATTACAATAAAGTGAAATTCTTATACCGTACCACATATAAAAAGGACGTAGCAGGATTTGAGCCCCAAACCACTGGGGTAACAAAAAGTGTACTATCCAATAAAAGTTCAAAAAATTCAAAATAGATTTAGGGTTGCGAGGTTGTGTGTTGAACGATGAGTCTTGGACTTGGTCGTTTTTCTGTGTTTGTGTCGTGGGATGATTTGCAGGTGCATAGCTAGGGTCTGAGATGGAAGCTTTGGAAGGCACATGCGCTCAAGCGATGCGGGGAGGGTTGAGCTCGATAGCTTTGGAGACATGCGCGCAATCGATGCGGGGAGGGTTGAAGCTCGACAGCTTCCTGGTTTTTTCATACGACCCTCAATATCGTCTTCTCCACCTTCCTCTCTACCCCATCTTTCTTTCACATTGTCTGCTTCTCCTTGGTTCACGCGCAAACGCTCTCCAACTCTCCATCAATCTCGCTCCCACCCTCTTCATTTCTCATGCTTTTGCTGCAGTAGGTCGCTCGAGGCTTGGGTCTTCTGTTGTCGGTTCTTTAGGGGCACCATTGCCAGGAAGTTGTATTCTCGGGCTCAGCCATTTATATATTCATGAAGGGAAAAGAGGTCCATTATGGGCAGATGCGGGATGTGATGTTATATATCACACCAGTCATGTCCGATCAGTCCATTTCGGACGATGAATCTGAACTTAGGAATCAGCCAGTAGAACACTCACTAGAGGATGTAGATCCCGAGCTAGCAGCACTGCAGAGGCTTCCCGAACCAGGGGATATCTTTGAGGATTTGAGGCCAACGGGCAATACTAGATATAGTTTATGGACAATGGGACAAGTAGTAGAGTTCAAAGAAGGTGATGTGCTTATCCGCTTGGAGCACCAAGGATATAAGTCTAGGATGCTTGTGTGGGAAATGATAGACACCATCAGTAAAGGTAGAGAGTGGTTGGTCACCAAACGTGAGATCTTGTCATACAAGAATCCACTAAGAGGAGTTGTCAAGCACTGATAACACTGGTGAAACATGCCAGATCTGGATCAGACATCAATGACTAATCATCCAGAGGTAGGAGATGTTTTGATTTCATATAGTTTAGATCCGTCGCCATATACTAACCCAAGACCAGTGTTTTACCATCAATCGTCAAGAGCGCATAATGGAGACCTCTGTGTACGAGTCATACATGCTGGAAACCGGGTAACAGTAGTATTATGGGTCAGAGCAGCATATGCTTGGTTAATGGTTTCCGCCATGTCAAGAAGAGTACACTACAACAGATTGCGGCTTTTACGTCTTTGTGTTATGACTGCAAATGCAGTCATGGAAGCCATTTACGACTTCCTGACTCTGAAGACGTAAAAGCCTAGTCAGTTGTGACATGGCAGATATGACTCTCCAGGCTGGCTGTGACGTGGCGCCAGACCAGCTGTGTGGGGTAGTCATACCCGCTGGCTTTATTGAATGACTGAACGGATAGTGTAGTCCATGTCAACCGCGGTGTAAGACAGACACGTGGTGGCTACAGAACATGCCACGTGTCAAGACTGCGACGCCATCCCTGACTGCCAACTATGACAACGGAGGAGGGAATCAAACGACAACACGTGTCGCGTCATAGAAGAAACACGTGGTGCGACATATCATTGCCACATGTCACTGTGGGGGAGGGGGCTTCGCAGTCACATGTATGTCTTTATGGGGGGGAATTTGGGGACACCACGTGCCGTTCATGTGTGCCCACGTGCTGGACTTTCGTGAGCTGCGGTGGATTCTTGCCAGTCATACGTACGACTGGCGCAATACAGTATATTCCATGAACAGGGGATTCCATGAGGACGTTGTAGTCCCAGGTGATGCCATGTGCACAATCCTCTAAACCTCACATGATGCTTCGTAGACATACATTTGACTGGACGTTTTGCATACGGAGTCATAGGTCCAACTGAGCGGGGACCTTAGGGGGTCACGTGTCGAAATGTAATATGTGGATACACATATCATATTGGGTTCGGTACTCATGGTTATGACTCTGGACGGACACGTGGATATGCCACAGAGGCAGCCAATAGGGTGCCACGTGCATATGCCATACAACATCACAATCCTGTATACAGCAAGACTTTAGGCACAGAAGTGGCACCGACATAATTCTGAAAGAGCACAAACAACAGCAACATCACCATCCAGCATCACCATTATCAACCACATTCTCCCAACAACAACATAACCAACCATAGTGTGTGCAAAGTGGACATACCACCTACCACCACATTGCTCATTAACGAGGCATAAGTTTGCACAATATAAGTGCCTCAAATGCCTGTTGACATTCAGCTGTCCATGCAAACACTGCATCCTTCTTCAAAACCTTGCTCAATGGAGTTGCCATCTGTGCATATCGTCTGACAAACCTTCTATAATAAGTAGTTTGTCCAAGGAACCTCCTTAGACCTTTAACGTTACTTGGTGGTGGCGAGGCTTTAATAGCCTCTGTCTTTCTAGCATCCACAAGCAGTCCCTTCTTACACACAATGTGTCCCAGTAGTACCCCTGAGTTCACACAGAAATTACACTTTTCCGGATTCAGACCAAGACCTCTCATCCTGCATCTGGCCAAACATAATTCCAACTTCTGCAAGTGCTCATTCTTAGAACTATACACACTGAAGTCATCTAAGAACACTTGCATGAAATCATCCAAATACTCATGGAAAGATTCACTTATCACTCTCTGGAAAGTTGCTGGTGCATTTCAAAGTCCAAAAGGCATGACTTTGTATGCATAAGCACCCCAGTCTGTGATGAAAGCTGTATTTCCCTGGTCTTCTTCCGCTACTTGCACCTGATTATACCCACTAAATCCATCCATGAATGAGTACATCTCATGGCCTGCCACAGTGTCTAGTACAGCTTATGTGAATGGCAAAGGAAAGGGATCATTCTTTGTACAAACATTCAACTTCTTATAGTTCACACAAACTCTCAATTTGCCATTCTTCTTGGAACTATCACAATGGGTGATAGCCAAGTTGTATACTCTATCAGGTATATGAACTTAGCCTCAGCCAACTTCTTGATCTCTTCCCCAACCTTCTGTGCATAGTTGGGATTCAACATGTACCTTGCCTGTTTGATTGGTACTGACCCCGGTTCCAGTTCAATCTTATGCTGGCAGATCTCAGCTGGTATCCCTTTCAGATCTTCAGAGCTCCAAGCAAATACATCTTTGTATTTGATAAACAGGCTCTTAGCTTCCTTAAAGAATTCTGGCTCCAAGTCAGCCCCTACTTTCACCATTCTTGGTTCCTCCTCAGTTCCCACATTCACTTCCCTCACCTGCTCTTCAGCTGTGATTGTCCATCCAGCCACTACTTCATCTTGTAAACTCACAGTGGCTGGTTCTTCTAGGATTTCTATTTCTCCCTCTCTTTCCTCATAGAAATATGGTGGGTAACTACTTGTTTCCCCCTCAATTGGTGTTGCTATTACTGCACCACAACAGATACCTTTAAAGCAACTCAGGCCTCCGAGTTGCATTTCTGCAACCTGCTCCCACTCTGGGTGTGCAGCAAACAGGGTAGCTTCCTGCTCCTCATCAAGTCCTCCCCTCCAGTCATACTCTCTGACTCCACGAGGTCTTCTGGTAGCAGGTAGCCTACTAGATTTCTTAGTGGTGACCTGTATCTTGTGCTTCCCATCATGCACAGTCAGTAACTGGGAATTCCAGTCATGGAATACCCTGGCATGTTTCAGCCATGGTCGACCCAGCAATAGGAGTAAGCTTCCATAACATCATCCATTTTCAACACAATCACTGTGATCTTAAAGATCATCTTCTGAATCTGTATCTTTACTCCTCTTATCAAGCCTAATGGCTGTGTACTCCTTCGGTCTGCCATTGTCACTGTGAATGGGGCTGGTTTCATGTTACCTAGACCAAGCTTCTGCCTTAATTGGTCTGTCATGATATTCACTCCTGAGCCTCTATCTATCAGTACATCAGTCAAGTCTGTGCTTCCAATTCTCAATTGGATTACTGGCATAGAATCATCAAAGTCCATGACTGTTTCTCGCCCTTCATGCTTCACATTATAACTTGTCACCTTTAGGTCTGTGTTCTCTGTCACATGAGCAATCTGATTGATTGATTGATACAGCCTGTGCCTACAATGAGGTGCCACAGCCAATAGCTGTCCAATGGTAATCTCAGCTTTGGACTGACATATTACTTCAGCCAAAGTCCCTTCATTATCCTGCACCTGTGAAGCCTCTTGCTTCACTTCCTCTTCACCTTCTCCATCTTCTCTTTCAGAGCCAGAAGAATTTGCCATAGGCATATCAGTATCCTTCTGCATTTCCCTTATGGTATCAGCCACTTCCTTGTGCAGTTCCTTCTCATCTCTCCAAGCCTCATCATCTTCAGGCACATCACTGCCATCTTCATTAACATCTTCTTCCTCATCCACTGGAGGTATTAGCTTAGCTTTGCTTCTGGTAACTATCATTGTACTTACTTCTGGTACAAAACATGGCCTAACCATGTGAGCTGCCACTACTGGGCCTTCATTCACATGAGCTCTCATCTCATTCTGGTGCCTGATCCAGAATGGACAGGCTGCTTTGCGATGTTTTACCTGGTTACAATAGTAACACAGTTCTTCACTATTGGGTCCTCGCCCTTGGTCTATTCTGGGATTATTTCTATAATCCTGATTCCCTGGCTGGTAATTCCCCCTTGGATTACCCTGTTAGTTGCATCTGGGATTGCCTTGGTAATTCCTTCTTGGATTACCTCTCCTTGCCATACCATTGTTATATCCACCAGGCCTACCATAGTGGTCCTGATCATTGTTTCTTCTTGGCTTGGGCTACACTTGATGCACCCGTACTTGCCTAGGTTCTCTTGCAGCTGTCCTTTTGTTGTAATAACAATTCTCAATAGAATGGTTATCCATTTTACAGATAGTACAATGTTTCTCCTTCATGTGGCATTCAGCTGTGATATGGCCTTCATTCTGGCATTTTGCACACCAAACACCCTTCCTCCAATGTGTTGCAGCCTCTGTGGCATACTTTTTCAAGATTTCTTCCAGTCTTTTCTCATAGTTGTCCCTCTTCATTTTTTCCTTCTTCTTGCTCTTCCTCTTGAGCTCTTGCTCTTCTTCTTCATCTGACTCATCTGCAGAGTCCTCATCATCCCTTTTATCTCTCCTGAGCATTCCCAATTGCTCTATTCTGTTGGCTGTTTCGATTGCCTCTTCCACTGTATTATGGGGTAGCATATCCACTTTCTTTTGTAATTCAGGTCTTAGTCCACTCACAAACTAGGTCTTCTGTAAACCTGGTGCTGGTACAACAACCAACTTTTTCATCATTAACTCCATCTTTTCCATGTACTCTTCAACAGTTTCATGCTTCTTTTGCCTTAACTGTTGTAAACTCCCATACACTTCATCCTCAGTTTTGCTTGTCCTGAACCGGAATGCTGTACTAAGGCCATTCCAAGTTAGGAAATGATTATTAGGAAACCTTGCATACCATTCACTTGCTTTCTTGATAAGTGAACAAGGAAACAGTCTCATCTTGGCATCATCGCCATTCTCATTGTTCACAATACACATGTGCTCAAATTGGCTGATGTGTACATCAGGATCCCATTTTCCTGCATATATTGGAAAAGGTGGTTTTGCCCATGTTGGAGGTACCGCCATTTGTGGCCCTACACCCTGCCCACTGACAGGTGCTGGTCCTCCTATTGGTGCTGGTCCTTGAGGACCTGCTGTTGTAGTGGTGGAACTCCCACCAGGTGTTGGCCCTTGAGCACTCCCTGCTACTGGCCCCTGTGTACTTACAGTATCCCCAACTCCAGTTGCACTACTTCCCACACTCCATGTCCCCCCAGAGCCAGATCCAAGCTGCCCACCTGATCCCCCTGAGCCGACACCTTTGTTGGCCTGTGATCCAAGACTCCACTTGATCCAGGTCCAACAGGTTGGGATGTCCTGGTTGTAGTCTCAACCTCAACTGTTGGGTCTACCTCTTCAGACTCTTCATCTTCCAAATTCTTCTCTCTGTTTTCATCTTCCAAGTTCATCTCTTGGATTTCTTCTTCCTCACTCATATAACTCAACTGTAGTGGGTTGGAGAGTCTGAACTTTGTGTTGGCTCTGCCATATCTTCCTCTTCTTCTTTGTCTTGTGATTCAGAAACTGGAGTTCCTGCTTTTGGTGTTCCATTGCCAACTCTGATCAAAGATTTCTGTCAAATCTTTAATCCAGGGATGCACCTCGGATCTTTCCCCTCGTGGCTGATATTCTTCTTGTATCAAATCCCTTAATCTTTCTTGTAAAGAATAAGAAGGAGTGGCATCCAACTCTTGGTATGGGTGATGTACTCTCTAGTCTTAATGGTGTGAGAGGTCCAGGTGATTCCCCTATGTCTATTCCTCTCTCCCAAAGATATAGATAATTAGCTTTCAAATAATTTTCTCTTTTTGCTGAATATCTGTGGAGTCTAGCTTCTCTTTCATCACTCATGTCCCATGTCTTTCATATCTTTAATGAGGCAATAACCAAAACTCTCTTCTGTAGTATCTCTCGTATATGCCTGGATTTCTTTCAAGCTTTAATGCACCCTTGGCTATACTAGAAGACTCCGTTACCATATAACCATATAGCAAGCACGTCTGGAAAGCTGTTCTTGGTGTAAGTTTGATCCACAGGATATCCTTAGGAATCCAATTCTTTACCAGTACAAGTTCTTCATGCATGTGAGTGTAAACATTCACTTTCCGTTCCTCCCAGCTTTCAAACTCCACTCGTTTAATGGATAGCAATGCTATCACATAAACCAGTGTTGATAACCAACTTGCTCTCCCTCTACAGGCCACTTGATAAATCTTTATCACTCCTTTCTCTTGACCCCACTCAGGATCAGCATCATGCACTCTCTTAAGAATGTTTTCCTTGCAACCGTCTGGCAATTCCAAGAACCTCTGAAAGAATTGTTTGGACAAATTTTCTTTCTCAATTCCACAGGGAATTTGATTCACATCAAATTCTTTGATTCTCCAACCACCATGATCCCACCAGATGCCTGTCACATCTGGTTGTTCTTGACTCAGTTCCCCAGTATGGTCGCCAAATGTCGAGCGGCTTTTACTCACCCATCCCTTCGCTATCCGAGGTGGAAACTCCAAGATAGAAGAGTTGGATATCTCTAAGCACTCAGCCCGCTCAGAACAATCAGTCATGACCTACAGCTAGTGTATCATGGGGGTACTTCCTATTTGTATTCCTTCTCACATTCATATTAGCAAGTTACCTTATTGTCTATGTTTAAGTATCAGATTGCTTCAGCAATCTACCAGGTTCATTTCACTCATCCACTCATTCCACAGCTTCACTCGGGTCTCTCTACACAGTGTGAGTATGAAATATGTATCAGATTAATATCTATCAAGTATCAGGCCAAAGCCATGGTGTCTCTAGTCTGCTCTACAGTACAACTCTACAGCTTGCATGAATCAAGCATCAACAGTTCGTGTCTCCTCCTCCACTGCGCTCTCCATCCCTCAGCTCCAGATCGTCCTTCTTTCCCCGATGACCAAGTCGTGATCCCAGAAGTGTCCCCCCTCCCTGTTGCTACTCTGCCTATTCTACCTGCAAGCTGTTCTAACCGCCTAACTAACTAACTGTCATCCAGACAGAATGCACGTTCCCTTTGCAGATGTCGTTCCCACACAGTCGTTCCCTGCCGCTAATAACCGTTCCCTGTTAATGCTGTGATGGGCTGTGCCAAACTGTGTCGGACTGTGACTATGCCAGGCTGTGACTGGCTGTGTCGGACTGTGTCGGGTTGTGTCGGGCTGTATCAGGATTTTCCAGCATTTCTGATGTGCGAAATTGTTTAAATTGGATAGATGCACGTGGTGCAATTTATAGCCTGAGGGGCGTTTATTAAACTGATTGAACTTATTGATTTAAGGGGCTTAGAGTCACCTTATTGAACTTGGTGATCCTATTTGGATTATGATTGGTATTTTGGCCCCTCCTTGCTAAAACAAAGTATTTAGGCACTAGGTTAGGGAGCATTGGCCCTTCCATCAGAGGTGGTTTGAACTCAGGCATTCGGTGAAGGAGGGGCATTGGGAGAGGAAGATTTTTCCTCTTCTTCCTAGGCTCGGCATGTGCCTTGTGAAGGGATTAAAACATATCCCGGCTATAGGCGGCTCGGGGGCCTAGGCGGTAGGAATTAGACAATAAAACAAAAGATTTGGAAGGCAGTTACTGAGTAGATTGTAGAATACCGTAGGACTTAGAAACACAAACTCGCCCTGTGAAGAGGAGTACGTAACTTCTCTTTGCCGGTAGGACTTAGATAGTGATCATAGCCATCATGTACGACCACGGACCCCCTGCACTAACCGCAGTCGGGTAGGCGGTTCAGTGAGCCCAACCTACACCGCAACTTACCACGACCCCCCTAGCTAATATGCCGTCACCCTGACCGCGCGCGCTCAGGGCTCACACATCTGCTCCGAGTGTGGGAGGATGGTCGAGTGAGGATTGTGCCCCATCCAACACAGCGGGCACGGTTAGTGCGGCATGCCCATGAGGAGTTGGGGCACATTGGGGTGCGACGCACTCACAGTTTACTGCAGGGGCAGTATTGGTGGTGTGGTATGCATATAGAGGTGCAACAATTCGTAGCTAGGTGCATGTTGTGTGACAGGGTGCGCGCTTCATTCAATGCCCCTAGAGAGAGAGAGAGAGAAGACTCCGGCCGAAGCCGGCGTAACTAAGAGTCACTTCGCCTTGTGGCTACTGCCCCCTTTCGGGGGTGGGCCCTACACCACAGCTGCATTATTTATGCATCATGGGATTAGGCTACCGATGGAGTCTTGACTTTGCACGACCGTTGCCATTGACGATGCACCATCACAAATACGTGTTGGTGATGACATTGGAGCATTTCTCCAAGTGGATCGAGTTGGTTCCATCGCCTGACAAGGTTAGTGAGGGGGCTGCGTGTGCATTCTTGGATTGTGTGCTTAGCTGACAATTGATAGAACAAGGCACTGCTAATGAAGGTACCTTCTTCAACACATCTCCCCCTGTTTTTCCCATCTATCAGAGTCGTCCCTACATTTTCATGTTGAATTTTGCAAGTTAGCTCGAGCTGGTGGATCTATGGTGGGAGAGGTAGCTTGGTCTTAGCAGGCCATGTTTCAATCTCTGCTTGTTTTGCCGTAGCAGCATCGGCACAATTGATAAAATCAGGCACTGCTAATGAAGGCACCTTCTTCAACACATTTCACCCTTTTCCCTCTTATCAGAATCGGCCCTAAATTTTCATGTTGAATTCTGCAAGTTAGCTAGTTGAGTGAACCTTCAATAGTTTGGAGTGAAAGTATCCAGAAACAGGTACCAGAGACAAGGAGAAGCTGTGGAATGAATACTTTTCTGACCCCAGTCAATGGTGGGACAATCGAGGCAAAAAGGTGAATGCCTGTTGGATTACAGAAAGTAGCAGACGCAATTCAGCATAGGAACTAGTGTGATAAGCTGAGTTGGGTGTTTCCTAGAACAAATCTAGGTTGTCATTGTCATATGCTAGCAGCAAGGCAAGGATGAATGCATGATTTGTGCAGAGGCATGGATAGCTGACAGGGATAGAGTGTGGGTCCAGAGAGTAGCAGATGCAATTGAGCATAGGAACTAGTGTGATAAGTTGAGTTGGGTGTTTCCTAGAACAAATCTAGGCTGTCATTGTCAGCTGCTAGCAACAAGCCAAGGATGTATGCATGATTTGTGCAGAGGCATGGATAGCTGAAGGAGCAGGGTAGAGTGTGGGCACAGATTCATCCAAGAGGGCCAGATTTCCAAGCACAAGATTACCTATGATTCCTTGTGGATCAATAGCTACAAGAAACCTGCATGGGTAGATGGTCAACTAAAGGCAGCAGATGCAGCGGCACAGTTGATAAAATCAGGCACCTCAACCATGACCACAGCTTCTGGAAGAGGATCGAAGAGGGAGTTCACAATGCCTCTTTTGGCACTTCTGTGTTGGGCTGCAGCCTGGGTAGCATTCCACCGTGGACAACACCCACAGGACCGCCAGAATGGAGAAATTCCATACCCAATAGATCTGCGCTTACTACCTCCATTCCATGCATGGATTGAAGGTGATGTTCAACGCAAGGTGAGTTCAGGTGAGTCCTATGATTTGGACATATGCCATTTATGTGTACCACCCTCCGTACAGGCCATGGGCTTGAAGTCTATGTATGCTAAAGACAATCACTTTCGAGCATTATCAAATGGGACTGGCGCCACAGACACGGCCCACATTTGATTCTGGAGTTGCTCACGGTATTCCAACAGGAAAGCGAAAACAGTGCAGGTATGTCCAGACGAGTGTTATCCCAATTGGTAATATGTGGGTGTTGTAAGAGAAAGAATTCAACTGGATTACGGAGTTCTTTGCCTAATTCTGTTCTTGTGTAGATGGGTGAGGTCAAACATGGCGGGCCGGAATGCCACAATGAAACGAGATGATTATGGCTTTCTCTTGGTTGACTTTAGTCGCATGTTACCTTGGATGGAGCAGCCTTGGACATTCCCAAGTCAGATGGAGCAAGTTTTTTTCTCGGATGGAAGAAGTTCACGAGGGAACTGGAAGGTGGTCCTTCACAAGGACCCTCAATCCCGATGAGTGGTTCACGATATTAGAGAACTGGCATTGGGTGATACAGACAGTTATGTTGGCATGGTGGCTCCTGAAATTCCACTGAACATCATTACTGAGCCTCCAGTTTATGTTCCTTTGAGTGAGGCAGAGGAATTGACTATTGCCAGTTCGAATGCACCTGCAAGGCAGAGGCAAAATGGTACAATTAGTTCCCTTAGAGAGAGGTTCAGATCGAGAGAGCAAATGACGAGGCATCGTTTGCTTGAGGGTGCAGGTCTTTGTCAGCATGTGAACGTGGAGACAGGTCCAACAGAAGAGCATTTGGGGAGTGAGAGAAGTTTTTTTTTTTTTTTTTTTTTTTCGTTTGTTCGTTTTTTCGTTCCCTCGCAGAGCTCCACATGGGGAGGTACGAGGCCACCTTTGCTATGGTCGAGAGTGGGTTTCTGGCATTGTTTGTTTTTTTCCAGGGTTTAAACTTGCCACAACATGGTACCTTGCATGGGTGGGAGTGACTGAACTGTTGGGTGGGCAAAATTCTAACAAACACACTTTCATTTATGACAGTGAACCCTATACAGTTATGAGAGTGACTTGGGTAGGAGACAGTGTTTGCATTCGGCCATCATTTACGTGAGTAAGGTTACATGTATGGCTTATGTTAGGTGCAATAAATTCTGAGTACGTACCATGATTTAGGATATGCAAATCACCTGTGTTTCTCGCTCTGCTTCCTTGGCCCTGGTCTTAGTCTTTAGTGCTCTCTCCTTGCTTAGTTTTTAGTACTTCTCTTGCAGCTTTTTGCCTCTGGTCTTGAAGCACTACCTTCCTCTATGGCACCGGGTTTGAGGTTATTTTTTCCTTATGTACTTCTTGTCCCCTTTATATAATAAAATTTCCAGGGCCTCTGTCCTATTCATTATATATGTATATATATATATATGACTTCCACCATAGTCATAATGATGACTGTATCTATTTTCACTCTCAATAGTAATGCACCACGTGGCAGAAATACAAATGTGTAGAAATACATAATAAAACACCCATCATGACACATGTCAATCTCGTGAAGGACCACGTGTAAAAACTGCAACGCGCCGCGTGCTGCAACCGGATTAGCACGCCTGTAGTCATAGTTCACAGTCATGGAGAGCGAACACTCTGCCAGGTGTCATTTTTTGTATCGAGCACGTGTCACTCTTGCACAGCCGCTAACATGGACTACACTGTCCGTTCAGTCATTCAGTAAAGCCAGCGTGTACGACTATGAGCGCGTTGCTCAGGCGTCACGTCACACAAAGCCCGACGACTGTCACTTACGACTTCGTGGCAGCCACGACTACCATGTCACAACTAACTAGGCTTTTACGTCAGCAGAGTCAGGGAGTTGTAAAGGTTCATATTTGCATTTGCAGTCATAACACAGAGTCCTAAAAGCCAACTTTTCTTATAGTGCATGAGGATAACTCCCCCCAGGGCCCATTATTAACTTTGGGCCCTGGATTGACACCTTGGCAAACTCAAGTGTCAATACATAACAACTAGTTATTTCCTAGGTAGTTTCACACTAGCTACCTATAACTAGATATTTTTATACTAACTAGTAAATTAACTAGTTTCACATTAACTAGTGAACTAGTTAATTTAACTAATATTAAAATCCACTTGACAGCTGTCGTGCGCATACATATCGCTACACAACTATATCGCTGTCCAATTCACACATTACATATGCACACCATACACTAGTTTGCCACAATTAGCCCCATAGTTGGTGGTTAGGTCCTTCTAACTCTAGATAGCTTCAAGATGTAATAGCCACAGCCTCATTAAGTCCTCTACCACTGTCCTTATTGTACTCAAATTCTATAGACCAAGAGGTCGGGTACAAGAGTAGCCCCATCGTTAGTCGCCGTCTTGCAGTCTGTGTACTTGAGCCAGGATCTTGTGTATTGGTCTCCTAGTAGCTTGGCCTTGCGTTTCTTGTTAGCCTTCCATAGTTGTATCCACTCCCACTATCCAATGCAACGCAGATATAACCAATCCCCATCAGGAACCATCTCAAGAGGTGGTGTCAAGTATCCCATGTGTCAACTTCTTGAACATCGATCATATACCAGCATGGTGGCTGCCCTTCTGGCAGACCCACACAACATGCACCTCAAACTTGCAGGTATAATCACTGTCAAGTTTAGGTCAATCCTGCCATCAACATTCAGAATGTGACATGGTGCGCACTTACACACATGGTCCTTCCAAGTCATGTCATCCCGACCTTCCAAGATCAGGACTCCTGAGGGCAACACCTCCCGAACCCTTAAAATTATACGTCATGCAGTCACATCCAAGATCATAGGAGCAGTCTGCTGCAGATAAACATAGTCACCAAGATTAAACCTCTGAGCCCCGGGACGATAGCCCCCACCACGTATAGTGGGCCGTGGCATACCTCAATGTATCGCGGTGTTGTGCAATGGAAAGGTTATCGAAAGCCATGGGGATGACATTCTTGAACAACTCCGCATGCTGATCACATGCACGTGCATGTCCGGATCGTCAAGATTGAGGACTGGAGCAGCATCTCTACAAATGGCTGCATGCAAATCCGGCTCTCGGCCAAAGAGAAGGGAATATGTGAGAATGAGGCAAGTGATGCGTGCTTGCTGAACCTATAGCCCATGGCTAACCAAGGTAGCTGAAGGTCTCAATCTCCAAGGTGTCTCTTCTGCAAGCCATACATGTGCAAACCCCTCTTAACCGTCTGCACAACCCTCTTTGCCAAGCCATCGGCATCAGGATGATCCCGAGAAGTCAGTTGACCTTCTACCCACTTGTAGCTACTGATCCAGAGGGAATCAGAAGCAATCTTGTGTTTGAAATCTGGCCCTCTTGGATGAATATGGACCTCTATCCCTGGTCCTTCAGCTATCCCTGCCTGTGTACATTCATGAATACATCCTCAGCCTTGCTACTAGCAGCTGACACTAACGGCGTGAAGTTCTTCCAGCAAATAACCCAACCCTACTTGTCAAAGTCACCCAAACCACCCCAAATCCACCCAACGACCTAACTTACAGAATTCAATATGCATCTCAGGGCAGAGTCTGATGAGAGGGCAAAACAGGCTGAAATAGGTCGAAGAAGAAGGTGCCCTCATGACCACATTGTCCTTGACCTTGTGTCATGACCCATGGACAGAGCTGGAGTGTGCCAAGCCTATCAAGCAAGTAAACAGCGAGAGATATCTTACATGCGAAGACCGACCCACAGCCACCAAGCTGCATATAAGAGCACGACAGCTATGCAGGTTTTCCAGTACACAGAGGGTAAATTGACAAAGGTGCTGGTGCTGCAAACCTTTAGAGAATGAAAGAATGTATAGTCTCCGATGTCCAATTGAAGCTCAACCTGAGGTAACTGGGAAGGAGGTTGGTGACCAGCAAATCTACGCTGATTCTTCCATGGCATGTAGAAGTGATAAAAACCCAACTGGTGAAGACAATTGTATCATGTCTATTGTCCTTTACCTCTATCCGTCCTGGTGGAAGCCAACGGCATATGCAATAAAGACTTTGCTTGTGACTGTAAAGTACACAAAATTCATACTGAAGGGTCAGTTCAGCTCTCCAGCACTATTCAGGCAGCAAATACAATACGGAGGGACTGCCAGAAAATCTGGAGTTTTCAGTTTAGGGTCCAGTCCTATCCTCCAACTGACTGTGAATTAGGACAACTCAGACCAGAAAAACAGGCTTCATATGAACTTGCACCTGATGAAGATTATATGTGAGCCTGGGACTGAAACTAATTCTTCAAATGAGATGCGTTTGGCCGGACATATGAGGAACAAAAGCTTTCCCTGGCTCAAAGCTGTGCCGAGTTGTTGGGGACTGGTGATTACAATGGATGCAAAATACCCTTGGAGTACTAACCCTGCTGATCCCATCCTGGGGTTTCAGACCAACAAGCAGTTATTGAGATGTCCTCATTGACCACTCCTTGTCAGCATTCCTTACTCATAGCTAGCATACTAAACCTCCCAGAGTCACCTGTGGTGTTTTTACCCACCACAGGCTCTCCATAGAATTGAATTTCTGCTTTGGAGTTCGTAGTTTTCACCAGTGTTTCTCTCTGGGGATTCCCTCCGAATGAAGGAGTGGTTAAGGCAGAGATTGTTTGCTGCGGACAGTGGCTTCAACACCTCCACAGCATCTATCTCATATAGATCGTTGGTCTCAGGTGCGCCCAGCTCATTGCTTTTTTGGCTTGGAGCGCATACACTTGAAACTGGCATACCAAACCAACTTGAAACCGAATCATACACACCTCTCAGAATTTCGACTACAAACCCATCCCCAAAATTCTACTACTCTCTGTAATCCAACAGACATTCCCCTTTTTGCCTCGATTGTCCCACCTTTTCGGATTTGACTGACCATGAACACAAGAGGACCTCTTGTGTGTGCTGCTTGTGTCTGTAGTCAGGTAATGTCGGATTGGTCAGTGAGAACCACCACAGTGCAGCTGAGCGGGCAGAGATTGAAACATGGCCTGCTAAGACCAAGCTGACTCTCCCAATAACCTTGTAAACATCAGGAAGAATTATACCAAATTATCATGGTACTAACAGGAGCCAAGGGCCCACATTTGCAGGATGGACAAACTTCTTCACAGAAAAAGCCACACCTTGCGATTGCGGTTGTCCCACCATCGTGAAGGATCTTGAAAAAACTCATGCCAGCTCTGCTCCGTGCTGCAAATTTAGGGCAGAGTCTGATAAGAGGGCAAAACAGGCTAAAATAGGTCGACGAAGAAGGTGCCCTCACCACATTGTCCTCGACCTTGTGTCATGACCCATGGAGGATTTGACTGACCATGAACCCAAAAGGACCTCTTGTGTGTGCTGCTTGTGTCTGTAGTCAGGTACTGTCGGATTGGTCTGTGAGAACCACCACGGTGCAGCTGAGCGGGTAGAGATTGAAACACGGCCTGCTAAGACCAAGCTGACTCTCCCAAGAACAGTGAGCTCCCAGCCGAAACCTTCTCGCACACATACCCTAGCGTTTCTAGGGTTGCTTGCTTCAGATGCGAGGTTGCTCCAACTGCGGGCCTCCCATGCATGTTTGCCCTCCCTCCCTCTCGCTCGCTCGCTCGCTCTAAGTCCCAGCCCTTTCTCTCTCCCTCCCTCCCTCCCTCCCTCCCGCTCGCTCGCTCGCTTGCTCTAAGTCTGTTCACGGCTACTGTGATGGGCAACTTTTTAAGTTTTTTAACCTTTTTGCAAACCCTATAAGCAACTTTTTGATTTTTTTTTATTTTTTGATTTTTTGGAAAGGAAACCTCAGCCCCTTGAGGGAGGGGGGGGGATTAACCCCCTTTCATTTATGGGACATGAGACCTATAGGACAATCAACGCCCAACACTCCGTCACGAACAATCCCACACACGGGGTAGGGTAGCGGGTTTGAACCCCGAACCACCATGGCGACACACTGTGCACTTACCAGCCGATGTGTTTTTTTTTAATCTTCTGCACTTTGATTCTTTTTTTTTGTTTTTTTTTAAATTCATTGTAGTGGTCAGAGTCTCCGTTTTTTCAAAATATACATATTCATATATTATAGAAGAAGAAGAAGGTGGACGCGTTGCCGAAGCAAGCGTAACTTATGGTGTCACTTGACCCAGAAGGGCTACTACCTTCCGGTAGGAAGGTGGACACCTTTGTAACAACCAACAGGGTGGTTTGAACCCACAACCACTCGTGTAAGATGGTATCATATATTATATATATAACCAGAAAAACATGTGTCGACACGTGCAATCATGTAGTGATTCATCCATGTGATGATCTGGCAACATGCATTAGAGTGAGAGTCATGAAAACATATGTCCGTCTAGCAATATGCACACGTCATTCCAGTGTAGCCATGACCTTGACTGGTAGTCATATCCGCCATGCCAATATTCGTGGTCAAACATGTTTGACCTGTGTTGCGTAGAGTCCGGAGTCATGCAGTCGCACATACACCTTCCCCAAACCTGCATTATGACTTCAAAGGCATTTACGACTGCAAATGGCATTTCTGCCACAAATCTGTCATGACTGCGCACCCATGGGAGTCATAAAAGCCGCAATCTATTGTAGTGATGGCAGACGCGGTGAGGCTCATATTTCTCGAGTTGAGCCTCCCGCGTCTGGCTATGGCCCCGCACTGTAGATTCCCCAAAGCCTTGGGGTGCAGTTGGCTTGACTCCAAATTTTATGAGTGATAGTTGAGTTTTATGGTATGTGTGAATTTGCAGTGAGTTCGTGTGAGCTTGTTTCCATTTCATTGTGGCAGACTAATGTGTGGTGTGCATATGTGTGGATTGGACACCAATATAGTTATGTAGTGATATGTATGCGCATGACAATTTGCAGCCCCTTGTGGATGAGCTCAAATTGTTGTGGGAAGTTGGTGTGGAGGCATTGGATGGAAGCAGCTCAGTGGGGCAATAAGCATTTCATATGACTTGGCCATCTTGATGTGTTCAATCCACGACTTTCCAGCTTATGGGTTGCTACTAGGATGCGCACACGGAGGATACAAGACATGCCCAGCTTGCGGCCCTAATGTTGTTTCCAGGTACTCTATATGCAAGAAAGTTTTGTATCTTGGTCATAGGAGATACTTGCCTACTGTTCATCCCTACATGAATAACTCATCCCACTTTATTGGACATGTAGAACATAGAGAAGCTCCTATGGTGGTCACTGCAAGTGAGCAATTTGACCGTGCTACAGCCAAAGAGTTGTATCTTGCAAGGGGAGGTGTTTAGGGCCACAACATACATCGCTGTCCAACCACACTTCCTAGCATATAGTCCTAGAAAGCCATGCCACAATCGCCCCCCTAGCTGGTGATTAGGTACCTCTAAGACCGGATAGCTTGCTAGTATCCACCCCAATAAGATCATCGTTTGGTCTTCAATCGCACAAGTCCCAACACTTGAAGTCGATAGATCAAGAAGCCGGGTGCAAACGTAGCCTCATCGTTAGTCGCCTTCATGCAATCCATGATCTTCAGTTGAGTATCCATGGCATTGAAGCCCCACTAGCTAGACCTTGGATCACTTGTTCACCTCACCATTGTCATGCCAACTACCTCTATCCAAGGCATCATGGACACAACCATTCTCCGATAGGAACCTCCTCAAGTGGCGGTGTCAAGCATCCCGTGTGCCACCCCCTTGAGCATTTGTCACACACCAACATGGTTGCGGCGCCACCAGCATGCCCACATAACATGCAATGCAACCCTGCAGATACCACTGCAAGGTTGGGATCTATCCTCCCATCCACATGTGGAAGGTGACATGGTGCACAATTGCGCACATGGTCCTTCCATACCATGCCATCTCGACCCTCCAGAATCAACACTCCTGAAGGCAATACCTCTCTGACCCTTAGAATCACACGTCCTACTGTGACATCCAAGGTCGTAGGCGCTGTCTGCTGTAAATACACATAGTTCCCAGGGTGGAAACGCCGAACACTTGGCCGATATCCCCCTCCACGTGTAGTGGCGTACCTCAATGTGTCTCGGTGTTGGGCAATAGCAAGGTTCTCAAAAGCCATAGGCATGACTCTCTTGAACAACTCTGCCCGCTGGGCACATGCTTGTGTCCACACATCCGGATCATCAAGGTTGAGAACTACTGCAGCCTCCATGCGAATAGATGCAGGCAAATTTGGCTCTCGGCTGAAGAAAAGAAAGTAAGGTGAGAAGGAGGCAAGTGAAGCTTGTTTGCTGAACCTATAGCCCATAGCTAGCCAAGGCAATTGAAGGTCCCAATCTCCTAGGTGTCCCTTCTGCAAACCGTACTTGCGCAAACCTCTCTTGACTGTCTGAACAACTCTCTCCGCCAAGCCATCAGCCTCGGGATGATCCCGAGAAGTAGTGCGGTGATCTATCAAGGCTTGCTCACACAAAGACTGAAACTCCCCCAAGAACTCTCTCCCCTGGTCCGTGAGTATCTCGGCTGGAACACCAAAATGGCTAAGCACCCTGGGGGGTGCACTCCTCATTAAATGTACCAGCCACGTGCGTGCACAGGAGGGGGTATTTTAAACCCCCCCATGTACAACATTATACATACAGAGGGGGATTTAAAACACCTTAAATATAATTTTACAGGAGGGGGTTGTTGAGTTTTAAGGGGTAGTGTAGTGGTAAGAGCAGTGTTTAGGCCGCGATGTACCGCGGGATCAAATCGCGGGATCATCCTTTTGTTTGTTTGTTTGTTTTTTTTTTTTTTTTTTTTTTTTTTTTTTTTTTCTATCCGCGATCTTTCTCCCCTTCCCTCCCGCAGCTTTCTCTTTTCCCTCTCCTCCTCTTATCTCCTCTCCACTCCTCTCCCGCGTTCGCCTTCCCTTCCGCGGGCTTTCTCTTTTCCCTCCTCTCCTCTCCCCTCATCTCCACAGGGCATGGTATTCTTCGTGATGTTTACAAGGTTTAGAGGAGAGTGAGCTTGGTCTTAGCAGGCCATTTTGTGGTGGTTTCTCAAAGACCAATCCGACATTACCTGACTACAGACACCAGCAGCACACCGAAGCGATCCTTTTGGGTTGATGGGAGGGCAAATCCTCCATGGGTCATGACACAAGGTCAAGAACAATGTGGTGAGGGCACCTTATTCTTTGACCTATTTCAGCCTGTCTTGCCCTCTCATCAGAGTCGGCCCTGAATTTGCAGCACTGAGCAGACCTGGCATGAGTTTTTAGAAGATTGACAATGGTGGGACAACTGCAATCGCAACGTGTGGCGTTTTCTTAAGGTACGATGTGAAGAATTTTTTCCATCCTGCTATTGCGGGCTCTTGCCTCCTATTAGTACCTGATTTGGTATTCTTCCAGATGTTTATAAGGTTCTTGGGAGAGTCAGCTTGGTCTTAGCAGGCCGTGCTCAACTGCACCGTGGTGGTTCTCACTGACCAATCCGTTGTTACCTGACTACAGACACAAGTAGGCACACACAAGAGGTCCTCTTTTGAGTCAGTCCAAACCAGGAAGTGGTCAGAGGTACCAATATCAGTTATGTCGATCAACACATTGGCACACTGGGGGAACAATTTTTTGTCCATTATGATATAGTCCACAATGGAACGTTCCCCAGTTTGGGATTTCTCACGAGTCCACTGCACTTGGTCACCGCTTGTCCTGTTATTCAAGGTCAAAAGATGAAGCTCTTCCAGACAGTTAATTAACCGTCTACCATTAGAATTCAGCTCGTCCTCACCAGAAGGCCCAGTGATATCGTCCTGATGGAGCCCTTTGCCCACCCGGGCATTGAAGTCACCCAATAGCACCACCTGACCTTTGGCAAGGAACGAAGCACAGTCCAGTTTTACATCTTCGAAGGCTTTGTCTGCATCAGCACTAAGGGTCCCCTCTGTGGGCATGTAAACACAACCCACAAAGAGGTCCTTCGTACTCAAGCCGCCCTTCAGATTCAGTTTTAGCCAGATACTATGCTCGTACCTCAAACCCTTCGGCGGTTCTTGAGGGCTTACAAGAACTGCTTTGCCTTCAGTTTGAAGGACTTAGGAGCACTGAAGGGTCAAGAGATTCGCATTGAATTGGCTACTGCCACGCCAATCTTTCGGAGACCCTATAGATATAGTGACATGGAGAGGTCCTTGATTCAGATGAGAACTCAGGACCTTTGGGAGGCTGGTTTGGTCGAGCTATCTGGGGGAGAGTATGCTTCAGCCACAGTGATGCCAGCCAAGAAGGATGTCTATGGCAATTGGACGGAGAGACGTATGTACGGTGATTACCGGCCTGTAAATCGTCAGACCAAGTCTGATAGGTATGCCATGCCGACACCAGAGGAGATCTTTGATGCCATTGGGCATGCCAAGGTCTTTAGCACTTTGGATTTACGATCCGGATATCATCAGTTGCCAATCAAGGAGGCAGATAAGCCGAAGACGGCATTCTGGGGGATCCATGAGCACGGGAAGGATTGCCTATACCAGTGGCGGTTCTTACCATTTGGGCTGAAGAACGCTCCGGCAGAGTTTCAGAGAGTCATGGACAGGATTCTAGCAGGGGTGGAGTTTGCTCGGTGCTACATAGATGACATCATCATCTTTAGTGCTACGGTGGAGGAGCATGAGAGACACCTTCAGGCGGTATTTGAGCGCTTGAGGGCGTACGGATTGAAGTTACATCCCGGGAAGTGCAAGTTTTTCCACAACCAAATTGAGTATCTGGGTCACATGATATATCCTGGAGGATTGGGGGTACAACAGACTAAGGTAGAGTCCATTGCATAGATTCCACGCCCCATGGATGTGAGCCGAGTTTGAGCTTTCATGGGGTTAGCAAACTATTATAGACGGTTTGTTAAGGGATTTAGTGCCATTGCAAAAGCTCTAACCAAACTGACCAAGGTGGACCAGGAGTGGCAGTGGGAAGATGAGCAAGAACAAGCTTTTCAAGAGCTCAAGGCGAGGTTGACCTCGGCGCCCATCTTGAGACGACCTATCAGGGGGCGTCCTTTTCAGCTGCATACAGATTGGAGCATGCTGGGGCTTGGAGCGGTGCTCACACAGGTGGATGATGAGGGAAGAGAGTTCATAGTGGCTTATGCTAGCCGCTCAAACAACGCTGCAGAGACTAAGTATAGCTCATATGAGGGAGAATGCTTAGCTGCAATGTGGGCCGTGGCACACTTCAGGTGCTATCTATATGGCAACCTCTTCACCCTTGTCATGGATCACCAACCACTTAAGTGGTTGATGGAGTCAGACAAGCTTACGGGGAAGCTTGCACGGTGGGCACTCATCCTTCAAGAGTATGACTTTTAGGTTGTGCATCGACCAAATTTGGTCAATCGGGATGCAGATGGGTTGAGTCGCAATCCATGCATGAGCCAGCAGGATGACACTGGAGCTCGGTGGCATGGTGAGACGGACGAGGAGATGGTGCCCGGATGGCATGCATCTGCATTTCTGTGTATCTTAGCAGCGGAAGGCCAGGTTGGACCTGCAACAAGGATGACTGTAGATCAAGTGTCGGAGGACCCTGAGGCCAGCAATGAGCAAGGTGGCGCCAAATATATACTTGAGGATTCCGCTGTGTTGGACTATCTCCGCACTGGAGACATGGTAGCCATTGTGACTGCCAAAGAGAGGGATCGGATCCTACAACGAGCCAAGAGGTTCATGTGGGAGGGGACACACCTGCTCCGAGTGTGGGAGGATGGTCGAGTGAGGATTGTGCCTCACCCAACACAGCGGGCACGGTTAGTGCGGCATGCCCATGAGGAGTTGGAGCATTTTGGGGTGCGACGCACTCATAGTTTACTGCAGGGGCAGTATTGGTGGCGTGGTATGCACACAGAGGTGCAACAATTTGTGGCTAGGTGCATGGTGTATGACAGGGTGCGTGCTTCATTCAACGCCCCTACTCCACAATTGCATCCTCTTCCGATCATGGGATTGGGCTATAGGTGGAGCCTCGACTTCGCAGGGCCGTTATCACTGACCATGCGCCACAACAAGTACGTGTTGGTGATGGTAGAGCACTTCTCCAAGTGGATCGAGTTGGTTCCATTGCCTGATAAGGCTAGTGAGGGAGCTGCGTATGCATTCTTGGATTGTGTACTTAGCTGATTTCGGTGCTCTAGCTGAGGTACTCACGGACCGAGGGAGAGAGAGTTTTTGGGGGAGTTTCAGGCTTTGTGTGACAAGGCCTTGGTAGACCACCGCACCATTTCTCGGGATCATCCTGAGGCCGATGGCTTGGCAGAGAGGGTTGTTCAGACAATAAAGAGGGGTTTGCGCAAGTATGGCTTGCAGAAGGGACACCTAGGAGATTGGGACCTTCAGTTACCCTGGTTAGCCATGGGCTACAGGTTCAGCAAGCAAGCATCACTTGCCTCCTTCTCACCATACTTTCTTCTCTATGGCCGAGAGCCGGATTTGCCTACATCCATTCGTAGAGAAGCTGCTACAGTTCTTAACCTTGATGATCCGGACATGTGGGCACGTGCATGTGATCAGCGTGCAGAGTTGTTCAAGAAAGTCATGCCCATGGCTTTCGAGAATCTTGCATCGTGATACGTTGAGGTATGCTACCATACGTGGTGGGGGCTATCGTCCTGGGATCCGGAGATTTAACCCTGGTGACTATGTTTATCTGCAGCAGACTGCTCTACGACCTTGGATGTGACTGCAGGGACGTGTTATTTTGAGGTTCGAGAGGTATTGCCCTCAGGCGTCTTGATCTTGGAGGGTCGGGATGGAATAACTAGAAGGACCATGTGCGTAATTGTGCGCCATGTCACCTTCCGAATGTCGATGGCAAGGATTGACCCAAACCTGGCAGTGGTACCTGCAAGTTTGAGGTGCATGTTGTGTGGGTCTGCTAGAGGGGCAGCCACCATGCTGGTGTGTGATCGATGCTCTAGAGGTTGGCATATGGGATGTTTGACTCCACCTCTTGAGATGGTTCCTGATGGGGATTGGTTATGTCTGCATTGCATTGGATAGTGGGAGTGGATACAACCATGGAAGGCTAACAAGAAATGCAAGGCCAAGCTACTAGGAGCCTGAACACACGAGATCCTGGCTCAAGTTCACAGATTGCAAGACGACGACTTAACGATGGGGCTACTCTTGTACCCGGCCTCTTGGTCTATAGAGTTGAGTAAAATAGGGACAGTGATAGAGGACTTAGTACGGCTGTGGCTATTACATCTTGTAGCTATATGGAGTTAGAAAGACCTATCCACCAGCTAGGGGGGCGATTGTGGCAGACTACTTTATTGTCCATATATGTGTGGTGTAGTTTGGACAGCGATGTAGTTGTGTAGCGATACGTATGCGCACAACAGCTCTCAAGTTAAATAAACATAGTGTGAAACTAACTAGAACAAAGCTAGTTATTTGTATTTAACACTTGGATTTAGTTCAAGTGTTAAGTCAGGTGTCAAGTTTAGCTTAAAACCTGAACCATCTTATCTTTAGGGAGAATAGGATGTTGTGGGGTGGAGTCCCCATAGCTTGGGATGCCCCTGGCTCGACTCTTAGTTTAACGAGTGATGGTGTTGTATTTCATGTCCTTGACTAGGCATGAAATCCCCCCTGGCAAAAAAAGGCACGTTCCTCCTGTCCATGAAGTTTAGTTTTCAATCATTGTGGCAGACTACTTTATTGTCCATATATGTGTGGTATAGTTTGGACAACGATGTAGTTGTGTAACGATACGTATGCGCACGACAGACTTCTTTCCAAAGGGGATTCAAATCCAAACTATCTCCATATCTAGGGTCCCTTCTGACCAGTTTCAGCCTGTGCCTGCCGGCCCTCAACCTCTAACCATTAGAGGGATTTTTATTCAAGTTTGCAAAAAGAGCCAAAAGCCCCTGGATCCATTTGTATGGGTCACTTCCTCGAGGCCCCGCCATCGCGGAGTTCATTTCTCATACCGATATACTAGGCCATCAAATCCTACCTTAATCACCTCATGATACTTAATCTCCACTCCTGGACATCCAGAGCCTAGGAGCGGACTCAACGTCCCTTAAAAGGGTCAAAAATAAAAATTGGCTCGCAAACTTCCTTTCAAACGATTCAGTGATTTTCCTGCAAGAGCACAAACTAGATCAGCTTAAAATAGATAGTCTGACTGACCACATGTGGCCTCTAGCCAATGCTCTGTGGAAACCTACGTTGGAGGGTACAAGGGGGGGGAATGCAATTCTTTTGTCCCCCTCCCTTCAACCATATCTTTCTGTAGACTCCATTTGGCTCCCAGGAAGACTCCAATTTCGCTCTCTCACCCTTCCCAACAATTCACGCACCATAGGACTAGTGAATATCTATGCGCCAAACACTTCAGCTGAACGATCTGAATTCTGGTCAACTCTAAACACCAAAATGAGGGACCAGCCTGCAATTGGCAGCTGGATTTTATCGGGTGACCTTAACGTGTGAAGCCCGCAGGATAGAAGGGATTCAACCCCAATCCATAAGAGATGGATCAATGGTTCTCATGTATGCAAAACTATAGGCTGGCGGAGGCCATGGCCAGGCTTTGGGCCTACAATTCACTTGGACCAACAATAGAACTCTTGCAGATCTCTACATGGCGCATCTCGACAGAACCTATATCTCCCTTGACCTGGTTCAACGCTCAAGAAGGCTCCCTCAGGAACCAATCCCTTTAGGATTCGACCATGCTCTGATCTATTTGATAGTACAATTTGCGGACTCAAAACGTCGTGGCAGAGGCATGTTCAAAATCAACAACTTGTTGCTGAAGCTGCCTTCCTTTAAACAAGGTCTTGGGCAAGCTTGGGCCAGGGCTAGTCTTCCCAATCAAAATCCCACCAAAAATTTCTTGGCTAAACTCAAAGCTGTGAATGTAGAGAGTCAAAAAATGAGCCTCGCCCTGGCTATCATTAGGAAAAGAAAGGTGGCTACCTTGACAAAGTGCCTGAAAGTTTGTCAATCAAGATTGGAGTCAACCCGATGTGATGAATATACATACCATACCTATGTTGAGGCCAGATGTACCCTTGACTTCCCACATAAAATACAGGAGAGAAAGCTCAAGCTGCAGGCTGGGGTTAACTGGTCTACCAAGGGCGAGAAAATGACAATTTTTTTTTTTTGACAAAACCCGCACGTAGGGCAGCTCAAACCATCACAGAACTCATCGATCAACCTTCTGGCCTTTCTGCAACCACCCCCAAAGCAATGGCTGAACTTTCCAGCAAACATTTCCAGCAGCTCTTCAAGAATGACCACGCTGACCTCAACCCTTCTCCCACACAGATCGCTTTTCTGGCCCACACACCCACCATCCTTTCGGGTCAGAAAACCTCATCTCTAGAAGGGGATTTGACTGATACGGAGCTTGAGGAAGATTGTAAAAAACTTCAAAATGATAAGTCCCCGGGGATGGATGGGCTCTCTGTAGAGTTCTACAAGGCTATGTGGTCTGATATCTCCTTCGATTTTATGGAAATGGCAAATCATCTGTTTTTACAGGGTCCCAAGCTCCAGCGATGTCACGTGGGTGTCATCACCTTGCTGTTTTAAAAGGGGGGCTAGAACTAATATGTCCAATTACAGACCAATCACCCTGCTGAATGTGGCATAAATTATAGCGAAAGCACTGGCTCTCAGACTGCAGCCTCTCTTGCCCTCTCTAATTTTCCCCCATCAAACAGGGTTCATAAAAGGGAGATTCATCCTAGACAATTTGCTTTCAATACAAGAGGTCCCTGAATTTGCTTTCAGATCCAACCAGCCATTGCGATGCTTCTCCTGGATTTTGAAAAAGCGTTTGATAGGGTAGAATGGCCCTTCCTCCTTGCAGCCTTGGCAAAGATTGGCTTTCCGCCGGATTTCTGCAGATGGGTGCACAATCTTCTAACTACCTCTTCCAGTAGGGTTATTGTCAACGGTTTCATATCCTCCTCCTTCCCTTTGCAACGATCTGTCCGACAGGGGTGCCCACTGGCCCCTTTCCTTTTTCTGGTAGTGGCTGATACCCTTGGTTACCTGCTGGAGCAGAACCAAACATTAAGGGCCTCCGTATCACCAACTACATTACAAGACAACCTACTTATCTTATAGACTCGATGTTTGTTGATGATACATTTCTCATGCTTCAAGCCACTGTGGAAAATCTGAACTCTGCGGGGGACACGCTTAATTCTTTTTGTCAAGCCTCGGGTTTCAAGGTCAATTGTTGGTATCTATGGGCCTTTTTGGTTGTAGGACTTGTGAGCTGGATAGGTGGAGTAGAGTGGTGTTCGTCTAATTTTCCTTTGCCTTTGATGGTAGAGAGCTTCTTTTGTTGATGTAGGTGGGCTCTAACTTCCTCTTGCATTGGGTCTCTGTTGATGTCCAAGCTGGAAGGAGAGACAGGTCTTGGACTCGATTGTAATGTGTCATGATAGTTTGGGGGCTGTAACGGAGCTGGTTGACTTCCAAATGGCACAAATTGGTGTGCACGGCTAGAATATTGTCGATATTTGCCCCCCCCCCCCCCCCCCCCCACGAGCCCTGACATCGCTTTTTGGCGATACACAGCGGTTTCTTGCGACGCCCAGGGGTGGGCTACTATTTTGCATTGAATTGGGGGTGGATTTTTGTTTTTTCCCTGGTTTTTTTGGGGTGTTGGGAGACCACACGACAGCCATTGCTCTTGTAGGTGCACAAGTCTTGTTTACTGCATGATCATTATGAGCAAGCATGAGTTGAGGGTGAGGCCGGTGCAGCACAAAATGAAATACGAGGTGAAAGATGGAAATATATTTACAAGCAATAAGCATAAATGTTTTGCTCACAAGGGTTCAGACGTAGGCTGACTCCGTGATCTACACTCTGACTAGGACTACTCATCCTCAGAGTCATCGGAGTCATGGCTATCCGATGAGCCTGATGACTCCGTGGAGGATATTACATCACTAGCACCCGGCCGGCCCTGCGCCGGAGCACCTGAAAGGGATCCCTGAACCCCCACAAAGCTCTCATCCAATCCCTGGCCATGGTCCCCCCCCCCCCTCTCATCCATTCTAGTGCCCTGTAGTGATGCAATGATCCCCTCCAAGTTGACCATGTTGTTCATGAGAGATTTCCAACCATGGTCCTTGCAGTGTCGCACTCTATCCGAGAGGGCTTCCTCTTAAACACGCGTTGCTACACATGCCACAAATTAAAGTCAGTTCCTCACGATGTTGGAGCCAGAAAGAAGACAACACAAAATATATAGAGAAATATGACTTACAAATTGAGTGATACAACCCTCGGATCCGCCGGGGCCCCATTTGTGGACATAGTCGTGCTTCTCAAGGTGGAGTGTTGTTGCGGGGCGTGCCTTCTCAAAACTGGCCTTCTTTGCCGCATCATTCTCTCCCGCAATGAGCGCATCCCACGATACCTATGCCCCCCCCCCCCCCCCCCCCCCAATTAGTGAATCACACACATACGTTGCATCGAATCCACCTCATTAATGCACATGCAACAAATGGAAGGTGAAATGATTCAAGGATTTGTCAACCTATGTAATTCCAAAAGGTGGTTTGGGTGCGACCCCCTTCACCATTGCATTCCGAATGGTCTCTCCGGCACGGTACCTCTTGTCCTTCAAGTTCCGCCCCACCATCTCCATCAGCCTTATGTCACTCCAATTGCCTGGAAACCCGCGGCGGTCTATCTCCTTCACAAACGCCCGCCTCTTGCCATAGTCCTGTTGAGCCCACTCAAGGTACCAGGGGAACCACTGCAATGCGAGGTCGAAGGCCTGCTTCTTCATAACCTCCTAGTACTCACCGCAGGGCATATTGACCTCCACCGGTGGCACCACAATCTTTGCCAACTCCGGGTCTTTTGCCCCCCGGGATATCTTATTTTTCCCACCTTCTCCCTTCTTTGCATCCTCCTTCCCCTACTCCTTTGTTACCCCACTGCCTTTCCCCGCATGCACGATCGCCTCTTCATGTCCACGGGACTTTTTCTTCTTCTTCTGCTTCTCGTGCCCCTTCTCGACGACTATATCCTTCCCCTTCCCCGCTACTTCCTCTCTCTCCTTCTCCTTCTCCCTTCTCTCTCTCTCGTCGGCAACCCTTTTATTGATGGAAAAAAGAACCTCGGGAGGTCGAGGTCTCTTCTTCTTACCTTTGGTGTTCGGGTCCCTCACGAACACCACGTGCCCTTCCTCATTGGCAACCTCACTGGGCTGCACCAATGAGGCCAAGAATGCCACTGCCTCCTGAAGACAAATAACCCCCCCAAACTCAAAAAAAAAAAACAAACAACAAAGAAAAACATGCATGCAAAGCAAAGGACAAAACATGGAATGGGCAAGGTGCGACGGATGTACCTTTGCAACCTTGGCCGACTCGGCCCCGGTGTCATCCGATGTGGGAGGAGTCCCCGCTGCCGGAAGTCCCTGCACTATCCCCTCCCGGAGCGATGGTGGAAGTAAATTCCACAACACCATAGCCCCCGGCGGCGCCCCGTAGTCCAGGTCCTTCTTTGCTGACCGGTCAGGCTCTCCGGTCGGCGTCGCTGACCGGCTAGGCTCTCCACCGGCCCCTAGCTCCTCCCTCCCCCCAAATCCTCGGCTATGACGAGGCGCTTCTGCAACTCATCCCTCTCATCGGCCTCTCTCCTCACCTCCTCCCTCATCTGAGACAGTGGGCTAGGAGCCAACACTTCCCGAGGCCTTTGAACTTGACCTTGGGCTTTGGCAAGTGTAGCCTTCACTGCGGAGGAAGGGCTCGGTAGAGGGGTGAGATCCAAAAGCTCCCCATACCGGGACGCCGAATGGGTGATGCGCTTGCCAAAGGTACATTTCACCCGTCTTGGTGGCCGGGGGTGTGCTCAACTGAGCCAAGGGAACATTATCCGGCTCAGCAACAACCTCCCAAATAGAAGAGCTGGCTAAGCCGGCCCCTGGCGCATCCAAGACGGGGACAATGGGAGGGGGGGTATTGGGCTCAAGTTGCGGGCGAACCCTCTGGACACGGCTGTCGATGGGGCTGGTAGCCTGTGAGGTGCCAGCCCGCATCACACGTCCCGGGATAGCAAACGGGTGCCCCGCGGCTTTCTTTGGGGTAGGGGACTTCTTCTCTTTCCCCATATTCCTGGCACCTGTCATGCAAACCCGACATTAGGCCTTCGTGGAAACAACCTCTAGATTCCATATAAAAAAAAAAAACAAAGCATATGGGGGGCTGAGAGCAGCAACTGCTGCTGCTCTCAGCTCCCCCCCACCAGAAAGTAAAAGTCAAAATGTAGGGGGGGGAGTTGCTGATGCCCAGTCAAACCCCCCTCCCCCCCACCTTCTTATTTATTTATTTTTGCCCCCTCTCTCCCTCTCTCTCCCTCTCTCCAATGATCTGGCTGGTTTTTCTTAAACCCAAGAGGTTTGGTCAAGAGGTATTATGCTTAAACCCTTGTTAACCATCTTCAAATTTCATCCATACTGGATGATTTTATATTTTGGATTTATTCCTAAATTGGTTGATTTTTGTTAAATCATGTTACCTAGATTATTTGGTTTATAAGGTCATGAGTACTAACCCTAATGAATGCCAGATTTTATTCATCATAATGTGGATGTCATCCCTGCTGGATAAAACCAGGAAGTTGTAACCGTTTGCTGTTAGCCATTTCATCCTTCTTGGATGAAATCGCAAAGGGATTTCTTTATCACCTCTCTTGCCTTATAAATTTGCACGATACTTGTGCTTATGGAGTGCTGGAGCTGAGTGACGGTGGCAGAACGTTCATTTAGCACAATTCTGGTGCTTTTGATTGTTGTGGAGATACGTAATTCAAAGCCTGCAGGTGTTCTGGCAAGATTCCAGTACCTTACTACCTCTCTTGGGGTGCGCAATGGCGGCAGTGCCTTCAATTCCCTCGCTGCGGTTGTCTCTTCTTTTGGCGGGCAATCGACCCTTGTTGTGATTGCTTGTCGAGCCCTTCATTGATCATTTAAGATAAAGTGGCGCTCTTAAGATCTCAGGGAGTTCCTCAGACTTGATAAAATGCTTGTAACTTTCAGCAAACCACTTCTTTTGTGTTCTGTCGATTGCCGAGTCTTGGACGCCATGTCGAGCCCTCTTCCACAAACAATTAAGGTTGTGGCTTATCTCTGCTTCGTTTTTTATCTGCTCCTGCTTTAGAATGTATATTGTACAGCGATGACAAGCGTGAGACCTGCTATTCACCTGGGGTTCCACAGTGATCACTAACTTCTGGTTTTTGGTTGCGTGTGATGGGAGCAGTTGAGGGTCCTCACTCAATATGATTCATGAAGCTTGCAGTTGACTGAAACCAGCAGTTGAAGCGACAAAGACAACAGCTATTTCTTCGGGGAGCTGATTCACTTCTGCCTCCTTACTTTGATCTTTCTGGCTATGCTTTCAACCTGTTTGTTGAGCAGCAATTCATTAGCTGAGCTTTCTTAGAATTCAAACTTTCTATTAAAGACTCTTGGTTTTGTTTTCAGCTGCATTCTGTTATGATACTGGAAATACTATTTCCAAACCAAAATGTACTCTTGATTCCAGTTTATGGTGCTGTATTTGCTGCTCTGGCTTAAATGATACCAAGCAGCACAATAGGAAGGCTTATGGGAACTCAGACAGTTTGTTTAAGGCCCCTTAAGCTATTAAGGATTAAACCTATGCAGGCCCTATGGTTTTCTGATCCTCCCTAGATGCTTTGACCTTGCAGACACTTTGCTAAGGTATTTACATACTGTCCCCAGACCTAAACCATTCTGGAACATAAAACAAAGCCCTTGATACTGCTCCTTGATTACAAGCTGCTTAGAAATGTGTCTGCAGCTCTGCTCTGGTTTTTGTGTTACTAAAAATGCTGGAACTATCTTTCCAGAATGCAATGTAACCATGGATGATGAATTTAGCAGTTTGAATGTTTGCTTACCTGCCATGCACAGTTATACTATTCTAAATGGAGCATAACCAAGCATGTATTACATGCTTAGGACTCTGTTTTTCAGAATGTAAAGCTGGCTTATATAGGGGTGGCTTTCTAAATGATGTCTGTGCTACCAAAACAGACTGGGATTCTTTTTCCAGGGTGCAATATAGACACTGGTGGTAAATGTAGCAATCTGTATACTTGCTGTTCAACACCTTGTTAATGCAGTTATACACTGGCCCCAGACCTAAACCAGGTCTTGGGGCAAAAAACAAGGTATCTGGTCATACCCTATGTGTGTAAATTGCTTAGAAACAGTCTGCAGCTCTGATATGGTGATGGTGTTACAAAAAAGCTGGAACTTCTTTTCCAGGCTTTCAATGTAATCAAGAGTGGCAAATTTAGCAAGCTGAACTAGTTTTTCCTGCTATGCACAGTTGTTAATGTTCCATATGAAACATACCCAAACATGTAGCACTTGTTTGGGTCCCTGTTTGGATGAATATAAAACTGGCTCATGTATTGAGGTGGATTTCTATATTATCGCACCCCCCCCACCCATAGATTTCATGAACCTTGAAATCTGTTGAATGTCATAAGACTGGTTTTTGAATGAAGGATGGTTGATAATGCCTTGTTATGAGGCTGATTTGTCGTTAATTTGACAAAGACCTTGTTTGGTCTTGTCCATGTCTCGACAAGACCTAGTATCTTCCCTCTCTTTTGTGCTGCTCACAAAAACAAAAAAAAACCAGAAGGTATGTCTTAGAACTTCCAGCGAGTGAGGTGAGCTGCTGCTCAGTCCCCACCCCCCCCAACCTTCTGGTTTTTTTAATTTCCATCAGGATGTGGAGAGAGAGGGAGAGAGAGGGAGTGTTGAGAAAAAAAAAAAAAAAAAAAAAGAAGGGACCGAGCAGCTGTTGCTGCAGAGCTCTGCCAACCCCCCCCCCGCCATCTTCTTTTTTATTTATTTTTCCCTCATCTCTCCCTCACTCTCCCTCTGTCCCTCTCTCCAGTTCTCAAGCCTAACCAATTTTTTCCTTAAGCCTATCTGGTTTGGAAACATTTTGAGTCTGTTTCATCCTTGATTAATTTTAGGGGCCTCATGCATACCAATTGAGAGCTGTACCTATATATTTTTTTCATCCTGTTTGGATGGCATCCATACCGGATGACAGCAGAGATGAAAACCATGAATTATTTACTGGTAACTATCAGTTGTTAAGCGATTTCATCCCGTTTGGATGAAATCGTAAGGGGTTTCTTGCCTTATCACTTATGCTGGAGGTGAGTGATGGCGGTAAAGTGCTCGTACAGCCCAAATCAAGGGCTTTTGATGCTTCTGGAATTGAGTAATGAAGGCTACGCAGCCTGGCAGCAAAATTCCAGGCTCTTTTACTGGCCCTGGCATGTGCAGTGGCGGCAAGCTTTCATCCCCTTTGCTGGTAGCCGCATTCTTTTGCGGAGCAATCGAACTGGTTTCCTGTTGTTCTCTTGAATGCTCATTAAGGGTTTTCAGGACATCTCTCTTACCTGATAAGCTTCCCTTTACCTTCAGCAAACCACTTTCTTTGTATGCTCGTTTGGATGCAAGTTGTGGACGCCATGTCGCAGTCGTCTCCTCTTCCACAAGCCCTTAAGGTTTTGGAATGAATTCTGCTACGTTCTCTGCACTTGCCAGCTTTAGGTTACATGTTTGACAGCGATAACATGCGTGAAGGTCTGTGATTCACCTGGGGTTCCACAATCCTCACTAACCTGTTGGTTTTTGTGGGGGCTTGTGATGGGACCAGGTGAGGATCTTCACCTGATATGATATCGGAAGCTTGCAGGTGCTGTGAACAATGCGGAAGGAGCTGATGATGGTGTATACTGCCAAGGCTGCTTGCTTCTGCTTCTGGGATACTTCAATAGGGATCTTTTGACTCTTACCTTGTTTTCTGGTCCTTTGGCAACCAAGTTTACTTGTTAAAGAGTAATGGCATAGCTTGGCCTCCTAGAATATTACATACATTCTATTGGTGGCTATCTGTTTTTTGACAAAGCTGCAATGTAGCATTTTTTGGACTTGGCTACACTTTGACAAGGCTCTGGTTTGCCCACTCCAAGCATAATTATGCTATCTGATGGGTCAAACAGTTGTGATCAGGCAGCAATAGTTTAAAGGCTACTGAGCTGTATGTATGCTTAGCCCTTTAAAGATTACAGACATTCTTTTGGGCTCCCTAAATGCTGCTGAGTTTTGACCTGATATCAGCAAGTACCCTTTGAGTTTGTTTTGACTTAGACCTTATGGTGATAAGGCCCTGGCACAGTATGTCCAGGCCTGGATCAACATAAGAACAGTCCCAACAACTCTATTTCTCCATCTTTGCTTAGTAAATTGCTATGCAGGGCATCTGAGAAAGCTTTTGTAGAATGTGCAGATTGTCTTTGAAAGCCCCCAGTGGCTCCTGAGAAATATGGCCTGCCAACTAGTGCCTTTTGAGGACGATTTTTATTCTGGCAATGTGCTAATAAGGCTTTGCAGCAACACTTTAAGGCCTGGTCTAGCCTTTAATGTTAGGGCCTTACCACTCGGAGCGGCAGTGGAAGTCCCCGCAACCTGCTGAAGGCTTGCTGATTGGTTGATGGCTCGTAAACTGACACCCTCAGCTACCACACGGTAGGAAAGGCAACAAGAAGGCCATATGACGTGGTGCTTATGTGGAGCCTCTCCGTGAAAGCAGGATTTCCAGGGACTATTGCCTGGAAATCCGAAAAGTTAGGGAACTACTTTGTTGCGATCTGCTCTTTCTCACCGTGGCCCTCATCTGGTTCATTCATTTTTGCTTCTCAACGATCTGTTCCCGTGCCCCACTGCCGCTCATGTGGTAGCGTTGGTTTGTTTTTGCTGACATGGGCCTACTCTCCTTAACATACAGGTGCTATAATCCTAGCCAGGGACTTCCATGTCACTCGAGCTCACTGCCGCTCGTGTGGTAACGCCCTTAATTCAAGCAATTGTGTTTGTAACTTGGTATCAGTTCCAACAGCTCTGTCTCTCCTTTTCTGCTTAGTAAACTACTCTGCAGGACATCTGAGAAGGCTTTTGTAGAATACAATTGATCTTTGAAACCCCTCTGTGGTTCTTGAGGAATGTGATCTGCTAGCTGGTATCTGTTGAGCATGCTTTTAATTCTGGCAGGGTGCTGATAAGGCTCTGCAGCAAAGTTTTAAGGCCTAGTCTTGCTTTTGATAATTCAAACAGCCCTGTTTATAACTTGGTGGTTGGCTGGTACTTAATATGATTGTTTTTCACTGTGGCATGGGGTTGATAGTGCTTTGAAAAAAGACCTGATGTTGTTTTTCTGAAAGCCCATACAACCCTATGTATATTTCTTTTACTTAGATACTACTATGCAAATGTTTAAACTTGGTGTAATAACTCTGTCACATCTATAATGGTTTTAAGTTGGTTCTGGAATGATATCTCCAGAGCTTAATTTCTGCTCCATGGCATGTTACACCTGTCTAGCTGATGGGTGGTGGACTTTCTTTAAAAGAAAACAGGTTTATGTCCATGTTGCATGCCTTACAATCCCCACCCTCCCACCCAAAGATTTCAGATACCCTGAAATCTGCAGGGGTCAATCAAATCAGATGCTGAGTTTTGAAGAAGTTGTTAGATAGTGCCTTCTATGAAGGTTGCGTTGTCTGTTACTTGACAATGACTTTATAAGTCTTGTCTACGTCTTGACATGACATAGTATCTTCCCTCTGTCCCATCAGTAGCTGCTCAGTTCCCCCCCCCCTTCTTTTTTATTTATTTTCCCTCATCTCTCCCTCACTCTCCCTCTGACCCTCTGTCAACTGGGTCTAAGGAATTGTTATCCCAACTTCCATTTTTTTCTAAGAACCAGGGTTGCATAATAATGAGGATGAAAATCAACCGGTTTTCATCTCAAATACCTAGACTTCATCCAATTTTTCATTATAGCCTATCCTAATTTCATCCAGCCTATACGGCAGCTGTGATGAATTTCACCCAGGTAAGATCTCTCGATGTTTTTCATCTTACTGTAAATGAAAATCATTAACTGACTTTCTATCAGTCGAGATCAGTGCTGAAAATGATGAAAATCATCCTGCCACTGGATGACTGTCGTGGCCTGACAAGGTGTTGTTACTGCAAACCCTATCCCGGCCTCAGAATCTAGCGATGGCAGCCCGAAGAAGATGAAGGATTTCGTGCTGTAGTTAGGTTGTGCTGCCGCTTCCAGGTTTTTTTTTAAGCCTCTATGCATGCCGGCCTCATGGATTCATTAAGGAGACGGCGGTTTTTGTGATATGCGGGAAGCCACTCTTCCCCTTTGCCTCGTTTTTTGTTGCACTAGGGAACAGATGGCAGTAATGGCTGATTACTGCCTAACTTTTTTTGGGGATTCCCTAGTCAGCCGCTGTGGGTTCATCCTCAGGGAAGTCACTTCCAAATATTCCCAACCGACATGCAAAAAAATATAGGGTGCAATTTATTTTGAAAAGATAAAAATTAGAAAACATTTATAATTAATAATGGGTACATTATATTGTGTTAGGGAATTTAAACAAATATAGGGTTTAAAATAATGATTCATTTAAAAAAATTAAGATTACTATAGGTTGAGATAATACATGTGGACACGTGTCGTCTAGTGATTAGTTCGTGGACACGTGTCGTGCATTTAGAGTTTAGGGTCTAATGGTAAAGAAGGGGGTCTGAGCGCGGGGGTTTCCCCTTTTCTAATGGTGAGGGAGGCAGTTTCCTGTCGATTGTCATCCATGAGGGCACAAGATTTAAACCTTCGAATCCCTGTGGATTGATAGCTACAAGAAACCTGTTTGGGTGGATGGTCGACAGGAAGCACGAGAAGCAGCAGTGGTAGACAAAATACGAGGAGGGCCAGGGGCTGACAGAGACGAGGAGAAGCTTCGAGGGAATATTTTTCGGAGCCCTGTCAATGGTGGGATAATCGGGGCAGAAAAGTGAATGTGCACAAAGAGAAGCAGACGACAAGATGTATCGCAAAGTTTCATGTCCATTGTCATCTGAGAGGGCCGAATTTTAAAGCACAAGATTACCTTCCAAAACAAATTATTTTATTGTATTATTAATATAGGGTATTTAATATTTGTTTAGAACAATAAAATATAATTAAAATAGCATATCAAAAATTCACCATATCACAAAATTATGTAATTATAGGATATTAAAAAATACCCAAAATAAAAGTAATACCCCCCTACAAAATACCCATTTATCTCACGTGCCCTATACAAGTGATATAGAGTGACTTCTCCGGGGGTTCATCATGGAATGTCGAAAAGCCAACGACTTTTTGGGTTTTTCAGATCCATCTTCTTCTAGTTTTCTTTTTTTTTGAGCGGTATAGTCTCTTATGGGTAATCACTCCCCAGAATGCACGGACCCCTTCTAGTGTTGGCATTTTGAGCTGGGATGTATGTGTGTGAGATACACATCCTTGACTGTACTTTTTTTGAACAGTATAGCTTCTGTTGAGCTTGGGCAATCATTTCCAGAACAGTGATTGCTTAAAGACACCTGTTTGCGTTAATAATTAGGGCTGTGATGTATGTGTGGGACACACACATCCTTGAATACACCCTGATTTGCTTTGCCCCCTGTTTTACATGTGATAACTGGTTGATATACCCAAACCTAACATCTGCAGTTACCCTGAGATAATTAAGCTTCTGGGATAAACATATCTGTGCTGCATATGTCTTTTTACAGCAGCATTTTGGGTACCAATGAAGCAAAGTTTCATTTCATGTCTTAGCATCAGCTGCAGATTAGGATGCTATACCACCTGGATATGTGCATGACATGCACTGAGAGTTTGCAGAACCAGATCCCAGTATGGTTTCTCAATGTTGGTAGCTTGTACTAAGGTCTAGGTTGATTAGACTATGTAAACACAGGGACATCAATACACCTCAACCATTCATGGTCATTCTGATGCCAATACAAAATGACATTGATATGTCTTGCTACTGTATTTTTCAAAATTCCCAGGTGTTATGAAAGAGCTTTTTTTCCTGTTGTGGTGCAACTGTCTAAAAGGCCATGTCAGGAGCTTTAATTTGAATCTGCAACTGTTTTTTAAGGTTTTTCGTTTCATGACTTAGCATCTGCTGTAGTTTATGGTGCTAAAACAACCTGGATATGTACATATAATGCACTGATACTTTGCAGAACCAGATTCCAGTATGGTCTGTTTCAATGCTGATAGCATGTGCCATGGTCTGGATTAATTTGACTACATGAACACATGGGCATCAATACCTAATACCTCAATCATTCATGGTCATTTCTGATGCTAGTAGGAAATGTGTCTCTGGCATGTTTGGTTACTGTATTTTTTGAAGTACCCAGGTGTTATGAAATAGTTCTTTTTCTGTGGATAACTATCTGATGTGCTTTGTCTTGAGCTACTATCTGCATCTGTAAAAGTTTTGAGGGGCTTGTGACAATCTGGAAACATTTATCAGTGATCGGCACTCTCCTCAGCAACTGGTGGCACCACCGTGATGAAAACTCACAACCACACCTTTTGTAAACCTATTTTTAATCCCCCTTTCCACGAGGTAACTGGGTAGAGAACCTGTTGCAGCTTATGGCTTAGACTACTAGGTTCATAACATAAACCTGCACCTGCACCTGCATCCACCGCAAGCACTCCTATGGTCTGCTGGTCATCAACCCAGCCTCACCATAAGAGAAACAATGATGGTATGACTGGTCATCACCCCAGCCTCATCACCGACAGCACGCTCTAGGATTGACCGGTGATCAAATCCGGACCAACCTCCTATGAAAATAAGCGCCCACACAAAGCTAACATGATGCACAGTCAAGCATGCAGGTGTGGAGGGGATCCAAACACAAGAAAATCAAGACAACAACTCCCCCACACCAAAAACACTCCATAGTGTCGCTCCTGCAATGACACCCAGCCCAAACCCGGACTGACCCTCGCCTCCACCTACGGAAAGGTTTTGGCCTACAGAGAGGGTGAAAGACTACAAGGGAGAGAGACTAAAGCAATTCCTAATCCCAGCATGCCCTCATCCCACTACCCTATCTCCACACTCTCTTGCTTGAACAATAGACAAGACTACCTTTCAAGGGTCTCTCGAGCCCTCAAGAATATGTCTCTCAAACAATCTCACTAAGGCTCCCAATCCTTGCACGATGGGACTCCAAAACAGTACACCAAGGCCCCAAGAGCCTGCCAAAACTTAGCCCTCGAGGACCCCAATAGTCCCTCACACAAGTCGCCAAAGACTCCTCAAGCTCGCCAAATATTGGCCTCCAAGGACCCCAAATAGTCCTCCAAAGAACTCCAAATGGTCCTCCAAGGACCCGAAACAGTCCTCCAAGGACTCCCAATGGTCTTCCAAATAGTCCTCCAAAGACTCCCAATGGTCCTCCAAACAGTCCTCCAAGGACTCCCAATGGTCCTCCAAGGACCCCAAACAGTCCTCCAAGGACTCTTCCTATATCACCATGTGCCCAATGCGTTCCCAATGGGTTCCCAATAGGTTCCCAAAGTCCCCTAGGAATATTCCCAAGAATATGCCATAGTATTCTCCCAGTATTCCCCTGGGCCTATACGTATTCCCCTTGTATTCCCCTTAGGAATAGCCATTTCCCCCTTGGAATAGCTATTTCCCCCTAGGCTTTAGCCACTTCCCCCTCTATTTCCTTGAGGTTTAGCCTTACCAAGCTAGGGTTTGTGCTCCTTGGGGCTCTATGCTTAATCCCCTCAAGCATCCATGAATTCTATGGGATACCAAGGCAAATTCCCCCGATCTTCTTCACTTTAAGCTACTCAAGTTTGTCTCCAACTCAACTAGCAATGCATTGGCCACACAACAAGCTCAATTTCTCATTGGAACTCAAAATCAAGCTTGTACCTCCTTTGGCAAGCCACCAAGCCTTGTCTCCTCTCAAGCCTTGGTCATTCAAGCTCCCTTCACTTGTTAGCTCAAGAGCCACTGCTCTCAAGCTTGAAATTGCAAAGCTCAAGCCAAAAACATGCTCCACACATGCATCACCTCATACACAAGGGAATCAACTTGCTCCCTTTACCTTCTAGCTCTCCTCAAGCTTGAAATTGGAAGCCACACTTGGGAAGCATGCTCCACATAAGCATCACTTGCTTGATCAACCATCCACCACAAAACTTAAGCCAAAAGGGAATGAATACATAAGCTTCACCTTCCCATTCCTTGTCTTGTCACATGCTAATGTATGGTTGAAGTTGCTATGCATGCCTTGAGCCACAATCTCTTTTCTTCATGAAGACCACCTCCAATGATCTCCCACATGTGCTCCAAGCTCTTCAATGCTCTAGGCTTGGTTTCACATCATTATGGATAGAATTTTCACCCATATGCTTCCCTTCAAACCTCTTGAGCTTCCTAATGCTCTCCAAGTGTTTGCCCTTGTTGTCTTCAAGCCCAAGCCTATGTAGCTCCTTGGCTTCTCTTCCACAACATCCACAATTGAGCTTGCTTAACCCTAGATTGATAGTGACATGAGTACTAACAATCATTTAGTTGCTCTCCACAAGCCATGGCACACACCATTGACTCCATAATGCATTGAAAAGATTCTCAAACCCTAGAATCCATGTTTCCACACACACAATACTTCCCTCTTGCAATCCTTGCAAATCTTGTGGCAACAAGCTCCTTCTTGAGCTCTCCAACACCTTGGTGTAACACCACAAGTACCTTTCCTTGCAAAGGCTTGTGATCTACAAGAGCTCCATCTTTGAGCTCTCCACCTCCTTAGGGCAAAACAATATCTCTCAAAGCCCTAACACCACAAGGATTTTCCTTTGCAATATATGCAACACCTTGCAACACAAGAGCTATCTTCCCAAGCTCTTCAACACACAAGTGCTAAACTAACCCTTACACTCCGCACTCACAAGCATAAGGTCATCTTCTTGTAGTGATAATGAAAGTGAACACAAGGGAAATACTCCACTCATGAATCCACTCACTCACATAAACTAAGTCAAGCCAAGGGCACCTTTGCTAAGGGAATCCACCCTACAAAGCCCTCACCACACTCCTCAATACCTAGAGCTATGGAGGTGGGAGAGGCTCATGGAGGCTCAACTACAAGAAGATGAGCCCTCCTCAACACTCACAATGGGAAAACCCATCCCCATGTCCCAAGTGACATTTGATACCTCACTTGGCATGTGAGACCAAATGAAGTCCCAACACACAAAATACAAATATAAATATCCAAAATGTCCTAGTTAACTAGAAGTAGGTAATTCTAGTTAACCATGACTAAAACCATGACAACTCAAATAGGCCTCTCTTCTTGCCAATTGCTCCAATTATGGTGTGTTATGGCTTGAAACATTTCTAACAACTAGTGTGATCAAGTTATGGTGGCCTCTTGAGCTCAGAATTTTCTTAAGGGGTTGTGGTCTGGCTCCCAACAGATCTGCACTTGTAGTTTAAACTTCCGGACTTTCAACTATTCAGATGGGCCTATCTCCTTGCCAATTGCTCCAATTGTGGTGTGCTATGGCTTGGAGAATTTCTCAAAACTAGTGTGATCAACATATTATGGCCTCTAGATATTTAAGCGGTTGTGGTCTGGCCCCCAACAGATCTGCATTTGTTGTACAAGTTTCCGGACGTTCAGGTACTCAAATGGGCCTATGTTCTTGCCAATTGCTCCAATTGTGGTGTGCTATGGCTTGACACATTTCTAACAACTATTGTGATCAAGATATGGTGGCCTAATAAGATCTGAATTTTCTTAAGGGGTTGTGGTCTGGCCCCCAATAGATCTGCACTTGTTGTTCAAGTTTTCGGACGTTCAGCTACTTTGATGGGCCTATCTTCTTACCAATTCCTCCATTTGTGGTGTGCTATGGCTTGGCACATTTCTAATAACTAGTGTGATAAATATATGGTGGCTTCCAGAGCTTTGGAGTTTTTTGAAGGGGTTGTGGTCTGGCCCCCAACAGATCTACACTTGTTGTTCAAGTTTCCGGACGTGTAGGTACTCAAATGGGCCTATCTTCTTGCAAACTGCTCCAGTTTGGGTGGGCTATGGCTTGGTAGATCTGTTACAAGTAGGGTGATGAAGATATATAGCCTCCATATCCATAAACATTTATAAGGGGTTCTGGTCTGGCCCGCAATAGATCTGCACTTGTCATTCAAGTTTCCAGATGTACATGTACTCAAATGGGCCTATCTTCTTGCCATGTTCCCTAGTTTATTGCACATGCAGGTGGATGTTGAGGACAAACTGAAAGACATCAAGGAGGCAACAAGATCACATGAAGCAAAGAAAGAGTTCTGCAAGAAGGAAGTGAAGGAGCTAAGCAAAAAACTATGTGAACATGTGGAGCAGTCAGTCTCTATCATTGGGATTTAATACAAAGAAGCTCCTGGTTATTGTTTCAGTGACTAACATGTTTGAGGGGTGAGGTTGGTCCACATGGTGGTTATAGCGTGTTTGAAAGGTGGACGCGTTGCCGAAGCAAGCATAACTTATGGTGTCACTTGACCCAGAAGAGCTACTGCCTTCCGGTAGGAAGGTGGACACCTTTGTAACAACCAACAGGGTGGTTTGAACCCACAAGCGTGTTTGAAATCAAAGGGGAGGGGGGGAGTGAAATGAAATGAGTGGAGGCTCGTCGAGGAAGCGGGGGCCTGGAAAAAAATAAAAAAAATGAAATGAAATGGTGCTTTATAAAGAAAGAAAGAGGAAGTCTAAGAAAGTGTGAAATAGTGGCCAGGATCTTAGGTCAAAGCAAACACAATATTCTGGGGGTGGAATTCTGGTGACAAATACATAGGCTTAGAGTAAGACAGTGACATGAATGAAATTTGGCAACCTGACTGAAATTCTTCATGCAAGCATACATCTCCACCATGCAAGATAGGTCAATGTTAGTCAGGAGACGGGCCACAGGCCACGGCATGCGAAATGGCTTGCCCAAGATCCCAAGATCGACAGTTGAAACACATAACAACGGTAGCATTCATCTTCAACGAGTGCTCTAAAAATAAATGCATCCAGTCTCTCAATCAGTCATTGCACAAAGACTCGAGAATGATTCAACAATTATACAGAGATTTGTCAGAGATAGTAACCTCTTAAACCACCTCTCTTCTTTGAAGAAATCCATGACTGAAAACAGAAAAGACACAACTTGACTCACTAAGAACATTTGTCCATAGAAAAACATATGAAGAGCTTCCCTCTTCATATAGAGTAACCAACACAACTTCACCTTCCACAATGATACAATACTTCTGAAGCTACCTCCATCTATATTTTGTTGAGCCCACATTCTTGTGTTTGGGATGTTGGGCTAAATGCTCACCGCATCCTGTAGTGTTGGGTTCTAGAAGCACTGGATCGTTTCCCGTTAAAGGAATATTGCACAGTTACATCCAAGTCTCGAGGGTTCTTCTTGTTGGGAGAGACGCTGAGGGTACCAACAAGGGCCTCTCCCTCACACACAGTGATGATGTCCTCCAAATACATCACAGTTTGCTTCCAGTGAGTAGGACGTGACCTGGGGCCTGAGCAAACCATCAACATTGAAAATCAGGGCTCATGCAAATAATGCAAGTGAAGGTTCTCCTGGAAGTGGACCATTTTCATTGCTGTATAAACCTGTGTGTCACAGACATCCTACTGTTCTGTGCAGAGGGAGATGCACCTCAGACAGAATAAAGGAACATGTTACATGAGAGAGAGAGACTGGATGGAGGGCAGAAAAAGCCACAATTCATGGCATGATTGACTTCTGGCTTGTAGGTCTAACCTTAACCACTGACTACATCCCCAGGAAAAGAAGTGCTGGGTTCTTCCATCAGCATAGGAGATAATTCACACAGGTTACACCAACCATGTGATCCAAGACCCCAACCACTGGGCATATGGCTTGATCTGAAGCTCTGGTTTCCCTTGCACGTCTTGAAACAAAAAAAAACCCACCTGTTGAAAAGCCTGTCGGCTTGTGACACTTGGAAAAGGTGACATCAAAGTAGGCCACCAAAGCATGAATGAAGTCATTGCGTGTGGCCACTAATTTGAAGGGTGCCGAGAATGAGGCATCCCCTGTGCCCATCCTTCCAATATCCATTGTCTGTAGGAAAAACAATCTTCCATTAGCATGCTCTATAACTCCATCCCTAAACACCAAATCCAAGTTACGTGTTTGACCCATTCACCACAGCTTTCTTAATATCTCTACTGACATCCACCAGGCATCCATTTGTTTTCAAATTGGGATTTCCAGAAGCAAACAAAGCACCTAAAATATAAGGAGTATCAGTGTATAAAATAAGTTGACTCACGTATGTACATGCATATGCATTTCTAAACAAATTAGGCTTAGCAGACTTCCACACCATGTAACAGGCCCTGAAGAGCGAAGTGTCAAATGACAATGAGGGGCCTGTGGTTGTCACTCCTATTTCATGAGGAAAAATCTAGTGACATCAGTTGCGACACCAGGAAAGGTGCAAACCTTGAGGAGGTAGGAATGGGTCACAATCTGGTTAGCATCCACTGTGTCCACCAGCGGTTCTAGCATGGCTTGCTTCCTTATGCAGCTCATGTCAAACCCATACACCGAGTTCCAGACTGCACAACAGAGATATACCACCAAGTTTCAACAGAGTACTGAACCAGAAGATCCACCAAGATCATTCAACATTCAACATTCAACATTCGTCTGTTGCTGTAAGAAGAATTAGTTCAGCTATCAAGTAGGAGACATCTCATCCAAGTGACAAAAAGGGAGAGAAGGGATGGGTGAGCTGTTGAAAAGATGATGTGAGGATGATCAGAAGGATACAGAAAGAATCAAATGACAAACCCCAATCTTGTTGAAAGGCATGAGTTTCCTAGGGGGCCCGCGGGCATTCAGAGGCGTTCGACTACAGCTTTTCTTCAAAGGTCTGAGGAGGTGAAGAATCCTCCCCCAAGAATGAGAGAGATCGTACAACTTACAATTGATCTTTTCCTGCTTATACTCTGCATCTTCAATGGCAGTAAGATAGAGGGACGTTTTGTCAGGTAAAATGACACCTTCTGGAACCTGCAACCCAACCAAAACTACCATCAGTTGCCTGCCAAACTACAACTATTGTACATCACTATATATGTCCCATTAGCCAGAAACTCAGCTCCAGACTTGCATTTGCAAAGTAACTGAGAGTAGTTTTCACCTTATGTGGGCGATTCACTAAGAAAAAGACCGTCAGCATCATCATGCATAGCAGATAACGGGTAAAGCTTGGATGTGGATCCTTAGAAGTGCTGACACAAATAAGAGCAATATAAAAGCATCCATTCACTGACTCTCTGTTCAACTACAGCATGTTACAAGAAGACTCTTAAAAAAAACATATCAATGTGAGAGCCTACTAAAATCTCAACTCACACTTCAAAGGTTACTAAAGATAAAGCAAGATAGCCACATCCAAGGTAAAGAATAGTTCAGGATAAGAAACATAGGCACCAGGACAAAAAGTCACATGGAAGAAGAAACAATAGAGAGAAAGGAAGCCAGAAAAATGACAAATGAACTATAATAAGGGCATTATGGAAGTATGCGTGTACTGTTGACTTTCTGTTACAACACCAGATGTAACAAGAAATGTACAAAATTTACAACAATGCAAGAGCAACTCACATTAGACCAGTAACCCAAGATAAAATGAGAAAACCACATCCAAGGTAAAAGAAAATTCAAAGAAAATAACATAGGCACAACAGAAGTCACATGGAAGAAGGAGCAATAGAGAAGAGAGAAACCAGAAAGAACGCTGCCTCAGCTCTTTCAATCCAAAAGAATCAGACAAGTCGACTGTAGCAGTGACGAGCTGTCATAACCCCCCACACTGACTTAATTAATTCCTGAAACAGGGTGCAGAAGTACTGAGCTTCAGTTTTAGCATGAAACTTAAAAAACCTTGGCTACCTTGGCCTCCAACTGATCCTCAGTCCATGGCTCTCCCCACTCCTCATATTGCGGTTATAAGCCTTTGCCGGTTCTTTGTTTTTTTGAGAACCACGCTTATATATCCATATAAAAGGAAGAGAGAGAGGGGTGGAGGGGGTGGGTGGTGGTGGTAAGAGCAACAGAACCTACTAACAGCTGAAAAAAAGCTGCCCACTTAAAGACTTCAGAAGTCTGTTCTTGATCATCTTGTACAAAATATACTGCATACAAGTGTTGTTTCTCAGACAGGTTTGCATCTGCCAAGTCCAACTTACAAGCCACTTGTCACGTGCATAGAGCACAGTGTTGAGCATGTTTTCAAAGAGAAGGAAGTAGCCCATCCACTCCGAAATAATAATGTCCACATGTCTTGTCGGCAACTCAATTTCCTCCACCTTACCCTTGAGCACTGTGATCACTGGCCTCCCACCACCAACAGACCAGAGTGTCTCAAAGTGCCAGGAAAGCCAATATTCACATAAAATTTTAGAAGTTGGCACTTCCAACAAGCTGACACATGACTTCAAATCTTGTATCAAAGCAGTGTATCATTTGGCCTTTGGTGCATGTCCAATCACATTCTACAAGTTTGAAAGGACTGTCAGAATCCATGGTTGCAGTGGCTTGAACAGCAATGAGTGCAAAAGCATCAATCCTTTAATGATGTAGCAATCATAGGCACTGTTCCAGAAACTACTGAACTTCCAACCATTCAGAATGAAAAGTTGTGTTTAAATTGACTCTTAAATATGCTTAAAGTGATGTCCCAAACAGAGACTAGGATTGACTTCTTGTTGGAGACCTCATCTTGCAACTAACTGTCATTTGAATCCAGTCACAATTTAAGAGATACTACTTCTGTACAGACAGGCTTCATACCTGGCACTCACCGTCACTGAAGCCATTGGCTTTCACAATCTCTGCCGCTGAGTCTGCCATCATTGAGCACTCCACCTGCCATCATAGGAAACCACAAGATATTCTTGTCAATAGCCTGTGTGGAGACATCTCAACACGATGGAGAGAAATTACCAGACAGAAATGGGAAGAGACACCTAAGGATGTCTTCCAAACAATATCAAACTTAAACAATATGAAGAGCTATCTTCCAGCACTTCAGGTAGCTGTTCAGTGCACAGTATGACAGAGCGCCAGTGCAAGGTGGGTTGTCAACTTACAGCATAGACATGTTTGGCACCACCTTTAGCACAAAAGAGTGACAAGATGCCCGTCCCCGCACCCACATCTAGCACAATCTTGTCTTTAAACAGAAAGTTGTTCTGGTAGATCACATTTTGGTATGTTTTGGTTCTCACAGTATCTTTCAACATTTCCTGTGCTCCACACGTTCCCATTTTGCATCAGCACAACAGACAAGCATCCAATCACTTCCCAAAATATCTCTCTCTCTCCCCTCTCTTGCAGCATTTTCGAAACTCCAGGCCAGTATATTACCCATTGTTTTTCAAACACTCGTCCACCAGCTGAACTACAATAGCTAGATAGTGCAACTGCAACACAAAAGGTTTGAAGGCAAGTAAGCAAACTCACTTCATGAATGCCTGCACAGTCGACACCAACATAACGAAGAACACCCTGTTAGACTTTCCATTGGACTTTGATTTTAGCAAGCTGTTGAGATTACCATTCACAGCTCTTGCTGTAAGTTCCCAGAGACCAACACATTTAGGACGTTCCTTTCTAAGTTGACCTGAGATCGGATTCACTCATTCAAACACGTAGTTACAATTCCTACATACGTAAACTATGATGCCTACGTACAAACTGAGACTATTCTACCCTAAACCCTGTACCTTTCCTGGCGAAAGAGAATTTCCCCAGCAGCTTATGGTGACTCCCGTTGAATACAAACGCGCGTTCTCATGTTAGGTGGAAAAATAGACACAACCACTTCAAGAGTTGATGATGCAGTCCAGGTTCTCATAAATGTGCCATCAAGATACTGGCTGTTTGAAAGGATGCACTCTGCCTCACAATTCTTAAAACCATTAACTCACATTTGTGAGCCTATACCTCTTCCACAAAGTGGACACAAACACAAATGAATGAGAGAGAGATACGGGGCCTTGCCGTTTTCGTCATTCAGTATTTCAAAAGAAAAACAGAGAAAGCGAGGTGGACGGAAAGAAACATGAGCTCACCAAAATGTGCGTATGAATCGAAGTAGTAGTCGGCGCTAGTTTGATCCGACCCTGTTGCATCTTCTCCACCAGCGACTCGGATGGCAGAAACGAGGGGGGCCGTGCTTGTGGGTTTAGAAGGACAGCATTCAAGAGCCATTGCCTCATCCGCAGTTTGCATCGCTGCCGGCGGGGGGTTGGCCTTGAGAGGCTTCAGTTTGTTACGGCGGCCCATCAAATTACTGCTGCTGCTGCTGCTGCCGCCGCCGCCGCCGCCGCCGCCGCCTTTAACAACCCCCGATGTGATCCAACCACCAAGACACGACCGCGACCGAAGCCACCTCTCTTACTCTCCTTCAGAGTGCGCAACGCTCTCCAGCATAACTGGATAAATCTTAGCGGCACCTCTCCAGGTTTTAGGTTAGAATGTGAGGCAGTGCGCCTAGGTTTAGGAGTAGTGTAAAGCACTCCCACGATTTGCGAGGGTAGGTCGAAACCAGTGTTGGACCGGTATCATAAACGTTGAAAGCAGGTGTGGCGTATTCTGCCACTTTTGGAGCCTAATTCTCAGGCAGAATCGGCCACCCAGGGTGTACTGCCGATTCGGCAGGCAGAATCGGCAGGGATTGCCGAATACACACCAAGGACGCACTAAGGACGGCAGAGCAACCACTCAAGCCCATGGCCCATGTCATCAGCCATTCAGCCATAAACCCGCCCGCCTTCCCCATGAGGCTCGTTTATATCCTTGGGGGGGGGCTCTGAACCTGGGCAATCGATATGGGATAATGGAACCTCAATCATATTGCGCCAGGTGGCGGCGAGAATATGCCACAACCTGCTTTTACGCCACGGGGCCGCATTGGCCGACTCTGCCCTGTGCGCGGCCATAGGGCTCGCCCAAAGGCCGCTTACAAGGCAGAATTGGCCAACGCGGCCCGTTCTCTAGTACGTTAAAAGCAGGTGTGGCGTATTCTGCCACTTTTTGAGCCTAATTCTCAGGCCAAATTGGCCACCCAGGGCAGAATCGGCAGGGATGGCCGATTTACGCACAGAGGACGGCAAAGCTACCACCGAGGCCCATGTCGTGAGCCATCAGCCATCAACCCACCCGCCTTCCCTATGAGGCTCGCCCCGTTTATATCCTCTCCGGGGCTCTGAATCTGGGCAATCGATATGGGATAATTGAACCGCAATCATATTGCGCCACGTAGCGGTGAGAATACGCCACACCTGCTCTTAACGCCAGTGAACGGGCCTCGCCCAGTGCCGCTTATAGGGCACAATGGGCCCTACCTGACCCGTTCTCTAGTACATTTCATACCAGCCAGGGTCTGGTATCGTCGGTGAAGAGGTGTGGGAAATAAAAACGATCCTTAACATCTCTGTCTCTAATCTGTCTCTACATAGAGGCGAGGGCCCTTACTGTCACTTTGGTCACTACAAGCCACTTATTTTGCTGCCAATGTGGATAGGCCCAATTCTTTGAACTTTGCTTTAACCTCCGCTAAGTTGGCTGCCCTTTCCACCTCGTAAGCACTGAGTTGAGCAGCTACTTCCATTGACCACTAGGTGACGACATCGGACTAATGGGAGTGTTGCCCCAAGTGCAGTCTAATGGCGTCGAGCTAGTGTGGCAGAAGACTGTTTCTTGCCAGGGTGGTGGAGAACTTTGCGTAGATGGCTGCAGCTTGCTGGGGGGTCCTTTCGAGATCTGCACAAAGTTTGCCCCACGCTTTTCTCCCCTCAATCTGCAAGTCCCATAAAACCCTAGACGACAAAATAGACAAGGAACATGTGGTACTTGAAAGGGTCCACACGCATCTAACCTTCCAAATATGCCAAAGCAGAGCTTCTGAGACAATCAAAGATTGGGCAGTTGGACGCCCTGCCCTGTATCAAAGTAGATAACAACTTTTTAATGTACGAGTCTGGTATGTATATTGTTTTTTTTCCCCCTAGTATGGTATGGTATCAGTATTGCAATTTTCAAAACTTATACTGGGGGTATATTAAGATTGGTATCAATACATTGCAACATACAGCCAAAATCAACATAAAAGGCTTGAAAACCATAGCACCTAACAATTTGACCACATGAGAACCCCAAGCACTTATTCAGCTTATAGCTTACAGCCCTTACTCAGCTTAAATCGTCATTTAGATTGCCTCAATCAAAGAGCCGCAACTCTCCTTGCTGCACCATAATCCTTAACGCTCCACATATTGATATCTAGGGTGCAAGCGACAGCGGAAGAGTGAGTATTGGTATCGACAAAGCTGCGTTCTTTGCAATACCAGGCTGATCTGGTAGGAGCCCAGATATTAGAGTTTCGTTGTACTCCCCCCAATATGTTCTGCCCGGGGTACTGCCAGTTGCTTATACCCGCCTAGTATGGTACCCTGCTGCGATACCCTTACCCGTGCTGATACCCCGCCTCGCCCCATATACCGGTCCAACACTGGTCGAAACCAGTGTTGGTCTGGTATCAGGTTTTTGCAATACCAGTAGGTTCCTAGTATTGATTTTCCTTTAGTTTGTGCTGGGGTAGGGTTTCGATTATGTCAGAAATGCTGAATTTTAGTACCAGTATGGTGTCAATAACTGATGTTCCGCAAATTTGGCACATGCATTAACAATGATGGTATTAAGAATACCTATACTTGGCATACATCAACCCGGTTACCATCACATACTACCAACAATGAAAGAGACATTGGAAAATAGAAAATGCATATGTATGAGGCAAGCACACAAAATGTAAGCAACACACAAGCAGTACAAGACACAAGCAATGAAGGCAAACATCCATGAGGCAAGCAATCCATTGCACAAGAGTTGCGTAGTTGACTGAAACAATGAAGTCCATTTATGAAGTGATTACGTAATTGAAGACTGAAAGCAGATTTAAACAAAGAAAACTACACTATCTACTTGCCTTTATTCTCTAAAAATGAACTACGAGTCTCTGCCCCAGAAATGCGACCTGCAAAACAACACACATGCACATGTCAGCTCATGAATTCAGACTACCTTCATAACATGCAACATATTCATCGTGAACGCAATAAGAAGACAAACTGGACATAGAAAACTGAAAGAGGGTTAGCACTACTGCAAAGAGGGGGGGGGGGGGGGGGGGGGAAGGGTAGCGACGCCCGAGCGACCTCCCTAGGGTCGGTAATGGGGGCTAAAGCCACCGCGGCCAAGTCCCAGATAGTGACCCCTACGCCGTCGGTCTGGCGTCGCTAAAACGGGGTTGCGAAATAAGGGAGTTAAAACTGACCCCAACACTCATGCCTGATGGGAGACTCGTAAGCCGTTTCCTTGCTATCCATTTTGTGGGCATCTTGCACACATAGCGCACTCCTCTTCAGTCTTCCTGCAAGGCCCTCCTGCCAAAACCCTCCCATCAGCTACTCATCCCTTCCAGATACTATCGTCCAAAGGGAATGAAAAGGGGTTGGAAACAACAACATTTACTTACTGCATCATATGGAGATATCAACTAGGTTTTGTTCACTTAGGCTGTTGGAACAGACCCCATGACTATGTACTATGGCTACGATTTATCCCCAAGCAAAGCCTTGAACCCATACTGCCTTTGCACAAGGGGATACCCCGCGACCAGCCCCCTCAATGCGAGCCCCAATCCGACGTTGTGGATCGCCCCCGAGGCGACCCCCAGGGGGTCGCTCGGTTAATTTTTTTATATAAAAAAAACCAGTTAAAACTCAAAGAACACCGGGTGTCGGTACAATGCAGTGCTACTACTGGTCGACGGGCAGGGATGGTGGAAAAGTGTGCGCGACCCCCAAGGGGTCGCATGTACCTAGCGACGGGTTTGGCAGGGGCCGGAGGTATCGCCATTATGCAACCCCGAGGGGGTCGGTGATACCCAACGACCTGCAGTGACTAGGGCAGGGGTATCGCCAGGATGCGACCCCCTAAGGGTCGCTGTTATCCGCGACGGGCAGATATGGGGCAGCACAAAGCGACCACCAGGGAATCGTTGGACGGGTTCTGATGCCCTGGGGGTTGGTATGCACCAACGACGGACAAGGATGTGGGGGGAGGGGAGCATCCCCCAAGGGGTTGGTGTTACGAAGCAACGCGTTTCGTCGGTCGGGGCCAAAACATTCAGCGACCCCCAGAGGGTTGGTTCTTAGAAGCGACGGGCAGGGCCTGCTTGGTTTAACCCTAAACCGACCCCCCGGGGGGTCGGTTCTTAGAAGCATCGGGCAGGGTCTGCTTGGATTAACCCTAAAGCGACCCCCGAGTGGTCAGTTTTTCCAGGCCACGGGAAGGGGCATGCCTGGCTGAACCCTAAAGCGACCCCCAGGGGGTCGCCCCTCAATGAGATTTTCATTTTGTTTAATTTATTTGCTTTATATTACCCCCGCGCATTGGGTCGCCTTGTAAATGGTAGTACCTTTCTTGGGGCCGAGAAGCTTCCTAAGAGCCTCTTTGTAGGTGTAACCTTTATGTCCACAACAAAGCAAGCTGAGAGACACCACGAATTAGATGACAAGCAATTGCTGCTAGAAATAATCAATAAAACTTAACGAGGTCAAAGCCTCATATCTTGTACATGCATTATGTAATATGCGTCTTCTATAGTACTAGATACCCTCATGGACTCCGAGGTCCTTGAGGGTCAACATATCATCATGCGAACCATGATCATCACCCTGATCATTCTCGCCCTCAGCCTCACTCTCGCCCTCATCCTCGATATCGGTCACCCTATGGTCAATAGTGCTACTACTACTTCCACGATGTTGTAGCTTTTTCGTACTCTTCGCGGAGAGGGCCCTATGGGTCTTGATGCGCTCAAGAAGCGCAGGGTACCCTTCATTCTTGACAAATTCTACCTCCTCCACGCTTGGATGCATCCCAAACCTATGATGCTATACAATCACAAACAACCTTAATTAGTGTATGCAAGATATATCAAAGAGATAGCCATATGTAGACAAAGCAACACATTAAAAGTAAATGCATCCATGAAATGCTTACAAATCAGGTCGCGAATGACTTGTGCCCTCCCGGACCAAACTTGTGGGTGCTGGTATCTAGCCCTTTCTCTATGTGTAACGTGACCGCCTCACGACCCCTAGAAAATTGAGCCTTCTTCTTGGCATCAGCCTCCTCGACAATGAGAATGTCCCATGACTCCTAAACAACCAACCAATACATTAGTTTTACTTCTTCATGCATGCATCATTAACATCTTGCACATGTCCAAAATATAAACTCAATTTTAAGTAAATCTAGACTGTCCAAAGTCCAGGAATAACATTTATTTATTTATTTATTTATTTAAATTGAATAAAAAACACTATGAAGAAAAATTTAAATGATTTTATTAAGTTTATTGTAGATGTTTAGTAAATATTGATGTTCCCAGAGAATCCATACCCTGATCACATCCCTAATCTGAGTTGAAATCCTAGTTTTCTACAGTTTCACGGGCAGCACAGGAGACCTCCTGTCCTTCACACTTGCTACAGTTTTTTAATAGTAGCCTACAAAAAAATGCCAAACATTGTCACTCCAGAAGTACAAGAGAATTATGTCTGTTGTCCCAAATTCGACATCTCCACTGAGGCAAGGGAGATCTCCCGATCTATGATTAGAACATAGTAAGATAGAAAGACATCCCGTCGAGATACGTCTCAAAATGTCCAAAGTAATTTATTAGAACATCACCAAACCAAATTTGTACAGACATATTGAGGTCCCTCGTTATGGCACTAATCAACCATCACCAGCCCATAGGACCCAAAACCATAGTCTTCGACGCAAACCAATCATGAACATAGTCTCTATAGAAACCAATTCATTTGAACAGTTTGGCTCCACTGCATGTGCCCTTCGACAGGAGCATCAATCTCTATCGTCCTCGAGTCTTAGACCGGTTCCCCAAGAGCGTCATCCATAAAATAAGAACCACCTTGCGGATTCCCAGGTCACCCGCATGGCCGTTCCGATTATGTTTTATTCATGTAAGTCATAACTCCATGCGCAAAAAACATGCGAACCAGGACAGACGGGAGGTCTCCCCTCCCAAGCGATACACATCAGGAATAGTCAAACTAAATTGAGGGGGAACATGCACAAGTTTCAACAACCCCCCAAAGCCAATTCCAATAAGAGAATGAGGGGTTTGACAGGAACATGCACATAGAAAGGTACAGACGACGGGAGGTCTCCCGTCCTTACTCACGCTCTCTAGTCTACAAGAGTCTGACGGGTGTGCTGATGAAACCAAAACATGCACATAGTCAGGTAGGGGAGATCTCTTGTGGTGATACCTCTCATAACGACATGAGTAATGAATTCCAAAACCGAACAAAGAGTACACAGAGTACACAGAGCACAGCCATGATGTCCCTCGCTATGACATGACATGAATCATGAACAATGAACCATTTGTATTCAAAATGTGCGCTTAGAGAATAACGTCATTGTCAATGTACATTATCTACAATATCCCAATTGGTGGAAAACTGTCATCTGACTAGTAAGAACGGGTAGCGGATTCTACTCTCATCCCATATCTCCCCAAATGGACATTCCGTTGGTGTGCAGCATCTGTTTGAGGGTGCTGTCCTCGCCAACAGGTCTCCTCCTGAGAAATACTCATATACCTCCTGAGACCTCATCGCCGGCAGGTTTGGTGTGTCTATCCTTCTTCTTGTGGGTCGACTTCATCCGACGCTTGGCCTTGACTGGAACAGAGAAACCAATCCATTAGACAAATCAGCAAGGTTGTCAGATACATGGTGCGAAGCAGGAACAGGAGATCTCCCGTGCTTACGATCCTCCCTAACCTCTTAACCGACTCACAAGACATATTGCCAGTGTTGACAAAATAACAAGTAGTTGAAGGCAAAGAGGGGGTAACATACCTAAAGAACACACAAGGGTCAGTAATCCCTAGGGGATTTGCATATCTCGCTAGCCATATCCAATCAGGGTGAGAACTATCGATAGGCACCTGAACATTTGCACACTTCCAGTAATTCCCCTCCATGTATTCTTGAACTGTCGGAGATGACATCATGCCAGAAAGGAATGGCCATAAAGCCTCAACAAGATCCTCAACAAAAGAATCTCGTCCCTCCTTGACGATCGACGTTAGAGTGCCATCAAAGGATCTCGGGTAAAAACCAGTCTTCAAAGGGGTCCTGAGCAGGGCTTTGGTGGGCTCATCATCAATCAAAAGCGTTTGGTCATTTAGGCCGTAGGGCTTAGAAATTCTCCCGAAGTGTTCCCAAAGACCAACAATGTCTTTAATGTAGAATGGTTGTGTTGAGGCAATGTAGGCAGGAACCTTGGTGCAAATATCTCGACACCAGATAAAGCAAAATTTCCTGACCATATCCTTCGGGAGAAGATATGCCAGAAGAGCCTCAATCATATGTTGAACTCCACAGGACCAGATACCCACATGGTAATGGTTGAATGCAAGTTCAAGAAATTCCAGAAGAGGTCCCGGACGAGGAACAACATTGTCCCAATCGTATGGAATTTTGGCATGAGGGAAATGTTCAAGGAACCTCTGTGATCCAATAGGCTTGGATTTATAGCACAATAAACCAACAACACTCAGAATGATTAACTTTCTTTGACCTCCAGAGGAGACTGTCACTCGTGTCTTCCGGCGCAAGAGATTTGCTGCCTCGCTCGCTCGAAAATGGTCATGACCCATCTGTCAAGATTCGATGGTTAGCTTTGGATGTGACCATTGGCAGCTATATTACTGATGTGTAATAAAGTAGGAGATGAATATAGTATTTCTGGCACCTTAAACAAAACCGAGTCTGTGCTTCGGGATTTAAGACAAAACGTTCTAAGTGGGAAGGAAAGGACGGGAGGTTTCCCGTCCAAATACGTCATTGTCAATTTCGGCGGCAGCCACAGCCCCGATTGATCTTTGGGCTTGGTTTCATCTTCGACCTTCTCTCTGCTGACAGACAAGGATGATTAGTTAGAGACACAAATGAATGAAATGAAGAATGGAAAACAAATGACTTCCAGGTGCAGATACAAATTGGAATAAGTAAATGGAATGATAGCGCACACCTCGGTGGAATTTTCCATTGCTGCCTCATTGCTTTGTTCACCAGAACAGGCTTTGCAGTATCAAGTGTTGTTCAAGGAGTTTTGGGATATCTTTGCATGGTCCTACACCGAATTAAAGGGAGTACCTTCTTCTGTGGCAATGCATTCCATTCCCATGATTCTAGGAGCTACCCCAAGACAACAACAAGAGAGAAGGGTGAATCCCAATCTAGTGCTACTCATCAAAACAGAAATTGAAAAACTCCTGGCCGGGTAATTTATCTCAACGACGCAATGGCGTGAGCGTTGCGCGTGAGCGCGCCAGCATACGCTCACGCAGGAGTGACGTGGCGTGAGCCTGCACCCACGCTAACGTGGCGTGAGCGTCATGTCAGCATGCTGATGTGGCGGCAAATGATGACGTGGCACTGTCCATCATCTGCAACATCAGCATTAACATGCGCCGCCTATAACCGAGGATGGTCCTATGACCGTGGAATTAATGCAGGGAATCTTGCCTAAATAGAATCAAGACTACCATGAGGCCTACAATTGTAGCATCCAACATTGTGCAATTACAAATGCTTGTTTCACTTTTACAATTACGAGGACGAGAAAATATCCTCACAAAGTGTGCGCCATAAAGGCTGCCACGGGAAGACCTTCCTCCCTCCTCAAATAACAATGAGAGTTAGGATCATCTTCAAAAGATGATTGTAGTGCATAGCGACAGCAAGACATGTAGACTTCGAACGGTGCAATGACAAATGTGCTTTTAAAAGTTGCCACTCAGAGCTCACTCCGTATAGTTGGAGGCCATATCATTGCACCGCTGACGAATTGATGTGAATTACACATTTCAAATCATGGTCGTCCACATACCACATTGCATAGTTGATGCTACCCATGTGTTGTATCCCGCTGCAATAGAGTATCGACCTGGTGAATGAAGTTGTCACGTTTGGGATCGCAAACCATCATCTTCAAAAATATGAAATACAAATGTTTGCAGGGTATGAATTTACCTCTCTTGCCCAAACTGGTTGATAGCATATTCACAAAATCAGAACATGTGCAATTGGGGAAATTGGAAACCGTGATGTCGTAGGTCCTGTCATGAACAGCAGATGTGGAAGTGATGATTGTGAATACCCGACCATATCTTGGATCGGGTACTTCCGTGGTGCTTCCAACACGAGCTTGGAGCATTCTTGCGGACTCCACTTTGCCAAAGTGTTCAGCGGTTGGAGGGAAACGCCGAACGAGCTTTCCATCTCGTTTGGTTGGCCACAAGTCAGGATTTGCCGGGGGGACCCGGGAGGACGCAGAAGTAGTAGCACATGCATGGAGTTGGGGTTGTCTCGCAAGGGAAAAATTTGCCTCCTCCAGCATTTCAATCTCCTGAAAGCTGAGATGTGTTCCCACCTTCACGGGCCAAACGGTTGGAGGAGATGGCTTCATCACTACGGAAGGACGCACAGTTCCATGCACACATCTGGCACAATCATCTGCGCAGAACCAAAACTTGTGGTTCTTGGCTTCTGGTTGACCGTATGGACGCATCAAACCTGCGAAAGTCAGAGCAGGAGTTCGGGCACCACCTCTGGATATAGATGAAGTGCACTTCTCGAAATTAGTTGCCCTGATCGCTATACATTTCACACGAGACCCTACACTTGTGCGTTCTATGTGCCAAACGTGGTCGGGGCATGCGGACTCAAGCACATCAAGGGGGTTGTTTCTCTCCTGCACCATTTCAGTGGCACTGTTTGATGCTGGAGTTTGCCGTCGTGTTGGAGGTTCCTCCACAATGGAGGTTCCGGACATGGAGCTGTCATGTAGGGGAACACGAGGCTTCGAGAAGTTATCACGGTCTGCCCTGTGCGAATCGGAATCCGGACCAGGTGGAGTGTTCAATTTCCTCTTACAGGAGCCGAATCTCTCCTCCCCTTCAAGATGTGGAACTCTAGAAACAAGTGGCGTTCCCTGGGCATACATGCTCACCGCCCGTGCTATCTTGATTGGATCCCCAAATCTGTTTGCAGCACGCAACATCAACTCCCATTTGTCCGAACCCTTGCCACCAACCCCACCTCGCAAGAAATCACGGTATCGGGTTTGTTGTTGCAAAACATGTATCAAATCATCTGTTGTTGCCACATACAAATCCCGACCTCGTTTCCCAGACTGCTACAACCATGCGTTGTGCACAGTTTTTGCCAAATTGTAAGATGGCATGTCCGCCATTTCCTCAATGGACATGTTCTGCAAAGTGGAGAACCACACTTCAAAATAATGATCAGAAAACAACATAAAGAAAGCGAGGACACAATAAAATGGAAAGTAAATGTATGAATAAAGCAAGAAATATAAGCCTCGTACCACTGGCATGGCTGCTCCCCACTGTCTATACCGGAAGTGCCAAAACGTCAGCCAATCTTCCAATGCTCTCATACTCTCAAGTGATGCAGCTCCAGAAGAGAACCACCAGGCACGAATTGTCTGGAACAAAGTGTCCGCCTCCTTCATTGTTCTAGCATCTTTGTACTCTTTGCACAATTTACGGTGCTGAGTCTGCATCTCTGGTTTGATGTCCGACTTTGCATGTTTTTCCAGAGATTGTGTCCAATGGAATAGACATGTACGCTCTCTTCCTCGCATTGGCACTTTTGGGTCGCCCGATCCGAAGACAATACGAACAGCATTGAAATTTGCTTGAGCACTATCCGCCATGAAACCTGCGAAATTTGGAGATGGCAGCCCATGACACGTATCAGGGAATCCCACATGAGCTTCTGGGATTCCGTATCCTCGGATTGCATGTCACAAACTGCAATTGTCATAACTCGTTGGTATACTGGATCGTAGACATGACGAGCCATTGTCGTCCAATCCTTCACTTGTTTCACATGATCAAACATAAGAAAACAGTTCTGCAAGTCCCCAGTCTTTTGCATCCGCTTCACGAGGCTAACCCCACTGCCCTCCCCAACAGTCGACATTTTGAAAAGAAAAACTTTGATGGCACCTTGACCTGGGAATACATTGTCCTGGATGTAATCGTACTTGCTCACTCGTTTCAACTCCAAAATGTTGTCTATGTAGCCTCTGATACCAGAGCCCATTCTTAATGCATTGATCTGATGCCGAATGTTAGGTGAACTCAAAGTGGAGAAATGATCCATGACCAGGTCCAATGCTGCACCGTCAAATTTAGTCCCCACAGAATCCCCTTCACTCAAAATATGGCTTTCCAAGAAGGACTTGCTTGCGCCAAGAGCAATTGCAGGTGTTGTTGCAGATGGGTTTCTCCCGAACTCCTGTTTAATCAACCTCGATATTGTCTCAACACTCTCCCTGTAATCCCCCTTCGAGACAGGATGGTTATGGAATCCGAAATGCACACAAGCTCTTGTCATTGTTTTCAAACGGTGGACAACATAGTACATTCTTGCTCCACAGAGCACCAAGCAGGATGGCACAAGTTTGCAGAATTTGCAGACGAAAGTGTTTGCCGGTGGTGGGGCAGTCCCAGGCTGAAATGGATTTTCCGCCAGACCCTCCCATTCGCTTTGATTATGAACCCCAGACTGAAGAAAGTGTCAGCAATTCAAATTATCACACCTAAGGTGTCCATTGCAAACTGTTCTCCGGAAAACAAGCTTGTCATCATTCTGAATATTGGATGTTTTTGTTCTACACCACGGGTGCCCGTCGTGTTTCTTGTCCATTCCATGCATCATGATTGTTACACCTCCAACTCGCGGAGGAGGAGGCAGCTCGAATAGGATATCGCCATCAAAAGTCTCTGGCAAGAACTTCACAGGCACCTACTTCAAAGATTCCCAATCAATTCCTCGCAACTCACTTTTGAATCCTCCCATCGCCCATAATTTTGGAATGACACTACAAATCTCTTCTTCATCAGCTTCTCCAACCACAGTAGGAAGGACTGGATTTGGAATTTCACTTATGTCATCATCGGACGAATCCGAAAGCTCAACGATTGGAGTGGAGGACGTCTGTTCTTTTTTCACCACCACCTCCCTCTTGTCTTCAACGACCAAAGCAGCAGTCCCCGGCGTCACATTACCCAAGGGACTTTCGCCGAGGCTCTCCAAGTACTCTGTATCGACCAGGGCGCACTCTCCACTGACTGACATGAGCCGTCTCATCACGGTTTTGGAAAGAGTATTTCAACAACTTCCCTTTCAAATCGTACACCTCTTTCTCCAAAAAGATGGAGCCATTCTGAAGCTGAAAACGGGTAGCCAAGACATGTTCCAGAACAATTGCAAATCCATTGTCAAGGACTTCCTGGGAGAACGGCACTGGTTTGTCGTCAGAGAATAACTCCGCTTCAGAGGAAGCCATCTTCCTTCCTCGCGTACGTTGATACCTTGCTATCGCAGACCTTCAGTGTAAATCGGTTTACTGATGTCTCCAGAACACAGTTGAAGAATGAGCAGAGAATATGGCGGAGGAAGCTCAGACGACGATTATGCATATTCTGTTATTCCTTCCAGATATGCAGCCGTCCATTTTAATTACTTTTCTTGTGGGCCTAGTGGTCAGAGTATCCGTAGGAGCAATGTCGGCAGCTGTTAAACCGTTAATCAGAACCTCATCAATAAACACAATAACAAGCCGACTTCCTGGAAGCATGCCACAGGATCTGAGGGTGGGATTGCAGATTAAGTAAATGTATCTTTATACTACTTCCAATGATCATGCGTACCTAGAAAGTTCAAAATGTGAAACGAACGTGGGGTTGGCTAAGGGGGCTGCTATTTCATGAGCGACATGAGCATGAGCGGAAAAAAAAAAAACATGAGCGGGCCGAATTGTGTCCACGGAAATAGGGTTAGGAGGCACGGAAATAAGGTCATGTGGACTCGTCATAGCAATGAAATGCAACATTTTATTGCAAATTTGGTGGCAAGCCACGTCTATACAAGTGTGTCCTAACTGTCATAGCAGGAATGGGAACTACTCTCCTATACCTTCCGAGGAACTTGGCCCTCCTTCTTCCTCATCCCCCTCATCCCCCCCATCCTCCGAGCTCTCTGATGCATCGGTTGCAGTATGCCTCTCAAAAATGCCGTCCTCTCCTTGGGGGACTGTCCACCTCACCTCCTGGGAATCTTCTGCCTCTTCTCCCCCACTTTCCTCAGCAGAATCCAACACAAATCTACGAGCCCGGCGGGCTCTAATAGCTGCTGCCTCCTCCCTCATCTTCATTTTCTTGAGGCTTGCCTCGTCTAAAATCTGCTGTACACGACTAGGTTCGGAACACCTCCTAATGGACACCGAAGCAAGCCGGGCAGCATAAGTAGGAAGGATGTAGTCCCTTTCTGGACTAGGCATGAAATCCCCCTGGCAAAAAAAGGCACGTTCCTCCTGCCCATGAACTCTGGTGTAGACGTCCCTCCTGCCGTACTTGGCATCCTACAGTAAGAACAAATCCACTTCAAGAATGTCAATACCAGCAGAAGCAGAAAGGGTTTTCAATGAAATAAGAGAGCAAAGGGAGGTGCCTCACGAAATCTGGAGGCAACTTACAATGCGACCACTCACTCGTACACCGGGGGCTCCTCGGCCTCGATCCCAACTTGTTCCTCCCCCTGCTCCTTCTCGGATTTTTCCTCATCCTCCGAGGATGCCTCTTCCTCTTTCGGCAGACGTTCAGCCGCTGCAAGTTCCGAGTTGTGGAGGGCAGTATCTGGCTCGAAGGCGAACACATGCCTGTCGGACAACGTCCCTGCCCACATTGAAGCACCTGAGGAACAAAGCGGGCGGTTAAATAGCTTGCGGCATGCAATTGCAATCGGGCCAGGGGACAAACTGAGCACGTGAAGGCTTACCCGTGCCGCATGTGAGGTCTAGAATCTGCCCTTGGACATCCGAGCACGTCTCCATGAGGGTTTGGATGAAAGCAGGGCTCTGGGTCTAGCTGTACCGCCACGGTTTGCCTGTCTTTGTGTCCTTTGGCATACTGGAGTGGGGCACATAGTTGTAGAGGACATCGTAGGTAACAGGGTCCACAGCGGCATCAACAAGACGACCGTCGTTGCGGAATTTGAACGTAGACCCTCTCTTCACAAAGCAATATGCCTCAAACACCAATGTCTGCACATCCAACAAAATAGGGATCAACTCCGAGATCTTGTTTAGATACACCACAATATGAGGTGAATGCAATAGATTGATAACTTACACTTTGGCCCTCTATTCGCAACCCCTGTGTATTGATGCAGAACCATTTTCCGAGGAGGACTGGGGTGACACTTTTCGGTGTCCACCTTGCCACCGCATTCTCTGTGGTCTTCCCTCTTGTGGCAAGGACAACCACACATCCACCGTCATCTAGAAGCATCCCCGCCAGCCCAAACCCGGCTTTCCAGTAGTCCTCAGTAAACCTGTTCTAGGTGGCCACACCATCCAGGCCCTCCAACAGCTCCCCATCTGGAATGTCGAGGAGAATCATGTCGCAAGCTCTCTCCACCTCACCCCCCCCCCCGAGTGCTCTTGCAATCCGTGCTCACAGCCGTGAAGAATTCCATCATGGCTTCAAAACCAAGGGTGTCTTTAGGCTCTGTACCGGCAGCCCTCTTCTTGGCTTTCCCCTTCTGCTCCGCCAGAGACTTGCTGTGTGCCACCTTCTTCGCCCTGGCAGCAAGAGCGTCAAGGAAGCTCTCATTGACGCATTGGATGATGGTTGGAGGTTCTAGCTTTGGCCTGTGCGTAAACGTCACCGCCGAATACCGCCGTGTAGGCTCGCCCTCAAATGCCAACTTCTTGGCAGAGCCAGTCCCACTCCGAACTGACTTGGGAACCCGGACGACCGGTGACTGGGTAGCAGCAACAGCAGTCGCAGGACCTTGAACAAAGTCGTCGTCCGAGTCACTCTCTTGGGTCCCCTCCTGCGCCTGCTCCGATGCCCAGATGGTTTTCTGTTTTTTGGGTGTTACTGCAGTCACCTGTTTCCTTGTCCTTTTCCTTTGGCCTTTACTCTTCTCATTCAATTTCTCCTGAATTCCTGCCTGAGCAAGCTCTGCCGCTTTCCTGGAGTTCGCAAGCGCTTTTGCCTCTTTTGCACCCAGCGGAGGCAGCGGAGCCCGGTTTCGTCGGGCCTCAGCATCCAGCTTCAATTGAAACTCGGATGGGTCGAGCATGCCGGGCGGAAGATCCACATACCAAGGGCAATCATGCAAATGTTCCAGATGCCACTCCTTCACAATATCGTCAGTGTGCATGGAGTCAGCCCCAGGGTTTCTCCATGCCAGGAAGAATGGTGGCTCGAAAGACAGATGACCTTTCTCCAAAAGGGAGAACTTGCAGTACCTGCATTCATGAAAAACACAATGAGGTCCCTGAACTGCAAATTCGGCACCATTTTCCCAGGTTGGGGCGGATCTGAGTGGGCCTAGAAATGGAAAAATGGCGCCGAATATCGGTTTTCGGTGATTGCCACCCTAGGGACTTAGCCATCTTGGGAGCCCTGAACTGGAAATTCGGCGCCATTTTTCCCGGTTTGGCCCGAAGATGGCTAAGTCCCAGAACGGCAATAGGGCCTAGAACTGGAAAAATGGTGCCAAATTTCCAGTTTAGGGCCAGCCACCCTAGGGACTTAGCCATTTTCGGAGCCCTGACTAGAAATTCGGCGCCATTTTCCCAGGTCCGGCCCGAAAATGGCTAAGTCCCACAAGGGCAATAGGGCCCAGAACTGGAAAAATGGCGCCGAATTTCCAGTTTAAGGCCAGCCACCCTAGGGACTTAGCCATTTTCGGAGCCCTGACTGGAAATTCGGCGCCATTTTCCCAGGTCCGGCCCGAAAATGGCTAAGTCCCAGAACGGCAATAGGGCCCAGAACTGGAAAAATGGCGCCGAATTTCCAGTTCAGGGCCAGCCACCCTAGGGACTTAGCCATTTTCGGAGCCCTGATTGGAAATTCGGCGCCATTTTCCCAGGTCCGGCCCGAAAATGGCTAAGTCCCATATGGCCTTGACCTGGAAAATGGCGCCGAATTTCCAGTTCAGGGCCAGCCACCCTAGGGACTTAGCCATTTTCGGAGCCCTGATCTGGAAATTCGGCGAAAAATGCAAGGACTGTAAGGAAGGCATCGCGTATGTACCTGTACAAAAGGCGCATTGCTGCTTTGTCCGCGTTCGGCTGGTCGGTGAACTCGTGGCTCCGGCGGGCATGTGGTATCTCCCGAAAGAATAGGTCGGTTTTGTAGAGCAGAAAGTACCTCGTCACATAGTCGCGTAGGCCGTTTGGATTTCCCTCTAGCAGTCAAGGATTCCATGAAAAACGTGTCTAAAAGTGGACTTCAGCCACAAAACTAACAGTTTAGTTTGTTTTTCTCCGAAAAACCAAGCGGCCACGCTCAGAATTACCTGCAGGAAGGTAATTTGGCGCTTCGACTTACCAGGCGAATGGAAATTCGGCGCCAAATTTCCATCCGCCAGCGATCCGAGTTACCTGCTAGATGGAAATTCGGCGCCGGATTTCCATCCATCCGGGCTTCGAATTACCTGCAGGATGGAAATTCGGCGCCGAATTTCCATCCTGATCCGTTCCGAATTACCTGCATGACGGAAATTTTGCGCACCGCCCTTCCTGGCAGGATGGAAATCCGGCGCCGAATTTCCATCCATCCGCTCTCCGACCAACCTGGCGGATGGAAATCCGGCGGGTTTCCATCCATCCGCTCCGAATTACTTGCGTGGCGGAAATTTCGCGCGCCGCCCTACCTGACAGGATGGAAATCCGGCTCCGAATTACCTGCGCGGTGGAAATTTCGCGCGCCGCCCTTCCTGGCAGGATGGAAATCCGGCGCCGAATTTCCATCCATCCGCTCTCCGACCAACCTGGCGGATGGAAATCCGGCGCCGGATTTCCATCCATCCGCTCCGAATTACCTGCGAGGCGGAAATTTCACGCGCCGCCCTACCTGACAGGATGGAAATTCGGCGCCGAATTTCCATCCATCCGCTCTCCGACCAACCTGGCGGATGGAAAGCGGGCTCCCACCTTCACCATCTTTGGTGATTCTCCTCCAACTGACATGTCCACCAACTGCGTTGTCGGTTCTGACGTGAAAGTTGATCCTCGTTGGATTGTCTCCGGAGGATGGTGGATCACATGTTGTGGAGGTTTCACTTGTGCAATCCTTTCTAATAAGGGTGGGCACGGGAGGTCTCCCGTCCTCTTCTGTTGGGAATACCTCAGCATCAGAGCAGTTGAACTATACTGAGGATCGGGTTGAAGACTGGAGAGAATGATATCACCGCAGCTGCGGAGGCACTAGCAAGGAATCCTCTGGAGGCTTTTGAGAGAACCCCAGTCAAAGAGAAAGGTTTGTACTGCTTTTGTTCTCTATCTTCGATCCTCATGAATTTGTTTCAAATCAATTGTAGGAGCGCGTGGCGTGGCGTCGAAGAATCTCACGGAGGTGTGCTCTCTCATTACACTTTCTCACTTTACATCGATTGACATCATCTTGCTGCCTCTAACGAGACGTTGTTCTGTTTCAGCGGCAAAGAAGAGACGTAGAAAGCAGAGCCCGAAGAAGGATCGGGAAAGAATCACTCGGCGCCATTTTCCCAGACACAGGTACCAGTGCATGTTGGGACTTAGCCAGTTTTCGGCCCCAAAAAGAGAAATTCGGCGCCATTTGAATGGAATATTGCCTCATTCCAGGAGTTTTGGGGTGCATTTCATTACACTGCAAAAAAAAGTCTGATACAGCAAAATGCATTTGAAAATATCCATATGGAGGATTCCGTTTGCCCCAGCAATGATTTCTGGAATCCCTAAGGAGGAGTTTGTGCAGCTCGTTCACGCTCAACGCCGGTGCATGAATAAAGTCATCAATAGTCACGTTCATCCTCAACCTCTTCAGGTAGATGTAATACAGATGCTTGCACGGATAATACTTCGAACCCTTCTTTGCTTCCATCAACGAGAAGTCCGTACAATTGCAAGTCGGCTCCACTCCAATCGTAATTGTGTATACATCGTCGCGTACAGCCGAGCCGGCCGTTGCCATCCGATACACACGCCCAAGGCCAGGTGGGGGTACGTCCACGGAGCTCTGAATAGTGCAAGCCATCCCAAGAGCATTAGCAATCCGAGTCTCATTCAACTTGTTGGGAGGGTGTCGTCTCTTCACTCTTCCGAATCGCATTGTGGGATGTGCAGAATTGTCCAATCCGTCTCTACTGGACCGAACAGTCTGCAATGGCTGGGTCTGAGGAACCGGAAATGCGTGGGCCGGGATGTCTGTGCGTTGCACCATTCGAAATCCTGCTGCAGATAGAGCATCCGCCTCATTCTAAGAGAGGCTGCAACCCGGTACAACAGGCCAGACGCCCGGAGGCTCCGGCATTCCCTGAATCCCGTACTTGGGCTTGCCAAATACACACGTCATTATGTCGTGCCTACAGAACCAAAATGTCTGCGTTGTGGCGTGAGCAAATGTGGGAGTCAAAAATCTGCCGCTGAAACAAGGTGCAGGTACAGCACCGTGTGGGTTCCTCCGAATCATCTCACCACAGCGTGCTCTCGTATCCACCCGGATGGCGCAGCACTTCCCTTGAAATGCCGGCAATGTCCTCGCAATTCTCCACTGTGACTCCGACACTCTTGTCTCCACAATGGGAATGTTGTACTGCTTTACTACAGATGGCTCGTTATGTTGCCGGGGCACGTGCCCTGTGCTCAAAGGAGATGGCGATCTTGAACGTGCAGGACTTGCGGTGCTCGACGAGACCTCCTCGGACAACATCACCGGACCACGAGGGAGCGTGCAAATATTCTTGTCAGCTCGCCATGAATCCTCTTCTCCGCCAGGTGCCTCGTCAAGTCTTCGTCTCACTGGACGGGTATGAACATCTCCTTCCAAATGTTGGCCTCTTCGCAGCAATGGCGTGTCCCGAAGGCCCTCTCGCAAGGCCGCCGCCCACTTCCGAGGATTCTTCGATCTAGAGGCAGTCCGCATCAGCATTTCCTGCCTGTCCGGCCCCAAGCCCCACTGTTTCCCTTTCAAGAACTCGTTGTACCTGCATTGCTGCATAATTGACCTCACAATGTCCTCCGTTGTGGCAGTGAGGATGTCCACTAGATGCGCCGCAGAGGATGCACGCCAGGAAGAGTGCACTGATTCGGCCATGTTTGTCGTGGGCATGTCGGTGTCGGAGTCGAGACACATTTCCTGCACAAGCACATGTTTAGGTTACAAGCAAGTTACAAATATGGCCAAGAATAATATTCAACGGACGCGAATTCGTGCAACTCACCTCCCGCATATAGTCGCTGAACTGGAGGAAACGATAATGTCACCATGCTAGCCAACTGACCATTGCTCCCTCGTCTGATTTCCTTACAATAAACGATGTCCACCAAGCCCGTATGCATGCAAACTGTGTCTTTGCATCATCCAAGGTAGGAGCGCGCTTCCACGCAAGGCACATGGAACGGTGCTCCTCTCTGAAATTTGGCGCCACGAGCCTGGTTGTGTACTGCGAAAGGCTCTGCAGAAAATGGAACCCACAAGATCTCTCCTTGCCTTCCATGGGAACATTGGGGTCTTGCCCGTACACCCTTCGGATGGCAGCCCAATTTGCTTGTGCGTTGTCCGCCATGAAACCACGGAAATTCGGAGGGGGCAATCCCGCCTTGGCCATCTGTTCGTTTATTCCCTGCCAAAGAAGCATCTCCGATTGTGTGTCCTCTCCTTTCATCTCACAAATAGCAATTGTCATTAGCATCCTGCAGTGGGTGTCGTAGACATGTGCACCCATTGTCACCCACTGGTGATTTGTAATTCGCTTGATATGGTCGAACATGACCCAACTGTTTGACAAGTTCCCACTCGTCATCCTGTCCACCAGTTCGACGCCGCTGCCAGGTCCACACGTGGACATTTTGAATACGAAACAACGATCTGCCTCAGTCCTTGTCCTGGAAACCTACTTCCATGAATGTAGTCATATCCACATCGTCGCTTCACCTCCAGAATGGAGTGCATATCCGAGCCACGCCCAATTTTCTGTTTGCATGAGACAATGTGGTTTCGGACATTCGGTGAACATACGTGGGACACCGACTCCAGCAATGCCTCCATTTCCTTCTCGTCGAGAGGAACTCTATCGGAGCCGTCTTCCGACATAATTCTGGCCAATGCCATCTTATGGGCGGCTTGGAGCTGAAACTGTTTGGGTTTGGCACCCGGTCTCAACTTAACCTCCTCCTAAACGAGCTGCTCTGCTTCGTGGGCAGCCTCCCGCGAGTTCCCCTCGCCAATTTGTGACAATGGGAACCAACGTGTATGCAAGCTCGGGTGAGGTCAGGGAAACGGTGCAACACATAGAACTGCTTGGCATTACAAACAGACATGCAGTGTGGTGGTTCTTTGCAATGCGCACACTTAAATGTGGAGTTCGGAACCTTCTCCTGAGCTCGAAATGGTTGGTGAGCTGTGCCTGTCCAATCGGTCTCGTTCCTGTGACCTCTGGATTTAAAGTGGAAGCAAGTTGGGGAGAAACACCGCAACGCGCCTGCACAAACAACGTAGCGCACCCGCACACCATCGAGCATCTTCATGCTGGTGGTTTTGGTAACGCACCAAGGATGACCGTCATGTTTTCTATCCATATCTGTCAACATTCCGGACGCCCTCGAGTAGTCCGCCCAAGGAGGGAACTCAAAGAAGATATTACCGTCGACGTCGGTGGGAAGGCATGTAACCGATTTAATTGCGAACTTGCTGTAGTCCAGCTCGGCCAGCTCCGACCGGTGTCCCTCCAGGTGAAGCCCTCGCAGAATTTCAAGAATAGATCGAACTGCGGTGCTCGTGCTGGCAATATGACTCCCTCCTCCAACTGACGTCCATTGAGGACTTGCCTGATCTCCAGGACGACCTCGGAACTTCCATGACCTCGTCTGAGTCGGACAGGTTGTGAACAACCCGGTTCTCGCTCGTCTTCATGGATGGGTTCGGCTCTGGATTTACTTCGTTGCGGACTTCTCTCTTTGAGGTAGCCACTCTCTGATTCGCGGATTGTTTCGTGGAAGGCGCCAGGATAGAAGGTGCATTTGGCGGGCAAATGAAGTCCCCAACAGCCCTGTATATGACGTTGTCCAATGGTAGAACTCGCCATTCCCTGCCATCGCCGAAATCATCGTGGAGCACAACAATACTCTCGACAACAAGGCCGTTAGAGTCCTTCCTTTCCTCCTCCAAAAAAACCGACCCCGGTTTCAAGTGGTATCGAACGTACAGATATTTCTCCATCACTCGGCAGGTGTCCCCTCTGCACGGAAATGAAGCTCTATGCTCGTGAGGAGGGCAGTACACTGTAGTGCTCGGGTTTTCCGCCATGGGAGATGTGCACACAAGACTGCCAGGATGGCGTGCGGGGAAGCTCCCTGGTAGAAGGGGGATGCAGCGATGGGAATGAATGCGATGCCGATTTGTCCGAGCGACGAAGCCTGATCCAAATCCAGGGAGCCAACTATCTCAAAAATCCAAAGTCAGAGTGTTAATGAACCTTGTCTCCGGAATGCGGCCCCTGCTCTTTGCGCAATAACTGCCAACGGTATGCAGTCAGAAAGTGGGGGGCCGTCCGGATGATGACGGCTGAAGGGGAGAAGCCGGCACCGTGCCGTCACATTACTACCCCCGAATAGAAATTCGGCACCCAATATCCAACAGGGGAAGCCCGGATGAAGTCGCCTCGGGTGCAGAGGCCGGCGCGTGTGCGACAGAGAACATCCCCTGGATGAAGATTCGGCGCCGAATTTCCATCCGGGCCCCCCAAAGGAAGTCGTGTCGGGGGGTCAGGCCGAAAACTGGCCGGCATAAAAACATCCCCAGATGGAAAAACGGCGCCGAATTTCCATCCGGGGCGGTTCGGATGCAGTCGGGGAGGGGGGAGAGGCCGGCACTTGGCCGTCACATTTCAACCCCCAGACGGAAATTCGGCACCAAATATCGAACAGGGGACGCCCGGATGAAGTCGCCTCAGGCGTAGAGGTCGGCACGTGTTCGACAAAGAGCATCCCCTGGATAGAGATTCGGCGCCGAATTTCCATCCGGGCCCCCCCAAAGGAAGTCTTGTCGGGGGGTCAGACCGAAAACTGGCCGACATAAAAACCTCCCCAGATGGGAAAACGGCGCCGAATTTCAATCCGGGTTCGAATTACCTGCAGTCGGGGAGGGGGGAGAGGTCGACACCTGGCCGTCATATTTCAACCGCCGGACGGAAATTCGGCACCGAATATCCCACAGAGCGGCGGAGAGGCCGGCACCTCTCCGACAGAGACCATCCCCCGGATGGAAATTCGGCGCCGAATTTCCATCCAGCAGGTAAGTGGAATCCCGGATGGATGGAAATTCGGCGCCAAATTTCCATCCTGCAGGTAATTCGAATCCCGGATGAATGGAAATTCGGCGCCGAATTTCCATCCAGCAGGGAAGTGGAATCCCGGATGGATGGAAATCCGGCGTCGAATTTCCATCCAGCAGGTAAGTGGAATCCCGGATGGATCGAAATTCGGCGCCGAATTTCCATCCTGCAGGTAATTCGAATCCCGGATGAATGGAAATTCGGCGCCGAATTTCCATCCAGCAGGTAAGTGGAATCCCGGATGGATGGAAATCCGGCGCCGAATTTCCATCCAGCAGGTAAGTCGGATCGCTGGCGTATGGATATTCGGAGCTGAATTTCCATTCGCCAGGTATTTCATCGCTCAGAATTACCTTCCTGCAGGTAATTCTGGTCGATGAATTACCTTCCTGCAGGTAATTCCTATCGATGAAGGTTGGAAGGTAATTCCTCGCTCAGAATTCTCCCAGAAGAGAATTACCTGCAGGAAGGTAATTCTCATCTGGGAATTACCTGCCGGATGGAAATGCGGCGCCGGATCTCCATCCATCCGCTCTCCGCCCAACCTTGCGGATGGAAATCCGGCGCCGGATTTCCATCCATCCGCTTCTGAATTACCTGCGTGAGGGAAATTTGGCGCGCCGCCCTACCTGCGCGGATGGAAATCCGGCGCCGGATTTCCATCAGCGCGCTTCTGAATTACCTGCGTGAGGGATATTTGGCGCGCCGCCCTACCTGCGCGGATGGAAATCCGGCGCCGGATTTCCATCCGCGCGCTTCCGAATTACCTGCGTGAGGGAAATTTGGCGCGCCGCCCTACCTGCGCGGATGGAAATCCGGCGTCGGATTTCCATCCGCGCGTTTCTGAATTACTTGCGTGAGGGAAATTTCTAGCGCCGCCCTACCTTGCTGGATGGAAATTCGGCGCTGAATTTCCATCCTGCTGCGCTCCGAATTACCTGCAGGATGGAAATCCGGCGCCGATATTCCATCGTGCAGCGCTCCGAATTACCTCTACGTTGGAAATTTCGGGCCTGTTTACGTCGATTTTCATCCGACATGGAGGGCTTCATCCGACATTTAATTGCGCAGTTGGGCAATAAATGTCGACCGCCGTCGGTTATCATTCGGGCTGGCGACGCATGGCTTCCTGGACACGTACCCTAAATCTCATGCTAATCTTGGCTTAACATGCTATTCGAGGCATGTACCCCAAAAAAAAAGATCTTTTTGGCTGGGACTTATGCCGCCTGAAGGGCGTGGCTCTCCTGAGAGAGACCTCACATCCAGACCGCGGTGGAAGTTGAAAGCTCTGTACTACGGACGACGGCCAATCTCTCGCATGGCCAAACTGAAGCTCCAGCAGGAGATTCCAGTGTCTTGCTCACAACCATCGCGGGCAAGAGCAGCCCCCGCAATTACCCATACGGTGGAGAGTGGAGGAGAGGAAAGAACACCTGAAAGAGCACGGATTGTGCAAGTTCGAGGTGAAGCCAGGGAGAGGGCAGTAGAGACGAGGAGAGTGCTGGAGGTGGTTTCGCAGGTGGCTGACCCTGTTGAGGAGGACGACAGGGAGCTTTCTGACCAGGATGACATCCTCCCTGACATCCCCAGGCCCCAAACCCGGAGCATACAGGCTGGATTTGGCGGTCCTGGTGGGCTGCCGGAAAACCCCTCTGCAGCAGACGTCATGTCTGAGGCGGATATGAAGTTGGCCGCTGCCAAGATGTTGGAGGCAACCCACAGCAATATTGGCAGGGTGCTGGGGGGCATGGTGTACCCGGCCAAGCTTTGAATTCCCCTTTGCCGCTTGGTGTCATTGCAGGTGGTGAGACCTGCCCTCCCAGGCGATATCGACAAGCTGAAATTCTCTTTCCGGGATGGATATCGAATGGGGTTTGCCGCGTTTTACGTTTCCATTGAGAACGACCACGGAGCTTCCCGTGCCCACACTTCCGATGAGGTGGGCAAATGGGGTCCCCATTGGCAAACGCGAAATGAGGAGTTCGAGAGATCGATTGCTAGTGATCCTCTTTTCCAGCACTTGTCCGGTAAGATGTTCTACGTGTGGGATGGCAATCATCGCCTCCTGGCATGGATGGAGCACATTGCCCAAGCCCACCCCAACGACCTCGATTGGCATTTCGCCGTGGATTGTGTTGTGCTGAAGGTTGCGGGGCCCAAAGATCGCAGTCTTCTCAAAGCTGCAATGGCCGACATCAACTCGTAAGCTACAACCCCTCTCGTTTTTGGACTTTGAATTTGGAAGTCATTTCATTGCGAATCCTCATATATGATGGAAATTCCCATTTCAGTATTGTTTGATGGAAATGTGGCACTGCAGGGTGACTGAGAATGCCTTCATTGCCACCAACTTGTCCCATATGCTCTTCCGAGTGAAGGATGTCGGGAAGCAGGGGGTGCAAGAGTTTGCCAATTCCCTCAGTGCCGACCTCCTGCGCAAGTCGGAGGCAAAGGCAGACAGAACCTGGTATAGGCTGAGCGTCGACGCCATGGTGGACTACATATTTCGGGTAAAGCTCCTGACAGTTTTGTTGAGCTAATCTGTCTCTCCTCCCCCAATAGAAGAAATTGTGTTGAGCAGGATCTCTAATCTTATGTGCGCATTCTTGACAGACGAAAATACAGCAGGATTTGGCACATGCGCGGAGGTTCTACATGGAGTCAGAGGAGAAGAATCCAACCCTCCCGGAACTCGAATCGTATGTCAAAGCTGCGGAGGTGAGGGCCCGCATAAAGTACAAGTCGCGGATGGTAAAGTACGTGGCCATAGCTGATCCCGCCCTTGGTGCCGACTTTCTGGTGGAGGTGGGGAAGCACTACTCTCGCGCTTTGAAGCCCACGATGACATTGGAGAAGCTCCATCGTCTAGCCACATCGTGTGTGGATGCAACAGAAAAGGTGATACATTCTTAACCAAATTGTGGTGGCAACAACTTCTTTTTGTGGTGTTTGGCGCTTACGAATATGCTGGGTGGTTGGACAGACCCGGTGGCTCCAAATCTGGAATGGTTCCCAAAGTACCAGGGACATGTGGAGCTTCCCCAAACCGGACAAACTCTCTGACCCCACATTCGACATGTGGATGAACCGCATGACATGGTGGTTTCAGGTACTTCCCCACGCTTCGTTTGGGGCTTCTACTCTAGTAGGGGGTGGATTCATTGTATTTTTCCAAGAAAGCGATCTGATGGAGAATCTCCACAGGTGACGACGAATGCGCAAGAGCAGCTGGACACACAAGCACATCAGTTCAAGATGGAGATATCTCCTGCAGCAGAGAGCCTACGTGACTATGTGACGAGGTACTTTCTGCTCTACAAAACCAACCTATTCTTTCGGGAGATAGCAGATGCTCGCCGGAGCCACGAGTTCACCGACCAGCCGAACGCGGACAAAGCAGCAATGCGCCTTCTGTACAGGTACATACGCGCTGCCTTTCTTTCAAGTCCTTGCATTTCAGGATGTTAGAGGCCTCAAGTGGTGTTAGGGAAAATGGCGCCGAATTTCCAATCAGGGCTCCGAAAATGGCTAAGTCCCTAGACTGGCTGGCCCGGAACTGGAAATTCGGCGCCATTTTCCAGTTCCAGGCCCTATTGCCGTTCAGGGACTTAGCCATTTTCGGGCTAAGTCCCTAGGGTGGCTGGCCCTGAATTGGAAATTCGGCGCCATTTTCTAGTTGTAGGCCCTATTGCCGTTCAGGGACTTAGCCATTTTCGGGCTAAGTCCCTAGGGTGGCTAGCCCGGAACTGGAAATTCGGCGCCGTTTTCCAGTTCTAGGCCCTATTGCCGTCCAGGGACTTAGCCATTTTCGGGCTAAGTCCCTAGGGTGGCTGGCCCGGAACTGGAAATTCGGCGCCGTTTTCCAGTTCTAGGCCCTATTGCCGTCCAGGGACTTAGCCATTTTCGGGCTAAGTCGCTAGACTGGCTGGCCCTGAACTGGAAATTCGGCGCCATTTTCCAGTTCCAGGCCCTATTGCCGTTCAGGGACTTAGCCATTTTCGGGCTAAGTCCCTAGACTGGCTGGCCCTGAAGTGGAAATTCGGCGCCATTTTCCAATTGTAGGCCCTATTGCCGTTCAGGGACTTAGCCATTTTCGGGCTAAGTCCCTAGGGTGGCTGGCCCGGAACTGGAAATTCGGCGCCATTTTCCAGTTCTAGGCCCTATTGCCGTTCACGGACTTAGCCATTTTCGGGCTAAGTCCCTAGGGTGGCTGGACCTGAACTGGAAATTCGGCGCCATTTTTCCAGTTCTAGGCCCTATTGCGGTTCTGGGACTTGGCCATCTTCGGGCCAAACCGGGAAAAATGGCGCCGAATTTCCATTTCAGGGCTTCCAAGATGGCTAAGTCCCTAGGGTGGCACTCACCGAAAACCGAAATTCGGCGCCATTTTTCCATTTCTAGGCCCACTCACATCCGCCCCAACCTGGGAAAATGGTGTCGAATATGCATTTCAGGGACCTCATTGTGTTTTTCATGAATGCAGGTACTGCAAGTTCTCCCTTTTGGAGAAAGGTCATCTGTCTTTCGAGCCACCATTCTTCCTGGCATGGAGGAACCCTGGGGCTGACTCCATGTACACTGACGATATTGTGAAGGAGTGGCATCTGGAACATTTGCGTGATTGCCCTTGGTATGTGGACCTTCCGCCCGGCTCGCTCGACCCATCCGAGTTTCAATTGAAGCTGGATGCTGAATTCCGACGAAACCGGGCTCCGCTGCCTCCGTTGGGTGCAAAAGAGGCAAATGCGCTTGCAAACTCCAGGAAAGCGGCAGAGCTTGCTCAGGCAGGAATTCAGGAGAAATTGCATGAGAAGAGTAAAGGCCAAAGGAAAAGGACAAGGAAACAGGTGAGTGCAGTAACACCCAAAAAGAAGAAAACCATCGGGGCATCGGAGGAGGCGCAGGAGGGGACCCAAGAGAGTGACTCGGATGACGACTTTGTTCAAGGTCCTGCCATTGCTGTTGCTCCTACCCAGTCACCGGTCGTCCGGGTTCCCAAGTCAGTTCGGAGTGGGACTGGCTCTGCCAAGAAGTTGGCATTTGAGGGCGAGCCTACACGGCGGTATTCGGCGGTGACGTTTACGCACAGGCCAAAGCTAGAACCTCCAACCATCATCCAATGCGTCGATGAGAGCTTCCTTGACGCTCTCGCTGCCAGGGCGAAGAAGGTGGCACACAACAAGTCTCTGGCGGAGCAGAAAGGGAAAGCCAAGAAGAGGGCTGGCGGTACAGAGCCTAAAGACACCCCTGGTTTTGAAGCCATGATGGAATTCTTCACGGCTGTGAGCACGAATTGCAAGAGCACTCGGGGGGGGGTTGAGGTGGAGAGAGCTTGCGACATGATTCTCCTCGACATTCCAGTTCACAGAAGCAGTATTGGACACTGTGGCAGGCCATGAGATGTACTCATTCATGGATGGCTTCAGTGGTTATAATCAAGTGCAAGTGGCAGAAGAAGACCAGGGAAAGATAGCTTTCATCACAGACTGGGGTGCTTATACATACAAAGTTATGCCCTTTGGATTTTGTAATGCACCAGCAACCTTTCAGAGAGTGATAAGTGAATCTTTTCATGAGTATCTGGATGATTTCATGCAGGTGTTCTTCGATGATTTCAGTGTGTACAGCTCTAAGAATGAGCACTTGCATAAATTGGAGTTATGTCTGGCCAGATGCAGGATGAGAGGTCTGGGCCTGAATCCAGAGAAGTGTACTTTCTGTGTGAACTCAGGGGTGCTTCTGGGACACATTGTGTGTAAGAGGGGACTTCTTGTGGATCCCAGGAAGACAGAGGCCATTAAAGCCTCTCCACCACCAGTAAATGTTAAGAGTCTAAGGAGATTCTTTGGACAAACCAGCTATTACAGAAGATTTGTCAGACGGTATGCACAGATAGCATCACCATTGAGCAAACTTCTAAAGAAAGATGCAGTGTTTGCATGGACACCTGAATGTCAACAGGCTTTTGAGGAACTTACATTGTCAGTAACAACTACACCTGTGCTGATTAATCCTCACTGGCAGGAAATATTTCATGTTCACTGTGATGCTTCAGGAGAAGCAATGAGAGCAGTGTTAGCCCACTATGCTAGCCGATTGATGAACAATGCCAAAAGAAATTATAGCACAACGGAAAGAGAAGCATTGGCAATGATCTATGCAGTGAAGAAATTCAGGTATTACCTGTTGGGCAAGAAGTTTATGTTCTATGTGGATCACCAGGCTCTGATATACCTAGTAAACAAACCTCTGATAAGCGGAAGAATAGCAAGATGGTTGATAATCTTGCACGAGTTTGAGTTCGAGGTTGTTTACAAGCCTGGGAGGCTGCATCTTGTGGCGGATCACTTGTCACGGTTATCAACAGAAGAACCAGCCACGGGAGTAGATGATCAATTACCAGATGCGAGTCTATTTGCAGTGGAGGTTCAGGGAAGTGCAGATGACTGGTTAGATTGGCAGTGGCCAATCAGATACTACCTTGCTCATGGTCAGTGCCCACCAAGTTATGGAAAGGAGCAGAGAAAGAGAATTGCTATCAAGGCTCTACCTTATACTATGGTAGGAAGCAGAATGTATAAGCTAGGACCAGATGGAGTGCTGAAGCGATGCTTATACCACCATGAAGTTAATAAAGTTTTGGAGGAAGTTCATAAAGGAGTGGCAGGAGGTCATTTTGGAGAAGAGACTACCAGTAGGAAGATACTACATGCCGGTTACTGGTGGCCTACTTTGTTCAAAGATGTACACAAGTATTGTCAGAGTTGTGATGAATGTTAGAGGCTAGGACCTTTGTAGAGATCTGGGAAGATGGCTTTACATCCTACAATGCCTACGGAACCATTTCAGAAATGGGGACTAGACTTTGTTGGACCAATTAACCCACCAGCCAAGAATACACATAACAGGTACATAATTACAGCCACTAATTATACTACGAAGTGGGTGGAAGCTAAAGCTTTGAGGGACAACACAGCCAAGTCCACAGCAAGGTTCCTGTATGAGAACATACTTACACGATTTGGCTGTCCCATGGAATTTATCAGTGACCTGGGAAGTCACTACATCAATGAGACCATAGAACTTTTAACTAAGGAGTTCATGATTGTGCATAAGAAGAGCACAACATATTACCCATAGGATAATGGGCAGGCAGAGGCTACCAGCAAAATACTATGTACTATCTTGGCTAAGATAGTCAATGCAAACAGAACAGATTGGGATACAAAGTTGCTGACAGCTTTGTGGTCATACAGGACTTCATATAAAGTCACCACTAAGTATACACCATTCCAATTGGTTTATGGTATGGAAGCTTTACTTCCAGTGGAATTCCTGTTACCTACCATGAGAACGGAATGGGGAAAGAGAATGGAATTGCAAGATTCAATTAAGGTCAGGAAACATGAATTATACCATGTGGAAGAAGTACGTGCTGATGCAGATGATAATATGACCAGAATTCAGATGAAGAGGAAAGAACAGTTTGATGAAGGCAAGTTAAAGACTTTTAAGACGGGAGATTTGGTTCTCTGGTTGCAGAAGAAGGGAAAGATTAAAGCTTCTAAGCTTAAATCACCATGGAAAAGACCTTATGTCATACAGAAGATGTATGATAACAACACCGCCATGTTACAAACCAATAACAAAGAGATGCTGGGAAGAGTTAATGCCAATAAGTTGAAGGGGTACAGTGGTATCCATGACAAACCATTGCAGCATGATTTGCATGTTGAAACGCAGAAGCAGTCACGGGCTGCGCAAGTGATACCAACGGAGTATGGAGCACTTGTCGCTAGGCCGAGCGTATATGACCAGGGCGGGCAGTACAAGTGTGGCACAGCCTATCACAGCCCATCACGGCGCGACACAGCCTATCACAACCTATCACGGCGCGACACAGCATATCACAGCCCATCACGGCGCAACACAGCTTATCACAGCCCATCACAGTGCGACACAGCCTATCACAACCTACCACAGCGTGTCACAGCCTATCACAGCTTACCACAGTGCAACACAGCCTATCACAGCGTACCACAGTATGACACAGCCTGTCACAGCTCAACACAGCTTACTGGGGTTACACAGTCCATAGAATCCGTGACAGGTGGACGTGGGTTAACATCCGGACAGTGGCCGGCAGAAAAGTGGACGGAGGCACATTTAAAAATAGACACGTGGACGCCATGGCGAGACACACAGCCGGACATGGATTGCAAGAACGACTGTCATCAAGGAAAAAGACAAAATTGGCCGTCAAAGTACCTACCCGGCACATTAACTTATTATGGGCCCATTAATGCATACAGGGAAAGGGTAACGGAACCCTTTAAAAGTACCAAAAAATGAAATCCATGTCACATGTGCTATCCTAGTGGACAGTCCAGAGTGGAAAATCCATGGAAGGAAATAAAATCTAAAATCCAGTCACAGCAGTTACAGCCAATCATAAGCCAGAAGCAGGATCAAGAAAAAGGAGGGATTTTAAGCGCAAGAGTCGGCGTCGTTCCAAGTAACGGGCGTCTCGACGGGACAAACCATCAATGCTATAGCTTTGAAGCTATGGAGGAACTTACAGACTATACGCTCGCGATACTACTTACGCAGTGGCACGGGGATAGAAGAACAGAGAGTGTCTTTTCTCTTAATCGATGCTTGCAAGCCCCGCAGGCTTACAAGAAATTACCCATAGCATTTTGTGGCAACCATACGTTTATGCTTTGTGCACTGCAGGCATTTCTTCAATTGTTACAGCCAAAATCTTCTGTGGGTCTAGAATGAAGAGAGTGAGAGGAATGGAAGAAATCAGGGTGAAGAGCACCACAATCCTGCAGAAACAAACGATTGCTACTCCACATGCAGTACAGTTACTGAAGGAGCTGCGATTAGAAGGATTGCAAAGCAAAGATTGGACATTGCACCATAGGCAGTACATGTTACAATTCTTGCAGAACTTTGAGCCTAGGATAGGAGCAACAATGGTGAAGGGAGTTGAATTAGAAATTACTCCCCTATACCTACAACAATTGTTTGAATTGCCATCAGGTCAGGTGCATGTGGAGGAGCACAGGGCAAGACTGCAAATAGGGGACTTATTCCAAGAAGGGAGTTTCTTTAAAACTCAGGGTTATGCTTGTACCAAGGCCGTCTACCCAGGGCTAAGGGAGGTAGGCCAGGTATTGAACGTTCTGTTTGCCATGAAACAGAACCAACAGTATTTTAGCAGATCCTTCACAGATTAAATACACAAAGCCCTGAGAGGAGAAGAGGTAGCATGGGCGGACATAATGTACAACGCACTGGTAGAAGAGATGAAGAGATTACAAGGCACTGCCGCAAAGTCTCCTATCATAGTGTCTCGCCCAATCATTGCTCAAATAATTCTTGATTCTTGCATACTTGATGCTCGGGAAAGAAAGGAGATGGGAGTGTTTGAGGCCGAAACCACTGCAATGGAAGAGCAAGGCTCTTCACACAATGAGGGTGGACTGGCAGGGCAACCCCAGTCTAAGAGATAGAGGCAGGGAAAGACTGTAGTGGCGGATCCACTGGCTTCACGGAAACCGCATGATAATGTTTTCCAATCTCTTGTGTAGGAAGGGGCACAGCAGCACAGAGAGCTGCTATTATTGGAAGCAAGGCCTTCAGAGAGGGAAGAGGAAGTTACTTCAGTATCACAGCCATCACAGCCAGATGATCGGCTTGTCACAGAGTTACCACAAGTTGTCCATGCAGTTCCACCAGAAATAATTGATTTGGAGAAAGAAGGGTTAGATATCCCCACTAAAGAACAGGTGGTGGCAGAAATTGAGAAGAGAGACCTTCTCTATAAAAATTCTGGCTTGGTCAGGGAAACAATGATTGCAGAGGTGCAGCGGTTGTCCAAGGGAAACCCTGCTATGCATATAATACACACACCTGTGACGGAGGTACCACAGGTAGAATGTCAAGACACTGCAGCACCTGTGACGGATGAAGTGGTTCAGGAAGAAAATCTGGTGGGGCAATGGCCTGAATGGTTAGTGAGGCATCATATTGTTGAGGATCAGGGAGAACAGCAGCAAGATCACCATGATGACCCTCAACAGGCCATGCTTATGAGTTCCATAAGCAGGACACTTAATTTGTTGGGCACTTATGTCAAATCCCATGTTCCAACTACCCAATTGGCAGCTTTGAGGGAGGAACTCAGGAAGGAGTTTGAGGCTCGACTTGCCACTGAGTGTGCAAACAAGGTCAATGAGGAGGTCACTCTCAAGATACAGCAAGACTTAGAGAGTACAAAAGCTGCTTTGCAATTGGCCAAGGAACAATTGATTGAGGCAGGCCTCGCGCAAGACCAGTTGCACGAAGCACATAAGCAACAGCTATACCAAATGCAGGTGAAGCATGAAAGCAAGTTGCAAGAAGTGAATGCACTACATACGGAATTGTAGACAGTGCATGACAGGATGGCCATACAATGTGCTACACTCACAACTACGCTTGACCAAGCTACAATATAAATTAACAGTCAAGCGGAAAGATGTACGAAGGCAGAGACATAGAATGTCGAGCAAGCGAAACTCATTGTCGATATGAAGAATACAATCTGTCGCAATGAGAATACTTTCAAGCAATACAGGCAGGTTGAAGCTGACCAAGAGAGGTACATCCTTGAGTTGCAACAAACGCTCATGGTAAATAGAAATGAACTCTCTGTGGCTAACAAGGCTTGGAAAGAAGCCAATAATCTGGCTGCTGCCTATGCGAGTTTGGTTGAACCTCATGCGAAGTGCATGGAGGCTTTATAGCAGCAAATAGATGTGTACAGGCTCACAGAGGAGCAGACTCTCAGGGGTGCCACAAGCAACTTGGTGGATAACCACCTTATGCAGGTCTGGTTAGCACAAGGGCTGGTGGAGGGCAAAGCACCACGAAAGCTCACCCAAAGCGAGATGAATGAGCTCAGACTGCAAGTGCAAAACATTGCCACAACTACTATAGACAATGTCTATAGTAGAATAGCGGAGTTACATGAGGATGTAGACGGCCTGCAGACTCAGGTGGAGGACCTCACTTCAAATATCGACAAGAGAGTCTTTGTACCTGAGGAGCAGTTGGTGGCTTCTTATTTACAAGCCATAACTTTGGCTTTTCAGTCTTCTTCGCAGGGGGTGCAGGAGATGCCAGTGGTACAAGAGCCAGTGCCACCAACACCACAACAAGTCACTGTGACAGTAGCTAACCCTGTTGTTACTACAGCCACACCACAACCACCACAGCCTGAGGTATGGGGGGATGCTGCTTTTAACCCACCTAAAACTCATGCTGCATGGGAGTACAGTCGGGCTATGATTATGCCCTTCAACCAAATTCCCATTGTGTTGGATTTGGCTTAGAAGGAATTTAGTCCTCCACAGTCGTTGGCACATTACTACCAGATCATGCGCATTTGGCTGCCAGTGGCAACTAGGACTAAGGTTCTTCCGAACAATCGACCCATTGAGGATCATCACTTTGCGAGGTACTGGCATGAGGCAAGTACCATGTTGAAGGAATTAATTGCCTTCCAAGTTGTACATGGGTACATTTATACCAAGACCAAGGAGGTAGCAAGTATTGTCATGGGCTGCGGGTTATACTATGCTGCTTGTTTTCTGGCACATTATCACATTGAGCAGCAGAAGATGCAATCGCGCTTTCTGAGTTTCTAGTGGGGATCATTGGGTCTTACCTTCAGTGCCACCTCATATAAACCTCTATGATGCAAAGGTGATGATGCAAAAGGACTCCCAACTTCGTTCATGGTTTCATGCGGCCTGGAACAATTTGTCAACACAGAAATTCGGGCCTAACGATATTTTCTTTAAGGGCCAAGAGGCATGGAAATACTTGCACAATTCACAAGTCATTGTTACACCACTCACCCGGACAGACAAGGAGTTCAAGGTCTTCACCAATTTTGCAATTTAGCGCTTACAGCAAGTTTTGCAGTTTAAACTTCCAGACATGGTGGGACAACATTGTATGCCTCAGAGAATTCCAGTTAGAGTTTGACCGTTAAAACACCTCAGGGGGGACGAGGATTCTGATATTACTGTTTCTTCAGCGGACTCTTTTGACATGGCAAAGGACTATGCAATTCAGATGGCAGAGAAGAAACGACGGGGGTCTCCTATGCCTGAAAGATTACCTCGATATCAGCCTCCAGAGGGACTGACATATCCAGGTAGTGTTCAATCATCTCCCTCAACCAGTGACAGGACACGGGCTCGCACACGGAGTCCTTCACGAGACTCTCAACGTCACAAGGGTGCTCGCTCACAAAGGTTTACAAATCCCAAACAGTAAACCGTGAGGACATGTGTCGCGGCCCTTTGCCTTGAGGGCAGGGGGTCGGGACACATGAGAGGCTGCCCCTGTGGTGGGGGCAGCGGCGGCGATAGGTATGGGGGGCTGAAGCACCCTTGAGTGCCCAAGGCACTCAAGGAGGCGGAGGCGCTCACTAGGTGGAGCCCCGCACACCGGGTTGCGGTGGAGGTGGCTCCACAAGGGGTGGTGGTAGCTTAGTGGGACTTAGTGGGGGTGGCATAGGACTCACCATGGGGTGGAGACCTCGAGGTGGGAGTCGTGGGGAGTCTTGGGACTCATCACGGTCCATTGGGGCCGCGGTGAGTGGGCCAAGACTCACCGCGACTCACCACCGGGAGTCGAGGGTTTTCGTGGTGGTTCGCCATAAAATGGCATGGCTGGTTATGAAACCCCCGCGGACAGCTACAGAAGTATATATAGGGAGTAGTAACCCCGAGAACGGTGCAAGCCCGTTGGTGACCAAAAACTAGTGAGTAAGCGAGCGAGCCGGAAAGCGACCAAAGAGTGGGGAGCTGTTCCGGACTGCCATCTACCAAAGGGAATTCTCCTAGTCCCAAAGAGGTGGAGGGTTTAGAGGGAAGCGAAGGGGGACCGTTATGTCCCGGTGAGCAGCCGAAGCTCCAAGTTGGCCCGGCGGCCAGGTTGGGAGTCAGGCGCGCGCATCAAAGCGAGTAACTATGACTTGAAGGGGAGCTTACCGAGTGAGGTGCGCGACACTTGGTATCAGAGCTTAGAGTTCAGTACGCGATCGTCCTTGGGATTGGCCTCATCATGGGGTCGGGCAAGCCGAAGCGAAAGCGGAACGGCCCAAAAGATGATGACCCCGGTGAGCCCGATGGGGGCGACGTGTCACCGAGGCGGCCGTTTGAGGAAGCGATTAATGTTTCCGAAAACGAGGCCGCTCAGGAGCGGGAGGAATCCGAGGAGTCGGAGCCCGAGGAATCTTTGAGAGCTCCGACAAACCAAGAGATGCCTCCCATGCCGGCAGCCTTTTGGGAAGGGTTGTTGGCGCAGTTTGGCGGGACGTTGAAAGACGTGTTGAAGGCGGCTAATGCCACTTCCACCAAGGCAAAGTTTAAGGTGAAGCCTAAGGAACCCGGCACCTTCGAGGGCGTTCGAAACCGGAAGGCACTCAACACCTGGCTCCTGGAGCTAGAGCAGTACTTCCGGGCGGCCAAGTTGAGTGACGAGGATCGGGTGGAAGTGGCTCCCACCTATTTGAGGGGCTATGCTCAACAATGGTGGCAGAAACGCCTTCACGACCGAGGCCCAAGCCCGGAAACCTTGAACTGGAGTGAGTTCAAGGAATTGATGAAGAGACAGTTTGTGCCCCTCAACGCATCCTGGCTTGCCCGGGACAAGATGAGGAATTTGAAGCAAACAGATGACATTCGGGGTATGTCCAGGCTTTCAATGTGCTGTTGCTCGAAGTCGCGGACATGGCAGAACCAGAAATGGTCTTCAACTTTGTGGCGGGACTGGCCCCATGGGCTAGGCGGAAGTTGGAGGAGAAGCCACCCAAGACTTTGAACGAGGCAATTGAGAGAGCTGAATGTTTCTCGGATGTCCCTAGGGGTGAGAGACAAGGCCGTACGGAGCTGAACCACAAGAAGACCCGGCGGGAAGGTGACTCCTCCCGACCGGAAAAGAAGTGGGATAGGCCACGCGGCGAAAATGGCACGTGGAAATCGAAGGGAGGTCCCTCACACGTCAAGGCGGCACCCGGTGCTTCGAAAGGAAAAGCGGGTGGAGCGACTTATGGCGGACAGAAGGCGACCTTTGATGGAGTGTGTTTCAATTGCGGGGAGCCCGGGCACATGGCCAAGAAGTGCACGAAGCCCCGGCAATTGAACATGACTCGGGCGACCACGGAGCTGTCGGAAGATACCATCAGTCGCTTGGTGGAAGCGGTGGTCGCCAGGACTTGCAAGGTAGGCAAATTTTCTTGTGAGTTGTATCAGGAAACTGGCGCCTTACGAAAAGGGAGTCAGTTATTGTTCGTGGATGGGATAATATCCGGAACTAATGTGTCGTTGTTGGTGGACACAGGAGCGTCGCACTCCTTCATGACGCCGGCGGCGGCGCGAAAGTTGGGACTCCCGACAAGTGACGTGGGGGCCTCTATTGAGGTGCGCTCTGCCAAAGGAGAACCTCAGTTGGCGACAAGGTTGGCGTTTGATGTTCCTCTTCAACTGGGGAGTTGGGAGGGACGTGAGAACTTCACTATCTGCGAGATCGATGGAGTGGATCTCATTTTGGGAATGACCTTTTTGAGCAAATCCGGAGCGGTCATAGATGGCCGCAAGAGAGTAGTCACGCTGCCATGTGGGAATGGTGGCGAGGTTTTACGAGTGTCGGAAACGCCCAAATCCGTGGGAGGGCGAATAAACCTTCTATCAGCAAAGGAGTGGGCCGTGGAGGAGACACACGAGTCCCAGTTTTTGCTTTACATTAGAGAAGTGAAAGGAGAAGGCGATGGGGAGCCGAGCCCAGATTGGATCAAGGGGATTTTGGAGAAATACCAGGATGTGATGCCGGAGGATTTACCAAGCGGCTTGCCACCGCGAAGAGGAGTTGACCACAAAATTGAGGTGATACCGGGATCGGAACCGCCTGCCAAGGCGCCCTACCGGTTGAGCCACAAAGAGTTGGTCGAGCTGAAGACTCAGCTCAAAGATCTAATGTCAAAGGGGTACATCCGGCCGAGTAAGTCACCTTACGGAGCCCCGGTGCTATTTGCAGACAAGAAGGATGGGACGCTGCGGATGTGTGTCGATTACAGGGCTCTGAATAAGGTGACTATCAAAAACCGGTACCCTTTGCCAAGGATCGACGACCTCTTCGATCGGTTGGCAGGAGCGAAGTATTTCAGCCGGATCGACTTGCGCTCCGGCTATCACCAAATTCGGGTGGCGGAAGGAGATGAGGAGAAGACCGCGTGCAGGACAAGGTATGGTTCATATGAGTTCTTGGTGATGCCTTTTGGGCTCACCAATGCACCAGCGACATTTAGCACGCTGATGAACAGCCTTTTCCAGGAGTGGTTGGATGACTTTGTGATCGTGTACATCGACGACATCTTGGTGTACTCGAAAACAAAGGAGGAGCACCTGGAGCACCTCAAAAGGGTGTTCCAAAAATTGCGAGAAGGGAAGCTGTATGCCAAAGCTTCAAAGTGCGAATTCGGGGTCACAAAAGTGGAGTTCTTGGGGCACGTGATTACACAGGATGGGATCAAAATGGATGACAGAAAGGTGAGGGCGATCTTGGACTGGGAGCCTCCGACTTCGGTCCCGGGAGTGCGATCCTTCCTAGGACTCGCCTCCTATTACCGGAAGTATGTGAGAAATTTCGCCAAGATCGCGGGGCCGCTGTCGGACCTTCTGTGTAAATCCAAAGTCTGGGTATGGAACACATTTTGTGGCCAAGCTTTTGCTGAATTGAAGCAGCGGATGACGGAAGCTCCAGTCTTAAAAATCCCGGAGTTCGATCGTCCGTTTGAGATTCATACAGATGCATCGGACTTCGCAATTGGGGGTGTACTTATGCAAGATGGACGTCCAGTGGCTTACGAAAGTAAGAAACTGAATGAAGTGGAGCGACGGTGGCCGACGCACGAAAAAGAGATGAAGGCGGTGGTACATTGCCTTGAACTCTGGCGCCACTATGTTGGTTCCAACCCAGTGAAGGTGTTCACGGACAATGTCACGGTGAAGTATTTTGCCACGCAGCCCAAGTTGTCCCCAAAACAACTTAGGTGGCAAGATACTTTGGCAGTGTTCGACGTGGATATCCAGTACAAACCGGGACGGGACAATGTGGTGGCCGATGCTTTAAGTAGAAAGCAGCAGCTCTTGTTGGTGTACAAGGGCGAGACGGCGCTCCAAAGGAAGATCCGGAAGGCTTGCCGGAAGGATGAGCTGGCAAAGTGCGTGATGCAGAACTTGAGAATGGGGGTTAAATCGCAGTTCCACTTGCAAAACGGACTGCTCCGGTATAAGCAAAAACGTCTCTATGTGCCAAAGGGAGGGATCAGGGATAGTCTCTTGAGAGAATGCCATGATAGCCCGCTTGCGGGCCACGGTGGAGCCAAGCGCACTGCGGCACTCTTGAAGAAAGAGTATTTCTGGCCCAAACTGAGGGAGGAGGCAGAGGAGTATGTAAAGACATGCACCACATGCCAACAAAACCGGAGCGAGTATAAAAAGCAAGCGGGGCTGTTACAACCCTTGCCGATTCCAGAGGGGACTTGGGAAAGCGTCTCGATGGATTTCATGACTGCTATGCCGCTGTCAAAAGGATTCGATGCAATCATGGTGGTGGTAGATAGGTTCAGTAAAATGGCCCATTTCATCCCCACCAAGGAGACGGCAACTGCGCAGGAGACAGGGCGACTTTACTTCGCCCACGTCTTAAAGCATCATGGAGTCCCGAAGGATATTGTCTCGGACCGCGACCCAAAGTTTACGAGTAAATTCTGGAGAGCACTTTGGAAGAAGATGGGGACGAGGCTGAAGATGAGCACCGCCTTCCGACCTACGACGGACGGCCAAACGGAAAGAGTGAATTCCGTAGTGAAGCAATTCTTGCGGAATTACGTGTCGGCAGACCAATCAGACTGGATGGAACACTTAGACGCGGCAGAGTTCTGTTATAATAACACAGAACACTCCGCGACGGGAGTTTCCCCTTTTGTGTTGGTCTATGGAAAAGCACCTCTGGTGCCGACAAGTTGGGCCGCCCAGGACGTTGAGGAACCGGCAGTAGCGGCGGTACTTGAAGAACGCGAGCGTTTGTTGAAGCTCGCAAAGTACAACATTGCCAAAGCTAGGAAACGGTATGAAAGGCAGGCGAATCGGAAGCGGAGGGAAGTGAAGTTTGAGGCAGGCACAGAGGTCTGGTTGAACATCAAGAATTTTCGACTACCTCCGGAAATGAGTCCGAAGTTCGTACCTCCGTATGCGGGTCCCTTTCGCATTCGGAGGGTTATGAATGAGGATGTGTATGAATTGGAGCTGCCAGCAAACAGCAAGGTGCACCCAGTATTCCATGTCTCCCTTTTGAAGCCTTACTTCAAAGATGAAGCACGTCCGAATCGGCAGCAAGTGTTGCGTCCGCCACCTATGCTGTTGGATCATGAAAATGAACCCGAGTACGAGGTGGAGGCAATACTTAAGTCGAGGAGGTTCAAGAACCGAGAAACGGAGTATCTCGTCAAATGGAAGGGCTATCATCTTGTGGAGGCATCTTGGGTGCGTGCCTCAGAAATGGGAAACGCATCCGAGGCAGTTGCAGCGTTCGAAGGGCGACCTCAAAAGCGGAAGAAGCGTTGATGGGGACATCAACCTTGGAGCGTGGGGGAGGAAATGCATGCTTAGCCCGGTTTAGCTAGCTCAGGAATCCGATTGCAAAAACTTGTATTGTACAAAAATTTGTGATAAAGGAAATGGGTTCCAAATATTGTGCGTCCTATTGTGTTTGGAATGGTGATGCATGGTGTGGTTGGCTGGTGTGTAGAATGCATGCTAGCTTACAAAAGTGGGAGAGGTAAATTGGGTTAATCGTGTGTTTGCGCAGTGCCGAAATCGGGTGACTCCCATCCAAGGGGCAAGGAAACTTGCGCCTTATTTGGGAGTTCAAGTGCTAGTGCGCACCTGGCGCGTGCGCGTACTATAACTGCGCTACCGAGGGGGTTGCCTTGTAGTGCGGGCTAACGCGGAAGCTACGTGCTTCCGTTCACGTACTATAATCGTGTAGCCTCGGGACGAAGTCGTAGTGCGGCTTCGGCGTGTTCCCGTACCTCAGGCCAGCATTCCAAGGCGGACCCAATTGTAGTGATTGGGGCGCACGGTTGGTTCAAGGTTATCTTCCTAGTCAAAGAGGGTTTCAGGTGAACCCTTGCTCAAGGTGATGCCAAAAGCGGCATCATGAGCGATCGCAAGCAATGTTGTTGCAGTAAGGCGATTCGATCCTCGGGGAGGATCGTTCCTTGGCCTTGAAGTAGGCCAAGAAGAGTGCACTGGGAGGAGCTGGAGAGGCTCCACCCTTGGCCGGGACTTGGAGGAAGTCGGCCGAACTAGCTAGTGGAGAGTGGAGTCAAGTGTGGGGTTTGGTTCTTTGCCATGGGACGCCATGGTACGGAAACAAACTCCTTGATGTGGGACGCCACAACTTGGATGTTCGTTTCTACAAAATGGACAAGTCGATGAGGACATCGACTCCCTGTTGGTAGGGGTGTGTGTCGCGGCCCTTTGCCTTGAGGGCAGGGGGTCGGGACACATGAGAGGCTGCCCCTGTGGTGGGGGCAGCGGCGGCGATAGGTATGGGGGGCTGAAGCACCCTTGAGTGCCCAAGGCACTCAAGGAGGCGGAGGCGCTCACTAGGTGGAGCCCCGCACACCGGGTTGCGGTGGAGGTGGCTCCACAAGGGGTGGTGGTAGCTTAGTGGGACTTAGTGGGGGTGGCATAGGACTCACCATGGGGTGGAGACCTCGAGGTGGGAGTCGTGGGGAGTCTTGGGACTCATCACGGTCCATTGGGGCCGCGGTGAGTGGGCCAAGACTCACCGCGACTCACCACCGGGAGTCGAGGGTTTTCGTGGTGGTTCGCCATAAAATGGCATGGCTGGTTATGAAACCCCCGCGGACAGCTACAGAAGTATATATAGGGAGTAGTAACCCCGAGAACGGTGCAAGCCCGTTGGTGACCAAAAACTAGTGAGTAAGCGAGCGAGCCGGAAAGCGACCAAAGAGTGGGGAGCTGTTCCGGACTGCCATCTACCAAAGGGAATTCTCCTAGTCCCAAAGAGGTGGAGGGTTTAGAGGGAAGCGAAGGGGGGACCGTTATGTCCCGGTGAGCAGCCGAAGCTCCAAGTTGGCCCGGGCGGCCAGGTTGGGAGTCAGGCGCGCGCATCAAAGCGAGTAACTATGACTTGAAGGGGAGCTTACCGGAGTGAGGTGCGCGACAACATGATTTTTGAGAGGGGAAGGGGTAATGTTAGAGGGCTGCTTGGGACTTAGACGCTTTTACGGGATCTGTGGGGTACCCTTAATTTTTTACACAGACTGAGACCAACAGGAGCCTTAGGGGTGACAGCAACAGGCTTTAAGGGGGGAGATACATAGCCCAACACAGCCCGTCACAGTCGCACAGCCAGTCACAGCTCGACACAGCCCGACACAGCCCAACACAATTGCACAGCCAGTCACAGCCCGTCACAGTTTCACACAGCCAGTCACAGCTTGACACAGCTGTCACGACCATAGGGAACGGATAGCAGGACAGGGAACGACTGTGGGGAACAACATCTGCGAATGGAACATGTTAGTTCACGGATGACGGTTAGTGAGGGAAACGGTTAGAACAACGGGTAGGAAGATAAAGCCTGGAGCGAGGACTGGAAAAGGGATCATCACTTCTTGGGGATCACTACTTCGGGGAGGACTTCTGGTATCACTGGGGGGAAATGAAGCAGAGAGCGCATCTCTGAGGAGAAAGAGGGAGAGCACGGAGTAGGAGGAGAACGATCTGTTGATGCTTGATGAATGCAAGTAGTAGAGTTGTAATGTAGAGCAGATTAGAGACTCCATGGCTTCAGCCTGATACTTGATAGATATTAATCTGATACATACTTCATACTCACACTGTGTAGAGAAACCTGAGTGAAGTTGTGGAAATGAATGGATGGAACTTGATAGATTTCTGAAGCCAACTGATACTTAATTGTAGATAGTAAGGTAACTCGCTAACATGAATGTGGGAAGGAGTACAAATAGGAAACACCCCCATGATACACTAGCTGTAGGTCATGACTGATTGTTCTGAGCGGGCTGAGTGCTTAGAGATTTCCAACTCTTCTATCTTGGAGTTCCCACCTCGGATAGCGAAGGGATGGGTGAGTAAAAGCCGCGCGACAACAGAAGAGGGACGCAACTGGAATGGCGGATCCACTGGCCACAAGGAACCCTCACGATGATGTTCCATAGCTCCTACACAGGATGGGGTGCAGCAGCACAATAGGCTGTTATTACTGGAAGCACGGCCATTACAGAGGGAGGAAGAAGTCACCTCAATACCACGGCCAGCACAGCAAGCTGACTGGGTTGCCCCAGTGGTAACTCAGACCGGACATGCTGTTACACCAGAGCCTCTTACTGTGGAGAGAGAGAGGTTGGACATCCCCACTACAGAGCAAGTAGTGACAGAAATTGAGAAGGGCGACCTTCTCTATGAAAACTCTGGCATGGTTGGAGAACCCATGGTACCAAAGATGCAGAGTCTGCCCAAGGAAATCCCTGCTATGCTGGTTATGCCCAAACCTGTGGCGGAGGTTAAAGGGATAAAAAGCAAGGGTACTGCAGCACATGTGGAAGATGAGGTTGCTCATGAAGAAGATCCTGTGGGATCATGGCCTGATTGGTTTGTGAAACATCAAACTGTAGAGAATCAGGAAGAACAGCAGCAGGTTCTCCATGAAGACCCACAACAAGCCATGCTTATGAGTTCTTAACCTATTGGGCACCTATGTCAAGACTCATGTTCCTTCCACTCAATTGGCAGCATTGCAGGAGGAGCTCAAGCAAGAGCTTGAGGCAAGAATTGCCACTGAGAAACAGGGTGGATGTGGAGGCCAACCTCAACTTGCAGAAAGAGTTGGAGGACACTAAAGCTGCCCTATAGCTTGCGAAGGAAAATTTAATTGAAGCAGGTCTTGAGCAGGAGAAGTTGCATGAAGTGTATAAGCAGCAGCTATACCAGATACAAATTCAGCATGAGGGCAAGTTGCATGAAGTGAAGTTGCTTTATATAGAATTGGAAGCAGTCCATCAGAAAATGATCATACAGTATGCCACACTAACGACTAATATGGAGATGGCTGCACTGGAAGTCAAGAACCAAGCTGAGAGATGTATAACGGCGGAGACAGAGGCACTAGAGCAGGGGAAACTCATTGCGGACATGAAGGATACTATCTGTTGCAATGAAGATACACTTCAGCAGTTGCACCAGGTTGATGTCCAGAAGGACAAGTACATCTTTGAGTTGCAGCAAACCATCACAGTACGGGACAATGAACTTTCTGTGAGTGAAAAAAAACTTGGAAAGAAGCCAATAATCTGTCAGCTGCCTATGCAGCTCTGGTTGAGCCTCATGCAAAGTGCATGGAGAATTTGCAACAGCAATTGGAAGCATACAGGCTCAAGGAGGAGCAGGATCTCCGTGGTGTTACATAGGACTTGGTAGATAATCATCTTTTGCAAGAGTGGTTAACACAAGGGCCGGTGGAAGGGAAAGCACCAAGAAAGCTCACCCAAGATGAGATGAATGATCTCAGGCTATGGGTGCAGAACATTGCCACAACCACTATAGACAATGACTATAGTCGGATAGCTAAGTTACAGGAGGATGTAGAAGGGCTGCAGACTCAAGTGGATGACTTGAGCTCCAACATTGACAAAAGGGCCTTTGTTCCTGAGCAACAGCTCATGGCTACTTATTTGCACGCAAGGATTTTGATTTTCCAATCTTCAGCACAGGAAGTGCAGGACTTGCCAACATCAGGAGGGACTGTGGCAACAACATCATAGCAACCACGCCAGGTCGACGGTGTTGATACCATGGCACTATAGTAATCACTGTCTGAGGTTTGGGGTGATGCTTCTTTTAACCCACCTACTACTCCTGCTGCACTTGAATACAATCGGGCTATGATTCTACCCTTCAACCAAATTCCCATTGTTATGGATTTGGCTTGGAAAGAATTCAGTCCTCCAGAGCCTTTGGCACACTATTACCAGATTATGCGCATTTGGTTGCTAGTGGCAACTCGGACTAAAGTTCTTCCAACTGACAGACCCATTGAAGATCACCATTTTGCGCGGTACTGGTCTGAGGCAGGAACCATGCTGAAGGAATTAATTGTCTTCCAGATTGTTCATGGATTCATTTACACCAAGACCAGGAGGTACCTAGTTTGGTCATGGGTTGTGGACTGTATTATGCTGCTTGTTTTATTTCACGCTATCACATTGAGCAGCAGAAGATGCAGATGAGATTTCAGACTTATTCTAGTGGGGAGCATTGGGTGTTACCTTCAATTCCATCACATACATATCTGTTTGATGTAAGGATCATGCTTCAGAAGGACCCCAACTTTGTTCTTGGTTTACTTTTGCTCTGGAGAACTTGGGTCTTGACCACATTTTTCCCAAGGGCATGAAGCTAGGAAGTGGCTACACTTCTCCAAAGTCATTGGCACACCACTCAGCTATACAGATGATGAGCTGCGGACATACACTAATCTTGCCCGCAAGAGGTTGACACAAGTCTTACAGTATAAGATTCCAGACATGGTGGGCATACACTGTATGCCAGTCAGGATTTCTGCGAAGCCACTGAAGGACATGAAACAGTACGGCCAACGGGGGGAAGATGATTCGGATACTACTTATTCTATGGACGGGAATTTGGACATGGCTGACGATTATGTGATACAAATGGCGGAGAAGAAACGACGGGGATCTCCTATGCCTGAAAAGTTGCAAGAGACAATGGGAATTGATCACGGGAGACCCCCCTTGAGAAAACATACGGGAGAGGTCCCCTGAGTAGCACGGGAGACCTCCCCTGAGAAAATGTACGGGAGAGGTCGCTTGAGTAGCACGGGAGACCTCCCCTGAGAAAATTCACAGGAGCGGCCCCTAAATAGCACGGGAGACCTCCCCTGAGAAAATGCTTGGGTCACCTGAGAAGCACGGGAGACCTCCCCTGACAAATTATCCTAATGCAATCAGTTGTGGGAAGATACGAAGAAATATACCTTGAGCTTGGTCCTGCCATGGTGCCTGAAGAATATTCACACCAATCTATCATCAGCAATGCACCAATCAAATTACACCACGAAACCAGCAAAGCACGGGCTCGGCACCAGCTCTTTGGATCGCCCTACTGAACGACAGACCGCACCACACAGCTGAACCTAACAAACGAACTCCTGAATACTGCTGAATGCAACAAACAACAGATGTAGAGCGCGGACAATCCGACCCTCCTTCTCCTATCTCTTCCTCCCTCTCAAGCTCTCAAAACTGGTGGCTCTAAGTTTCAGCAGGGCTTTGCCGTCATGAAAATGTGAGAGGGAGAATGAACCAGGGAGCCTCAGCTTTTATACCCGGGGAGGCAGACCCATGCGATACCTTGCTATGGGTATGCCATGGCAGGCATGCCCGGTGCATGTCCCAAGAACTGCCACGCGCCCGCCATGCGCGAGATCCAAGCGGCGGCGGCCGCAGGGCTAGCAAACCTAGCCAATTATTAGGGGAGGGCTCCCGTGAAACGGCGTCTGCCACGCGCCCGCCATGCGCGAGATTCAAGCGGTGGCGGCAGCAGGGCCCGCAAACCTAGCCAATCATAATTATTAGGGGAGGGCTCCCATGAAACGGCATCTGCCGCGCGCCCGCCATCCGCGAGATTCAAGCGGCGGCGGCCGCAGGGCCCGCAAACCTAGCCAATCATGATTATTAGGGGAGGGCTCCCGTGAAACGGCCCATTCAACTCATGAACATGGAAGGTTCTATGCCCTCCATCTGTAATGGACGGTCCAGATTCAACGATGCTTTTGAGCATGCATGTGATGGCATATCCATACTTAGTATTCCAGCACGTGGCGAGCAGGCAGGTTACGCATGTGTTGGAACGTCAGAGTACGGGAGGCCGCCCATGCCCGGATTCTTTGTACATTCAATACCCACACTCCACACGGCCATAATGCGGCGGCAACGGCATTACTGAATGCAGCGGCGGCGCTACGGTACACTAGTGCGAATCTTACCTTCAATGAATGCTGCAAGGGGAGAGCTCCCGTGGCGCGACGCAACGTCATCATGGTCATACGACATCCATCGAATCCGACGACTCAAATTAGATCTGGTATCCCATTGGACGGTTCCGATTACATTGATTTCGTCGTGTAGGTACACCATAGATGATATCCATCCACGTGGCGGCCACGCAGATGTCGTACTGTCGGGTACGGGAGGGCCCCCGTCCCAGTCATTATTGCAAGTAATTAATGAAACGATTCCCCTTTCTGCACAAGCCTCATATATGGGTGGAGGTTAGCTATTTCATGAGCATGAGCGACATGAGCGGCATGAGCGGAGTAGTAAGACAATCGGTTTTCATGAGCAGAAGTACAAATTTCGAAAATAAAAAACAATAAAAAACAATAAAAACATTAATTTAATGCAATGTGTCAGGAAAAACAAATATATTATTCGGCCCCTTGAAGGGAAAATTGTAGTTTTGACAGTTGTGCTCATGATATTTCGTCTTCCGCTCATGCCAATTCCCAGCGACATGTGCAAATATGGCGCCGAATTTCGCGGTAATAGGGTCCGTAACCTGAAAAAACGGCGACATATTTCGCGGTAATAGGTCTCTCTGGCGAAAAATGGTGCCGAATTCCGCGGCTATAGGTCCCCTCATGACAGGTAATTTGGCGCCATTTTTCCAGTGCATGTTCGGACTTAGCCAGTTTTTGGCGCAAAATAGGGAAATTCGGCGCCATTTTTCCAGACACTGTACGAGTGCATGTTGGGACTTAGCCAGTTTTCGGCCCAAAAAAGAGAAATTTGGCGCCATTTTCCCAGACACAGGTACCAGTGCATGTTGGGACTTAGCCAGTTTTCGGCCCCAAAAAGAGAAATTCGGCGCCATTTTTCCAGAAATGGCCTCACAACTGCTTCTGTTGGATCTCAGTTTGAATGGAATATTGCCTCATTCCGAGCCGGCCGTTGCCATCCGATACACACGCCCAAGGCTGGGTGGGGGTACGTCCACGGAGCTCTAAATAGTACAAGTCATCCCAAGAGCATTGGCAATCCGAGTCTCATTCAACTTGTTGGGAGGGTGTCGTCTCTTCACTCTTCCGAATCGCATTGTGGGATGTGCAGAATTGTCCAATCCGTCTCTACTGGACCGAACAGTCTGCAATGGCTGGGTCTGAGGAACCGGAAATGCATGGGCCGGGATGTCTGTGCGTTGCACCATTCGAAATCCTGCTGCAGATAGAGCATCCGCCTCATTCTGAGAGAGCCTGCAACCCAGTGCAACAGGCCAGACGCCCGGAGGCTCCGGCATTCCCTGAATCCCGTACTTGGGCTTGCCAAATACACACGTCATTATGTCGTGCCTACAGAACCAAAATGTCTGCGTTGTGGCGTGAGCAAATGTGGGAGTCAAAAAACTGCCGCTGAAACAAGGTGCAGGTACAGCACCGTGTGGGTTCCTCCGAATCATCTCACCACAGCGTGCTCTCGTATCCACCCGGATGGCGCAACACTTCCCTCGAAATGCCGGCAATGTCCTCGCAATTCTCCACTGTGACTCCGACACTCTTGTCTCCACAATGGGAATGTTGTACTGCTTTACTACAGATGGCTCGTTATGTTGCCGGGGCACGCGCCCTGTGCTCAAAGGAGATGGCGATCTTGAACGTGCAGGACTTGCGGTGCTCGACGAGACCTCCTCGGGCAACATCACCGGACCACGAGGGAGCGTGCAAATATTCTTGTCAGCTCGCCATGAATCCTCTTCTCCGCTAGGTGCCTCGTCAAGTCTTCGTCTCACTGGACGGGTATGAACATCTCCTTCCAAATGTTGGCCTCTTCGCAGCAATGGCGTGTCCCGAAGGCCCTCTCGCAAGGCCGCCGCCCACTTCCGAGGATTCTTCGATCTAGAGGCAGTCCGCATCAGCATTTCCTGCGTGTCCGGCCCCAAGCCCCACTGTTTCCCTTTCACGAACTCGTTGTACCTGCATTGCTGCATAATTGACCTCACAATGTCCTCCGTTGTGGCAGTGAGGATGTCCACCAGATGCGCCGCAGAGGAGGCACGCCAAGAAGAGTGCACTGATTCGGCTTGGAGCTGTATCTGTTTGGGTTTGGCACCCGGTCTCAACCTAACCTCCTCCTGAATGAGCTGCTCTGCCTCGTGGGCAGCCTCCCGCGAGTTCTCCCTCGCCAATTTGTGACAATGGGAACCAACGTGTATGCAAGCTCGGGTGAGGTCAGGGAAACGGTGCAACACATAGAACTGCTTGGCATTACAAACAGACATGCAGTGTGGTGGTTCTTTGCAATGCGCACACTTAAATGTGGAGTTTGGAACCTTCTCCTGAGCTCGAAATGGTTGATGAGCTGTGCCTGTCCAATCGGTCTCGTTCCTGTGACCTCTGGATTTAAAGTGGAAGCAAGTTGGGGAGAAACACCGCAACGCGCCTGCACAAACAACGTAGCGCACCCGCACACCATCGAGCATCTTCATGCTGGTGGTTTTGGTAACGCACCAAGGATGACCGTCATGTTTTCTATCCATATCTGTCAACATTCCGGACGCCCTCGAGCAGTCCGCCCGAGGAGGGAACTCAAAGAAGATATTACCGTCGACGTCGGCGGGAAGGCATGTAACCGATTTAATTGCAAACTTGCTGTAGTCCAGCTCGGCCAGCTCCGACCGGTGTCCCTCCAGGTGAAGCCCTCGCAGAATTTCAAGAATAGATCGAACTGCGGTGCTCGTGCTGGCAATATGACTCCCTCCTCCAACTGACGTCCATTGAGGACTTGCCTGATCTCCAGGACGACCTCGGAACTTCCATGACCTCGTCTGAGTCGGACAGGTTGTGAACAACCCGGTTCTCGCTCGTCTTCATGGATGGGTTCGGCTCTGGATTTACTTCGTTGCGGACTTCTCTCTTTGAGGTAGCCACTCTCTGATTCGCGGATTGTTTCGTGGAAGGCGCCAGGATAGAAGGTGCATTTGGCGGGCAAATGAAGTCCCCAACAGCCCTGTATATGACGCTGTCCGATGGTGGAACTCGCCATTCCCTGCCATCGCCGAAATCATCGTGGAGCACAACAATACTCTCGACAACAAGGCCGTTTGAGTCCTTCCTTTCCTCCTCCAAAAAAACCGACCCCGGTTTCAGGTGGTATCGAACGCACAAATATTTCTCCATCACCCGGCAGATGTCCCCTCTGCACGGAAATGAAGCTCTATGCTCGTGAGGAGGGCGGTACACTGTAGCGCTCGGGTTTTCCGCCATGGGAGATGTGCACACAAGACTGCCAAGATGGCGTGCGGGGAAGCTCCTTGGTAGAAGGGGGATGCAGCGATGGGAAGGAATGCGGTGCCGATTTGTCCGAGCGACGAAGCCTGATCCAGATCCAGGGAGCCAACTATCTCAAAAATCCACAGTCAGAGTGTTAATGAACCTTGTCTCCGGAATGCGGCCCCTGGTCTTTGCGCAATAATTGCCAACGGTATGCAGTCAGAAAGTGGGGGGCCGTCCGGATGATGTCGGCTGAAGGGGAGAAGCCGGCACCGTGCCGTCACATTACTACCCCCGAATGGAAATTCGGCACCCAATATCCAACAGGGGCCGCACGGATGAAGTCGTCCGGGGCAGAGATGCCGGCACCTGTCCGACAGAAAACATCCCCCGGATGGAAATTCAGCGCCGAATTTCCATTCGGATCCACCCAAAGGAAGTCCTGTCAGGGGGTCAGGCCGAAAACTGGCCGACCTAAAAACCTCCGCGGATGGAAAAACGGCGCCGAATTTCCATCCGAGGCCTTTCGGATGCAGTCGGCTTGGGGGAAAGGCCGCCATCTGGCCCTCACATTACAACCCCCGGACGGAAATTCGGCACCGAACATACAACAATGGAAGCCCGGATGAAGTTGCCTTGGGCGCAGAGGCCGGCGCGTGTGCGACAGAGAACATCCCCTGGATGGAGATTCGGCGCCGAATTTCCATCCGGGCCCCCCCAAAGGAAGTCGTGTCGGGGGGTCAGGCCGAAAACTGGCCGGCATAAAAACATCCCCAGATGGAAAAACGGCGCCGAATTTCCATCCGGGGCGGTTCGGATGCAGTCGGGGAGGGGGGAGAGGCCGGCACCTGGCCGTCACATTTCAACCCCCGGACGGAAATTCGGCACCGAATATCCAATAGGGGACGCCCGGATGAAGTCGCCTTGGGCGTAGAGGCCGGCACGTGTTCGACAAAGAGCATCCCCTACATGGAGATTCGGCGCCGAATTTCCATCCGGACCCCCCCAAAGGAAGTCGTGTCGGGGGGTCAGGCCGGCACCTCTCCGACAGAGACCATCCCCCGGATGGAAATTCAGCGCCGAATTTCCATCGGGGCCCCCTCAAAGGAAGTCGTAAAAACCTCCCAGAATGGAAAAACGGCGCCGAATTTCCGTCCGAGGCTGTTCCGATTTGCCTCTAGCAGTCAAGGATTCCAAGAAAAACGTGTCTACAAGTGCACTTCAGCCACAAAACAAACAGTTAGGTTTGTTTTTCTACGAAAAATCAATCGGACACGCTCAGAATTACCTGCAGGAAGGTAATTCAGCGCTTCGAAATACCTGGCGAATGGAAATTCGGCGCCGAATATCCATACGCTAGCGATCCGACTTACTTGCTGGATGGAAAGTCGGCGTCGGATTTCCATCCATCTGGGATTTGAATTACCTGCAGGATGGAAATTCGGCGCCGGATCTCCATCCATCCGCTCTTCGACCAACCTTGCGGATGGAAATCCGGCGCCGGATTTCCATCCATCCGCCTCCGAATTACCTGCGTGAGGGAAATTTCGCGCGCCGCCCTACCTGCGCGGATGGAAATCCGGCGCCGGATTTCCATCCATCCGCCTCCGAATTACCTGCGTGCGGGAAATTTCGCGCGCCACCCTACCTGCGCGGATGGAAATCCGGTGCCGGATTTCCATCCATCCGCCTCCGAATTACCTGCGTGAGGGAAATTTCGCGCGCCGCCCTACCTGCGCTTATGGAAATCCGGCGCCGGATTTCCATCCTGCAGCGCTCCGAATTACCTCTACGTTGGAAATTCCTGGCCGAGTTCCGTCGTTTTTCATCCGACATGGAGGGCTTCATCCGACATTTAATTGCGCAGTTGGGCAATAATTGTCGACCGCCGTCCGTTTTCATTTGGGCTGGCGACACATGGCTTCCTGGATACGTACCCTAAATCTGATGCTAATCTTGGCTTAACATGCTATTCGAGGCATGTACCCCAAAAACGGAGATCTTTTTTCCATTTTGGCTGGGACTTATGCCGCCTGAAGGGCGTGGCTCTCCTGAGAGAGACCTCACATCCAGACCGCGGCGGAAGCTGAAAGCTCTGTACTACGGACGACAGCCAATCTCTCGCATGGCCAAACTGAAGCTCCAGCAGGAGATTCCAGTGTCTTGCTCACAACCCGCGCCAACTAAAGCCGAGTACTCTCAGGCAAGCCACTTCTGCTTTCGCTTTGTTCGATTTCGCTTTTGCTTTCGCTTTCGCTTTCGCTTTGTTGCCTCGCTTTGTTTTTGCATCTTCATCCTGGCTTCGCTGGATGAGTGAACCTTAGATAGTTGAGTGAACCTTAGATTGTTTGCAATGCGTGTGCAAATCCGGCAGCTCTGGAGAAGGCTGCTTGTGCATGTCATTCTCAGGCAATGGTTGCATTTGTTTTCATTGTTGTTGCATGGCTCTCCATACTTCCTAAACTTGTTATGTTTTCATTTTTGTTACCCGATTGTTGCTATGGTGGTTGCGATGCTGGTTTTGGCACCGATGTTGGTTCTCACGATTTTGGGAATGACAGAGTGACGACGAGCCCGGCATGCTGGTGGTATCATCGACTGCTGCAACTCATCGCATGTTTGAACCGCCCACCTTGGAGCGAGAGGGCAAACTTCAACCTTTTGTTGGTGGACGGGAGGACCTGCAGCGAGAGTACGACAGAACAGGCATTGGGGAGGTTGGTGAAGGCCTCATGGCAGGTGAAGGGCGTGAGGAAGTGAGAACAGCAGATCCGGCAATGGAGGTTGTTGATGCAGAAGCAGTAGGGCCTGTCCAAGCAAAGAAGAAGAAGAAGAAAGCCAAGCACGTGCAATCCCCGGTGCGAGAGCCGTCACGGGCTGCGGAGGGGGGAGTTCGCAGTGCGCGCGAGGGTGTCAGTTCGCCTACCTCAAAGGTGGTCGTCCATCTGGGCTCCCCTGCTGCTAGCCCTAATAAGAAACAGAAAGCCCGTGAGAGGGCAAAAGAGAGGGCAAAAGAACAGGCAAGACACAACGCTAGCCAGGAGGAAAGAGAAAAGGTCACTGAAGAGGCCAGGGGTTCCGAACTGACAGATTCCCATGTAAGTGAGGGACGCACAGAGACGGTGGATCCCTCCAAGACACCACAAAGAGGCAGTAGCACACCGGTTAGACCATCGCGGGCAAGAGCAGCCCCTGCAATTACCCATACGGTGGAGAGTGGAGGAGAGGAAAGAACACCAGAAAGAGCATGGATTGTGCAAGTTCGAGGTGAAGCCAGGGAGAGGGCAGTAGAGACGGGGAGAGTGCTAGAGGTGGTTTTGCAGGTGGCTGACCCTGTTGAGGAGGACGACAGGGAGCTTTCTGACCAGGATGACATCCTCCCAAACATCCCCAGGCCCCAAACCCGGAGCATACAGGCTGGATTTGGCGGTCCTGGTGGGCTGCCGGAAAACCCCTCTGTAGCAGACGTCATGTCGGAGGCGGATATGAAGTTGGCCGCTGCCAAGATGTTGGAGGCAACCCACAGCAACATTGGTAGGGTGCTGGAGGGCATGGTGTACCCGGCCAAGCTTCGAATTCCCCTTTGCCGCTTGGTGTCATTGCAGGTGGTGAGACCTGCCCTCCCAGGCGATATCGACAAACTGAAATTCTCTTTCCGGGATGGATATCGAATGGGGTCTGCCGCGTTTTACGTTTCCATTGAGAACGACCACGGAGCTTCCCGTGCCCACACTTCCAATGAGGTGGACAAATGGGGTCCGCATTGGCAAACGCAAAATGAGGAGTTCGAGAGATCGATTGCTAGTGATCCTCTTTTCCAGCACTTGTCCGGTAAGATGTTCTATGTGTGGGATGGCAATCATCGCCTCCTAGCATGGATGGAGCACATTGCCCAAGCCCACCCCAACGACCTGGATTGGCATTTCGCCGTGGAGTGTGTTGTGCTGAAGGTTGCGGGGCCCAAAGATCGCAGTTTTCTCAAAGCTGCAATGGCGGACATCAACTCGTAAGTTACAACGCCTCTCGCTTTTGGACTTTGAATTTGGAAGTCATTTCATTGCGAATCCTCATATATGATGAAAATTCCCATTTCAGTATTGTTTGATGGAAATGTGGCACTGCAGGGTGACTGAGAATGCCTTCATTGCCACCAACTTGTCCCATATGCTCTTCCGAGTGAAGGATGTCGGGAAGCAGGGGGTGCAAGAGTTTGCCAATTCCCTCAGTGCCGACCTCCTGCGCAAGTCGGAGGCAAAGGCAGACAGAACCTGGTATAGGCTGAGCGTCGACGCCATGGTGGACTACATATTTCGGGTAAAGCTCCTGACAGTTTTGTTGAGCTAATCTGTCTCTCCTCCCCCAATAGAAGAAAAGGTCTTCGCCATGATTTCTAATCTCCTCCCCCAATAGAAGAAATTGCGGAGGGCCCGCATAAAGTACAAGTCGCGGATGGTAAAGTACGTGGCCATAGCTGATCCCTCCCTTGGTGCCGACTTTCTGGTGGAGGTGGGGAAGCACTACTCTCGCACTCTGAAGCCCACGATGACATTTGAGAAGCTCCATCGTCTAGCCACATCCTGTGTGGATGCAACAGAAAAGGTGATACATTCTTAACCAAATTGTGGTGGCAACAACTCCTTTTTGTGGTGTTTGGCGCTTACGAATATGCTGGGTGGTTGGACAGACCCGGTGGCTCCAAATCTGGAATGGTTCCCAAAGTACCAGGGACATGTGGAGCTTCCCCAAACCGGACAAACTCTCTGACCCCACATTCGACATGTGGATGAACCGCATGACATGGTGGTTTCAGGTACTTCCCCACGCTTCGTTTGGGGCTTCTACTCTAGTAGAGGGTGGATTCATTGTATTTTTTCAGGAAAACGATCTGATGGAGAATCTCCATAGGTGTTGACAAATGCGCAAGAGCAGCTAGACACACAAGCACATCAGTTCAAGATGGAGATATCTCGTGCAGCAGAGAGCCTACGTGACTATGTGACGAGGTACTTTCTGCTCTACAAAACCAACCTATTCTTTCGGGAGATAGCAGATGCTCGCCGGAGCCACGAGTTCACCGACCAGCCGAACGCGGACAAAGCAGCAATGTGCCTTCTGTTCAGGTACATACGCGCTGCCTTTCTTTCAAGTCCTTGCATTTCAGGATGTTAGAGGCCTCATGTGGTGTTAGGGAAAATGGCGCCGAATTTCCAGTCAGGGCTCCGAAAATGGCCAAGTCCCTAGACTGACTTGCACTGAACTGGAAATTCGGCGCCATTTTCCAGTTCCATGCCCTATTGCCGTTCAGGGACTTAGCCAGTTTTGGGCTAAGTCCCTAGGGTGGCTGGCCCTGAAGTGGAAATTCGGCGCCATTTTCCAGTTCTAGGCCCTATTGCCGTTCAGGGACTTAGCCATTTTCGGGCTAAGTCCCTAGGGTGGCTGGCCCTGAACTGGAAATTCGGCGCCATTTTCCAGTTCTAGGCCCTATTGCCGTTCAGGGACGTAGCCATTTTCGGGCTAAGTCCCTAGGGTGGCTGGCCCTGAACTGGAAATTCGGCGCAATTTTTCCAGTTCTAGGCCATATTGCGGTTCTGGGACTTAGCCATCTTCGGGCCAAACCGGGAAAAATGGCGCCGAATTTCCAGTTCAGGGCTCCCAAGATGGCTAAGTCCCTAGGGTGGCAGTCACCGAAAACCGAAATTCGGCGCCATTTTTCCATTTCTAGGCCCACTCACATCCGCCCCAACCTGGGAAAATGGTGCCGAATATGCATTTCAGGGACCTCATTGTGTTTTTCATGAATGCAGGTACTGCAAGTTCTCCCTTTTGGAGAAAGGTCATCTGTCTTTCGAGCCACCATTCTTCCTGGCATGGAGGAACCCTGGGGCTGACTCCGTGTACACTGATGATATTGTGAAGGAGTGGCATCTAGAACATTTGCGTGATTGCCCTTGGTATGTGGACCTTCCGCCCGGCTCGCTCGACCCATCCGAGTTTCAATTGAAGCTGGATGCTGAATTTCGTCGAAACCGGGCTCCGCTCCCTCCGTTGGGTGCAAAAGAGGCAAAAGCGCTTGCGAACTCCAGGAAAGCGGCAGAGCTTGCTCAGGCAAGAATTCAGGAGAAATTGCATGAGAAGAGTAAAGGCCAAAGGAAAAGGACAAGGAAACAGGTGAGTGCAGTAACACCCAAAAAGAAGAAAACCATCGGGGCATCGAAGGAGGCACAGGAGGGGACCCAAGAGAGTGACTCAGACGACGACTTTGTTCAAGGTCCTACGACTGCTGTTGCTCCTACCCAGTCACCGGTCGTCCGGGTTCCCAAGTCAGTTCGGAGTGGGACTGGCTCTGCCAAGAAGTTGGCATTTGAGGGCGAGCCTACACGGCGGTATTCGGCGGTGACGTTTACGCACAGGCCAAAGCTAGAACCTCCAACCATCATCCAATGCGTCAATGAGAGCTTCCTTGACGCTCTCGCTGCCAGGGCGAAGAAGGTGGCACACAGCAAGTCTCTGGCGGAGCAGAAGGGAAAGCCAAGAAGAGGGCTGGCGGTACAGAGCCTAAAGACACCCCTGGTTTTGAAGCCATGATGGAATTCTTCACGGCTGTGAGCACGGATTGCAAGAGCACTCGGGGGGGGGGGGGTGTGTTGAGGTGGAGAGAGCTTGCGACATGATTCTCCTCGACATTCCAGATGGGGAGCTGCTGGAGGGCCTGGATGGTGTGCCCACCTGGAACAGGTTTACTGAGGACTACTGGAAAGCCGGGTTTGGGCTAGCGGGGATGCTTCTGGATGACGGTGGATGTGTGGTTGTCCTTGCCACGAGAGGGAAGACCACAGAGAATACGGTGGCAAGGTGGACACCGAAAAGTGTCACCCCGGTCCTCCTCAGAAAATGGTTCTGCATCAGTACACAGGGGTTGCGAACAGAGGGTCAAAGTGTAAGTTATCAATCTATTGCATTCACTTCATATTGTGGTGTATGTTAAGTAGACCTTGGAGTTGATCCCTTCTTTGTTGGATGTGCAGACATTGGTGTTTGAGGCATATTGCTTTGTGAAGAGAGGGTCTACGTTCAAATTCCGCAACGACGGTCGTCTTGTTGATGCCGCTGTGGACCTTGTAACCTACGATGTCCTCTACAACTATGTGCCCCACTCCAGTATGCCGAAGGACACAAAGACAGGCAAACCGTGGCGGTACAGCCGGACCCGGAGCCCTGCTTTCATCCAAACCCTCATGGAGACGTGCTCGGATGTCCAAGGGCGGATTCTGGACCTCACATGCGGCACGGGTAAGCCTTCACGTGCTCAGTTTGTCCCCTGGCCCGATTGCAATTGCATGCCGCAAGCTATTAACCGCCCGCTTTGTTAGGTGCTTCAATGTGGGCAGGGACATTGTCCGACAGGCATGTGTTCGCCTTCGAGCCAGATACTGCCCTCCACAACTTGGAACTTGCAGCGGCTGAACGTCTGCCGAAAGAGGAAGAGGCATCCTCGGAGGATGAGGAAAAATCCGAGAAGGAGCAGGGGGAGGAAGTTGGGATCGAGGCCGAGGAGCCCCCGGTTTACGAGTGAGTGGTGGCATTGTAAGTTGCCTCCAGATTTCGTGAGGCACCTCCCTCCGCTCTCTTATTTCATTGAAAACCCTTTCTGGTTGTGCTGGTATTGACATTCTTGAAGTGGATTTGTTCTTACTGTAGGATGCCAAGTACGGCAGGAGGGACGTCTACACCGGAGTTCATGGGCAGGAGGAACGTGCTTTTTTTTGCCAGGGGGGATTTCATGCCTAGTCCAGAAAGGGAGTACATCCTTCCTACTTATGCTGCCCGGCTTGCTTCGGTGTCCATTAGGAGGTGTTCCGAACCTAGTCGTGTACAGCAGATTTTAGACGAGGCAAGCCTCAAGAAAATGAAAATGAGGGAGGAGGCAGCAGCTATTAGAGCCCGTCGGGCTCGTAGATTTGTCTTGGATTCTGCTGAGGAAAGTGGGGGAGAAGACGCAGAAGATTCCCAGGAGGTGAGGTGGACAGTCCCCCAAGGAGAGGACGGGATTTTTGAGAGGCATAGTGGAACTGATGCATCACAGAGCTTGGAGGAGGGGGATGAGGGGGATGAGGAAGAAGGTGGGGCAAGTTCCTCGGAGGGTGTAGGAGAGTAGTGCCCATTCCGGCTATGACAGTTAGAACACACTTGTATAGACGTGGCTTGCCACAAAATTTGCAATAAAATGTTGCATTTCAAGTCCACTGGTGCCACATTCCAACTTCACATGACCCTATTTCCGTGCCTCCTAACCCTATTTCCGTGGACTCACAATGGTCTGCTCATGCTTTTTTTTTTCTCGCTCATGCTCATGCCGCTCATGAAATAGCAGCCCCCTATGGGTGAGGTTGGCCTCATGCCCCCGCATGCAAATGCGGGTCTATATAAGGGCAACATTTTCCGTCTCGGCGAAGCCCTGCCGAATTGGGGAGTGCAGGTGGTGGATGGACTGAAGCATGGTGGAAGGGTGGTGGAAGGACTGAGAGTGGTGTTTCATCTTCACCTGTTTGTTAATCATTCTCTCTCACTATTTTCCAGAAGAGTTACACACTCAACTCACGCAGTGTCTGCTTTTTTAGCCTGGCACAGCGAAGAGGGGCTATTACATTAGAGTTTCTCTTTGTTTTGTCGCTCTTTTCTGCATCTCATATATCTGTCTTGGTCTTCTCCAGTTATACGATTCAAAGGAATGTGACGGGAGATCTCCCGTCATCCTGAGCAGTTCCGTTCCAATTTGGAACTCTATTTTCTGTTTATCTTTTTCCGCCCATGGGAGATCATAGAACGGGAGACCTCCGGTGATCCCTTAGTGTTTGCATCTGTGGTGTGCATAGATTCTATCTTGCCTTGCACAATCCTGAATTTTTGTGTGGATAGCTTAAGGGTTGAGGCGACGAGAACAGGAGATCTCCTGTCATCCTGCGGAGGGTTCGCCGCATTTGATATCTTCATCTTTTCTACCTTTTTTGCTCCCCATTTTTTACTTGAGGGCATAGCAGGGGAGATCTCCCGTGGTAGAAGATGGTTACCACCTGTGGACATCTGTCTATCGGAGAAGCCGTGATCTTAATCCACCTTGTCGGCTCTCCAGTTCTAAGAATTGTCGCTGAGGGTACCTGTCTGAATATGTCGGGAGAGGGATTTTGTCATGGCAGGCGTCTCTCTAGTAGTTTAGTGAGCGTCATCTTGAAAACCGTGATACATGGAATGAAGTCCATTAGCTTGCCGTATTCACATCCAGACGCGGAAATTGTTGGAGAAGCCCTGGGGACACCCGTTGTCTAGAAAGTTAGTCAAGTTTGGAAACGTGTGCGAATGGAGGGTGAGGGGTCTAGGTCCGATGCTAGAGCGAGCACACATGTTGTGGAGGATACAATATATTGAAGGGGCAGGAACAAAAGTTTCACAAGATACAATAAAAAAAGAAGCGTGTCGAGGGTCAGAAAGGCGCACATCAGATATTCGGAAGAGATACTTGGCGTAATCAGATGTGCAATCTTCTCAATGATGAGATGGACATCATCGCTGAGGGCCGGATTGAGGCCTGTCTACCTGACAAAGTTATTCTTGGTGAAAACCTTGGGGAGGAGCATGTCGGTGTAATTGTTACAGCTGTCCCTGGGTCAACCTGGTCTCGGTCAGCTACCTATCTCCCTAACAAGTATGGTGACTCACGGCCATGGTGACGGTGCTTATGCTCAGTTCACGAACGAGTTCTGGCCAAGTGATCCTAACTTGACAATCAGCTCCTTGGCTCGTTGTCTTCGCGCTCTTGAGAAGCCCACATGTCGAAAGTCAAGAGAAATTTTTGATCATCCAATGCAGAACTCATTTTTCGAAACTCTAATGAGGGGAAAGTCTCGATATGAGAAAGCACTAAACCCTAGGGAATCCCTGTCGAGCGGCTTTTACTCACCCATCCCTTCGCTATCCGAGGTGGAAACTCCAAGATAGAAGAGTTGGATATCTCTAAGCACTCAGCCCGCTCAGAACAATCAGTCATGACCTGCAGCTAGTGAATCATGGTTGTGCTTCCTATTTGTATTCCTTCTTGCCTTCATGTTATCAATTTACCTTACCATGTATACTGAAGCATCAGATTGCTTCAGTATCTACTAAGTTCCAGTTAATCATGCATTCATTCCACAGCTTCACTCATGTCTCTCTACACAGTGTGATTGTATCGAATAAGTATCAGATTATGATTTATCAGGTATCAGGCCAATGCCATGGTGACTCTAATCTGCCCTACCGTATCACTACAGCTCTGTAGGTAATCAGCATCTACTGTTCATCTTTCCCCTTCTTGCTCCCCGCCTGATCTCCTCTCATGCATGACCCCAAAGCGCTCCCCGTGAAGTGTGTCTTTCTTTCCGTTGCCGCTCTCCTTATCTGCCCGCAAGCTGTTTTAACCACTTAACTAATTAACCGTCATCCCTGAAGTAACACGTTCCTTCTGTAGATGTCGTTCCCTCACAGTCATTCCCTGTCAATGATAACTGTTCCCCATGTACTGTGACAGGCTGTGTCAAGCTGTGCCGAGCTGTGATTGGCTGTGTAAGGTTGGGACTGGCTGTGTCGGGCTGTGTCGGGCTGTGCGAAACTGTGGCGGCTGTAACTGGCTGTGAGCTGTGGCGGGCTGTGTCGGGCTGTGTCGGACTATGACTGGCTGTGTTAAGCTGTGTCGGGCTGTGTAACCCCCCTAAAGCCTACTGCTGCCACCCCTAAAGCTCCTGTTGGTCTCAGTCTGCGCAAAAATTAAGGGTACCCCACAAAACCCGTAAAAGCGTCTAAGTCCCAAGCACCCCTCCCCCTCTCAAAAAGTCGTGTCCTCACGGTTTACTATTTGGGATTAGCAAACCTTTGTGAGCAAGCACCCTTCCAACGGTGAGAGTCTCGTGAAGGACTCTGAGTGCGAGCCCGAGTCCTGTCACTGGCTGACGGAGATGATTGAGCACTACCTGGAAATGTCAGTCCCTCCTTTGGCTGATAACGAGGTAACCGCTTAGGCATAGGAGATCCCCGTCGTTTCTTCTCTGCCATCTGAAGTGCATAGTCCTCTGCCATGTCAAAAGAGTCCGCTGAAGAAACAATAGTATCAGAATCCTCGTCTCCCCTCAGGTGTTTTAACGGCCGAACTTTAAGTGGAATCCTGTGTGGCATACAATGTTGTCCAAAAGTTTAAATTGTACAACTTGTTGTAAGCACTGGCACGCAAAATTAGTGAACGTCCTAAACTCCTTATCTGTATAGGTAAGAGGTGTGCCAATGACTTGGGAACAGTGCAAGTATTTCCATGCCTCATGTCCCTTAAAGAAAATATCCTCAGGGCCGAATTTCTGTGTTGTCAAATTGTTCCAAGCCGAATGAAACCATGAACGAAGTTGGGTATCGTTCTGCATCATAACTTTTGCATCATATAGGTATATATGAGGTGGCACTGAAGGTAAGACCCAATGATCCCCACTGGAATAACTCAGAAATCGCGATTGCATCTTCTGCTGCTCAATGTGATATCGTGCCAGAAAACAAGCAGCATAGTATAATCCACAGCCCATGACAATACTTGATACCTCTTTGGTTTTGGTATAAATGTACCCATGTACAACTTGGAAGGCAATTAATTCCTTCAACATGGTACCTGCTTTAGACCAGTACCTCGCAAAGTGATGATCCTCAATGGGTCGATTGTTCGGAAGAACCTTAGTCCTAGTCGCCACTGGCAGCCAAATGCGCATGATCTGGTAGTAATGAGCCAACGACTGTGGCGGACTAAATTCCTTCCAAGCCAAATCCAACACAATGGGAATTTGGTTGAAGGGCATAATCATAGCCCGACTGTACTCTCGTGCAGCAGGAGTCTTAGGTGGGTTAAAAGCAGCATCCCCCCATACCTCAGGCTGTGGTGTGGCTGTAGTAACAACAGGGTCAGCTACCTACACAGTCACTTGTTGTGGTATTGGGACCACTGGCCCTTCTACCACTGGCATCTCCTGCACCCCTTGCGAAGAAGACTGAAAAATTAGAGTTCTGGCATGTAAATAAGTAGCCATCAGCTGCTCCTCAGGTACAAAGACTCTCTTGTCAATATTTGAACTCATGTCATCCACCTGAGTCTGCAAGCCTTCTACATCCTCCTGTAGCTCCGCTATCCTACTATAGACATTGTCTATAATAGTTGTGGCAATGTTCTGCACCTGCAGTCTGAGCTCATTCATCTCGCCCTGGGTGAGCTTCCGTGGTGCTTTGCCTTCCACTGGCCCTTGTGCTAACCAGACCTGCATAAGGTGGTTATCCACCAAGTCGTGTGTGGCACCCCTGAGAGTCTGCTCCTCTGTGAGCCTATACACATCTAACTGCTGCTGTAAAGCCTCCATGCGCTTCGCATGAGGTTCAACCAAACTCGCATAGGCAGCAGCCAGATTATTGGCTTCCTTCCAAGCCTTGTTAGCCACAGAGAGTTTATTTCTATTGACCATGACTATTTGTTGCAACTCCAGGATGTACCTCTCTTGGTTAGCCTCAACCTGTCTGTATTGCTTGAAAGTATTCTCATTGCGACAGATTGTATTCTTCATATCAACAATGAGTTTAGCCTGCTCGATTATCTCTGCCTCTGCCTTCATACATCTCTCCCCTTGTCTGTTAACTTCTAATGCAGTTTGCTCAAGAGTAGTTGTGAGTGTAGCACATTGTATGGTCATCCTCTCATGTACTGCCTGCAACTCCGTATGTAGTGCATTCACTTCTTGCAACTTGCCCTCATGCTTTACCTGCATTTGGTATAACTGTTGCTTATGTGCTTCATGCAACTAGTCCTGCTCGAGGCCGGCTTCAATCAGATGTCCCTTGGCCAACTGCAAAGCAGCCTTTGTGTCCTCTAACTCTTGTTGTAACTTGAGATTGACCTCCTCATCTACCTTGTTAGCACACTCAGTGGCAAGTCGAGCCTCAAACTCCTTCCTGAGTTCCTCCCTCAAAGCTGCCAATTGGGTAGATAGAACATGGGATTTCACATAAGTGCCCAACAAATTAAAGTGTTCTGCTTATGGAACTCATAAGCATGGCCTGCTGAGGATCATCATGGTGAGCTTGCTGCTGTTCTTCCTGATCCTCGACAGTGTGATGCCTCACCAACCATTCAGGCCATTGCCCCACCAGATTTTCTTCCTGAACCACCTCATCCGCCACATGTGCTGCAGTGTCTTGATATTCTACCCCTGGTACCTCCGTCACAGGTGTGGGTATTACATGCACAACAGGGTTTTCCCTGGACAACCGCTGCACCTCTAGAATCACTGATTCCCTTACCAAGCCAGAGTTTTCATAGAGAAGGTCACCCTTCTCAATTTCGGCCACAACCTACTCTGTAGTGGGAATGTCCAACCTTTCTCCTTCCAGAGCAATTGGGGGTGATGTCACAGCATGTACTAACTGTGGAACCTCTAAAACAACTTAGTAAATTGGTTGTGGTGGCTGTGGTATCGAAGTGACTTCCTCTTCCCTTTCCGAAGGCTGTGCTTCCAATAATAACAGCTCTCTGTGCTGTTGTGCCCCATCTTGCACAAGAGCTTAGGAAACATTATCGTGCGGTTTCCGTGAAGCCAGTGGATCTGCCACTACAATCATACCCCGCCTCTGTCTCTTAGATTGGTGTTGCCCTGCCACTCCACCCTCAGTGTGTGAAGAGCCCTGCTCTTCAATTGCAGTGGTTTCTGCCTCAAACACTCCCATCTCCTTACGTTCCCGAGTATCAAGTATGCAAGAATCAAGAATTATTTGGGCAATGACTGGACCAGACACAATGATCGGAGACTTAGCAGCAGTGCCCCGTAACCTCTTCATCTCGTCCACCAGTCCATTGTACATTAACTCCGCCCAAGCGACATCCTCTCCCCTCAAAGCCTTCAGGATCTCCTCTGTGAATGACCTGCTCAAATACTGTTGGTTCTGTTTCATGGCAAACAGAACGTTCAATATTTGGCCAACTTCCCTAAGCCCTGGGTACTCGGCTTTGGTACAAGCGTAACCTTGAGTTTTAAAGAAACTCCCTTCTTGGAACAAATTCCCTATCTGTAATCTTGCCCTGTGCTCATCCACATCCACATGTCCTGATGGCAAATCAAACAATTGCTGCAGGTACTGGGGAGTAATTTCTATATCTACTCCCCTCACCTGAGTAACTCCCGTCCGAGGCTCAAAGTTCTGAAGAAATTGTATCATGAACTGCCGATGATGCAAGGACCAGTCCTTGCGTAACAGCCCCTCCAATCGCAACTCCCTTAGCAGCTGTACTGCCTGCGGTGCTGCAATTGTTTGCTTCTGCAGTATCGTGGTGCTCTTCACCCTGATATCCTCCATTCCCCTCACTCTCTTCATTCTAGACAAACAGAAAGGCTTTGTTTGAAACAGCTGAAGGAAAGCTTGCAGGGCACAGAGCATGAAGGTATGGTTGGCACAGAATGAAATAGGTAAGTGCGTGTAAGCCTGTGGGGCTTGCAAGTAACGAGTGAGAGAAAATATACTCTCAATGCGTCCGTCCTTGCGCCACTGCGTGAGAAGTAAAGCGAGTGTGTAATCGGTTACATCTGCCATAGCTACCAGGCTAGTGCTTTGATTGCCCCTTCCGTCGAGAGCTTGGCTATTCAGAGCCACTCCGACTCTTCTGCTCATAACACTTCCTATTTCTTGTTCTTGTTTCTTGGAGGGAACCACCTGCATGTAATTCTCCCTCCTGATTGGCTGTGGACTGCTTAGATAATTCCTTAATTCCACCCCCCTCCATGGACATTTCCACTTGGAATGTCCAGTAGGATAGCACATGTGACATAGGTTTCCCTTTTTTGAACTCGAAAATAGTTCCGTTACCCTGGCACTGAATGCATTAATGGGCCCACAATTAGTATTAGTTGCTGTACCGAGTAGGTACTTTGACGGCCCAATTTGTCCTCTTGCATGATGAAACTCACTTTTGCAATCGATGCAGCGCGGTGTGCTTCGCCTTAGCCGCCACATGTCCGTTTCTAAACATGCCCCCGTCTTCCCCTCTCCGCGTGGCACATTCTCCAAGTTTGACTTCCAAACTTTTTCTTCACTTGATGGCCACTTTTCTAACGTTAATTCGCGTCCACCTGTTACTGACCTTATGGACCGTGTAATCTATAGGGCTGTGTTGGGCTGTGATAGGTTGTGTCACACTGTGATGGGCTGTGATAGGTATGCGAACACCTGTAGCTCCCGCCCTGGTCATATATGCTCGGCTTAGCGACAAGTGCTCCATACTCCGTTGGTATCACTGGCGCAACCCGTGACTGCTTTTGCGTTTCAACATGCAAATCGTGCTGCAATGGTTTGTCATGAATACCACTGTACCCCTTCAACTTATTGGCATTGACTCTTCCCAACATCTCTTTGTTAATGGTTTGGTGTTGTTATCATACATCTTGTGTATGACATAAGGTCCCTTCCATGGTGATTTAAGCTTAGAAGCTTTAATCTTCCCCTTCTTCTGCAACCAGAGAACCAAATCTCCCGTCTTAAAAGTCTGTAGTGTGAATGCAGGGGAGTGACATTACATTTTGTCTTACCGTTAAGACCCTGCATCACTACAACGGGAGTGCCCGTTGTACAACTGCAGGAGGGATATATCCCTGCATACAGGTAATTTCATGGGCATACTGTGCTTATGCTTTGCCAGGATAAAAATGGCTAAGTCATGACCATGCGTATATTCATCCGTAGGATGAACGTTTTCATCCCAGGTGTTTAACCTAGAAACGCGGGTTGAGGAAAACGAAGAGGAAGATGACGGGCAACTCTTAGCAGCTGCTGCGAGCAGTGGGGTTGTCAGGGCCGGAGGTTTGCTATTTCATGAGCATGAGCGGCATGAGCGGCATGAGCGGCATGAGTAGAGTAGTAACACAATCGGTTTTCATGAGCAGAAGTACAAATTTTGAAAATAAAAAACAATAAAAAAAACAATAATTTAATGCAATGTGTCAGGAAAAACAAATATATTATTCGGCCCCTTGAAGGGAAAATTGCACTTTTGACAGTTGTGCTCATGATATTTCGTCTTCCGCTCATGCCAATTCCCAGCGACATGTGCAAATATGGCGCCGAATTTCGCGGTAATAAGGTCCGTAACCTGAAAAAACGGCGACGTATTTCGCGGCAATAGGTCTCTCTGGCGAAAAATGGTGCCGAATTCCGCGGCTATAGGTCCCCTCATGACAGGTAATTCGGCGCCATTTTTCCAGTGCATGTTCGGACTTAGCCAGTTTTCGGCCCAAAAAAGAGAAATTCGGCGCCATTTTTCCAGACACGGTACCAGTGCATGTTGGGACTTAGCCAGTTTTCGGCCCCAAAAAGAGAAATTCGGCGCCATTTTCCCAAACACAGGTACCAGTGCATGTTGGGACTTAGCGAGTTTTCGGCCCCAAAAAGAGAAATTCGGCGCCATTTTTCCAGAAATGGCCCCACAACTGCTTCTGTTGGATCTCAGTTTGAATGGAATATTGCCTCATTCCAGGAGTTTTGGGGTGCATTTCATTACACTGCAAAAAAAAAGTTGATACAGCAAAATGCATTTGAAAATATCCATATGGAGGATTCCCTTTGCCCCATCAATGATTTCTGGAATCCCTAAGGAGGAGTTTGTGCAGCTCGTTCACGCTCAACGCCGGTGCATGAATAAAGTCATCAATAGTCACGTTCATCCTCAACCTCTTCAGGTAAATGTAATACAGATGCTTGCACGGATAATACTTCGAACCCTTCTTTGCTTCCATCAACGAGAAGTCCGTACAATTGCAAGTCGGCTCCACTCCAATCGTAATTGTGTAAACATCGTCGCGTACAGCCGAGCCGGCCGTTGCCATCCGATACACACGCCCAAGGCCGGGTGGGGGTACGTCCACGGAGCTCTGAATAGTGCAAGCCATCCCAAGAGCATTGGCAATCCGAGTCTCATTCAACTTGTTGGGAGGGTGTCGTCTCTTCACTCTTCCGAATCGCATTGTGGGATGTGCAGAATTGTCCAATCCGTCTCTACTGGACCGAGCAGTCTGCAATGGCTGGGTCTGAGGAACCGGAAATGCGTGGGCCGGGATGTCTGTGCGTTGCACCATTCGAAATCCTGCTGCAGATAGAGCATCCGCCTCATTCTGAGAGAGGCTGCAACCCGGTGCAACAGGCCAGACGCCCGGAGGCTCCGGCATTCCCTGAATCCCGTACTTGGGCTTGCCAAATACACAGGTCATTATGTCGTGCCTACAGAACCAAAATGTCTGCGTTGTGGCGTGAGCAAATGTGGGAGTCAAAAATCTGCCGCTGAAACAAGGTGCAGGTACAGCACCGTGTGGGTTCCTCCGAATCATCTCACCACAGCGTGCTCTCGTATCCACCCGGATGGCGCAACACTTCCCTCGAAATGCCGGCAATGTCCTCGCAATTCTCCACTGTGACTCCGACACTCTTGTCTCCACAATGGGAATGTTGTATTGCTTTACTACAGATGGCTCGTTATGTTGCCGGGGCACGCGCCCTGTGCTCAAAGGAGATGGCGATCTTGAACGTGCAGGACTTCCGGTGCTCGACGAGACCTCCTCGGACAACATCACCGGACCACGAGGGAGCGTGCGAATATTCTTGTCAGCTCGCCATGAATCCTCTTCTCCGCCAGGTGCCTCGTCAAGTCTTCGTCTCACTGGACGGGTATGAACATCTCCTTCCAAATGTTGGCCTCTTCGCAGCAATGGCGTGTCCCGAAGGCCCTCTCGCAAGGCCGCCGCCCACTTCCGAGGATTCTTCGATCTGGAGGCAGTCCGCATCAGCATTTCCTGCCTGTCCGGCCCCAAGCCCCACTGTTTCCCTTTCAAGAACTCGTTGTACCTGCATTGCTGCATAATTGACCTCACAATGTCCTCCGTTGTGGCAGTGAGGATGTCCACCAGATGCGCCGCAGAGGAGGCACGCCAGGAAGAGTGCACTGATTCGGCCATGTTTGTCGTGGGCATGTCGGTGTCGGAGTCGAGACACATTTCCTGCACAAGCACATGTTCAGGTTACAAGCAAGTTACAAATATGGCCAAGAATAATATCCAACGGGACGCGAATTCGTGCAACTCACCTCCCGCATATAGTCGCCGAACTGAAGAAACGATAATGCCACCATGCTAGCCAACTGACCATTGCTCCTTCGTCTGATTTCCTTACAGCACCTGACGATGTCCACCAAGCCCGTATGCATGCAAACTGTGTCTCTGCATCATCCAAGGTGGGAGCGCGCTTCCACGCAAGGCACATGGAACGGTGCTCCTCTCTGAAATCTGGCGCCACGAGCCTGGTTGTGTACTGCGAAAGGCTCTGCAGAAAATGGAACCCACAAGATCTCTCCTTGCCTTCCATGGGAACATTGGGGTCTTGCCCGTACACCCTTCGGATGGCAGCCCAATTTGCTTGTGCGTTGTCCGCCATGAAACCACGGAAATTCGGAGGGGGCAATCCCGCCTTGGCCATCTGTTCGTTTATTCCCTGCCAAAGAAGCATCTCCGATTGTGTGTCCTCTCCTTTCATCTCACAAATAGCAATTGTCATTAGCATCCTGCAGTGGGTGTCGTAGACATGTGCACCCATTGTCACCCACTGGTGATTTGTAATTCGCTTGATATGGTCGAACATGACCCAACTGTTTGACAAGTTCCCACTCGTCATCCTGTCGACCAGTTCGACGCCACTGCCAGGTCCACACGTGGACATTTTGAATACGAAACAACGATCTGCCTCAGTCCCTTGTCCTGGAAACCTACTTCCATGAATGTAGTCATATCCACATCGTCGCTTCACCTCCAGAATGGAGTGCATATCCGAGCCACGCCCAATTTTCTGTTTGCATGAGACAATGTGGTTTCGGACATTCGGTGAACATACGTGGGACACCGACTCCAGCAATGCCTCCATTTCCTTCTCGTCGAGAGGAACTCTATCGGAGCCGTCTTCCGACATAATTCTGGCCAATGCCATCTTATGGGCGGCTTGGAGCTGTATCTGTTTGGGTTTGGCACCCGGTCTCAACTTAACCTCCTCCTGAACGAGCTGCTCTGCTTCGTGGGCAGCCTCCCGCGAGTTCCCCCTCGCCAATTTGTGACAATGGGAACCAACGTGTATGCAAGCTCGGGTGAGGTCAGGGAAACGGTGCAACACATAGAACTGCTTGGCATTACAAACAGACATGCAGTGTGGTGGTTCTTTGCAATGCGCACACTTAAATGTGGAGTTCGGAACCTTCTCCTGAGCTCGAAATGGTTGGTGAGCTGTGCCTGTCCAATCGGTCTCGTTCCTGTGACCTCTGGATTTAAAGTGGAAGCAAGTTGGGGAGAAACACCGCAACGCGCCCGCACAAACAACGTAGCGCACCCGCACACCATCTAGCATCTTCATGCTGGTGGTTTTGGTAACGCACCAAGGATGACCGTCATGTTTTCTATCCATATCTGTCAACATTCCGGACGCCCTCGAGTAGTCCGCCCGAGGAGGGAACTCAAAGAAGATATTACCGTCGACGTCGGCGGGAAGGCATGTAACCGATTTAATTGCGAACTTGCTGTAGTCCAGCCCGGCCAGCTCCGACCGGTGTCCCTCCAGGTGAAGCCCTCGCAGAATTTCTAGAATAGATCGAACTGCGGTGCTCGTGCTGGGAATATGACTCCCTCCTCCACTGACGTCCATTGAGGACTTGCCTGATCTCCAGGACGACCTCGGAACTTCCATGACCTCGTCTGAGTCGGACAGGTTGTGAACAACCCGGTTCTCGGTCGTCTTCATGGATGGGTTCGGCTCTGGATTTACTTCGTTGCGGACTTCTCTCTTTGAGGTACCCACTCTCTGATTCGCGGATTGTTTCGTGGAAGGCGCCAGGATAGACGGTGCATTTGGCGGGCAAATGAAGTCCCCAACAGCCCTGTATATGACGCTGTCCGATGGTGGAACTCGCCATTCCCTGCCATCGCCGAAATCATCGTGGAGCACAACAATACTCTCGACAACAAGGCCGTTTGAGTCCTTCCTTTCCTCCTCCAAAAAAACCGACCCCGGTTTCAGGTGGTATCGAACGCACAGATATTTCTCCATCACCCGGCAGGTGTCCCCTCTGCACGGAAATGAAGCTCTATGCTCGTGAGGAGGGCAGTACACTGTAGCGCTCGGGTTTTCCGCCATGGGAGATGTGCACACAAGACTGCCAGGATGGCGTGCGGGGAAGCTCCCTGGTAGAAGGGGGTGCAGCGATGGGAATGAATGCGATGCCGATTTGTCCGAGCGACGAAGCCTGATCCAAATCCAGGGAGCCAACTATCTCAAAAATCCACAGTCAGAGTGTTAATGAACCTTGTCTCCGGAATGCGGCCCCTCGTCTTTGCGCAATAACTGCCAACGGTATGCAGTCAGAAAGTGGGGGCCGTCCGGATGATGACGGCTGAAGGGGAGAAGCCGGCACCGTGCCGTCACATTACTACCCCCGAATGGAAATTCGGCACCCAATATCCAACAGAGGAAGCCCGGATGAAGTCGCCTCGGGCGCAGAGGCCGGAGTGTGTGCGACAGAGAACATCCCCTGGATGGAGATTCGGCGCCGAATTTCCATCCGGGCCCCCCAAAGGGAGTCGTGTCGGGGGGTCAGGCCGAAAACTGGACAGCATAAAAACATCCCCAGATGGAAAAACGGCGCCGAATTTCCATCCGGGGCGGTTCGGATGCAGTCGGGGAGGGGGGAGTGGCCTGCACTTGGCCGTCACATTTCAACCCCCGGACGGAAATTCGGCACCGAATATCGAACAGGGGACGCCCGGATGAAGTCGCCTCGGGCGCAGAGGCCGGCGAGTGTGCGACAGAGAACATCCCCTGGACGGAGATTCGGCGCCGAATTTCCATCCGGGCCCCCCCAAAGGAAGTCTTGTCGGGGGGTCAGACCGAAAACTGGCCGACATAAAAACCTCCACAGATGGGAAAACGGCGCCGAATTTCAATTCGGGGCCGTTCCAATGCAGTCGGGGAGAAGGGAGAGGTCGGCACCTGGCCGTCATATTTCAACCCCCGGGACGGAAATTCGGCACCGAATATCCAACAGAGCGGCGGAGAGGCGGCACCTCTCCGACAGAGACCATCCCCCGGATGGAAATTCGGCGCCGAATTTCCATCCAGCAGGTAAGTGGAATCTCGGATGGATGGAGATTCGGCGCCGAATTTCCATCAAGCAGGTAACTCGAATCCCGCATAAATGGGAATTCGGCGCCGAATTTCCATCCTGCAGGTAATTCGAATCCCTGCTGGATGGAAATTTGGCGCCGAATTTCCATCCAGCAGGTAAGTCGGATCGGTGCCGTATGGATATTCGGCGCCGAATTTCCATTCGCCATGTATTTCTGAGCGAGGAATTACCTTCGTGCAGGTAATTCCCAGATGACAATTACCTTCGTGCAGGTAATTTCCAGATGAGAATTACCTTCCTGCAGGTAATTCCAACCGATGTTAATTCCTCGTCCATAATTACCTGCACGAAGGTAATTCTCATCTGGGAATTACCTGCACGAAGGTAATTCTTATATGGGAATTACCTGCACGAAGGTAATTCCTCGCTCAGAAATACATGCCGAATGGAAATTCGGCGCCGAATATCCATACGGCACCGATCCGACTTACCTGCAGGATGGAAATTCGGCGCCGAATTTCCATTTATGCGGGATTCGACTTACCTGCTCGATGGAAATTCGGCGCCGAATTTCCAATCATCCGGTATTCGAATTACCTGCAGGATGGAAATTCGGCGCCGAATCTCCATCCATCCGAGATTCCACTTACCTGCTGGATGGAATTTCGGCGCCGAATTTCCATTCATCCGGGATTCGAATTACCTGCAGGATGGAAATTCGGCGCCGAACTACCTGCTTGAGGGAAATTTGGCGCACCGCCCTACCTGCGCGGATGGAAATTCGGCGCCGGATTTCCATCCGCGCGCTTCCGAATTACCTGCGTGAGGGAAATTTCCAGCGCCGCCCTTCCTCCGCGGATGGAAATTCGTCGCCGGATTTCCATCCGCGCGCTTCCGAATTACCTGCGTGAGGGAAATTTCCACCGCCGCCCTACCTCCGCGGATGGAAATTCGGCGCCGGATTTCCATCCGCGCGCTTCTGAATTACCTGCGTGAGGGAAATTCGGCGCGCCGACCTATCTCCGCGGATGGAAATTCGGCGCTGGATTTCCATCCGAGCGCTTCCGAATTACCTGCGTGAGGGAAATTTCCAGCGCCGCCCTACCTGGGTGGATGGAAATTCGTCGCCGGATTTCCATCCGCGCGCTTCCGAATTACCTGCGTGAGGGAAATTTCCAGTGCCGCCCTTCCTCCGCGGATGGAAATTCGGCGCCGGATATCCATCCTGCTGCGCTCCGAATTACCTGCAGGATGGAAATCCGGCGCCGGAATTCCATCGTGCAGCGCTCCGAATTACCTCTACGTTGGAAATTCCGGGACTGTTTACGTCGATTTTCATCCGACATGGAGGGCTTCATCCGACATTTAATTGCGCAGTTGGGCAATAAATGTCGACGGCCGTCGGTTATTATTCGGGCTGGCGACGCATGGCTTCCTGGACACGTACCCTAAATCTCATGCTAAACTTGGCTTAACATGGTATTCCAGGCATGTACCCCAAAAAAGGAGATCTTTTTGGCTGGGACTTATGCCGCCTGAAGGGCGTGGCTCTCCTGAGAGAGACCTCACATCCAGACCGCGGCGGAAGTTGAAAGCTCTGTACTACGGACGACGGCCAATCTCTCGCATGGCCAAACTGAAGCTCCAGCAGGAGATTCCAGTGTCTTGCTCACAACCTGCGCCAACTGAAGCCGAGTACTCTCAGGCAAGCCACTTCTGCTTTCGGTTTGTTCGATTTATTTTTTGCTTTCGCTTTGTTACCTCGCTTTGTTTTTGCATCTTCATCCTGGCTTTGCTGTATGAGTGAACTTTAGATAGTTGAGTGAACCTTAGATTGTTTGCAATGCGTGTGCAAATCCGGCAGCTCTGGAGAAGGCTGCTTGTGCATGTCATTCTTAGGCAATGGTTGCATTTGTTTTCATTGTTGTTGCATGGCTCTCCATACTTCCTAAACTTGTTATGTTTTCATTTTTGCTACATGATTGTTGCTATGGTGGTTGCGCTGCTCGTTGCGATGCTGCTTTTTGCACCGATGTTGGTTTTCACGATTTTTGTCAATGACAGAGTGACGACGAGCCCGGCACGCTGGTGGTATCATCGACAGCTCCAACTCATCGCATGTTTGAATCGCGCAACTTGGGGCGAGAGGGCAAACTTAAACCTTTTGTTGGTGGACGGGAGGACTTGCAACGAGATTACGACAGAGTAGGCATTGGGGAGGTTGGTGCAGGCGGCATGGCAGGTGAAGGGCGTGAGGACATGAGGACAGCAGATCCGGCAATGGAGGTTGTTCATGCACATGCAGTAGGGCCCGCCCACGCAAAGAAAAAGAAGAAAGCTAAGCACATGCAATCCCCGGCGAGAGAGCAGTCACGGGCTGCGGAGGGGGAGTGAGCAGTGCGCGCGAGGGTGTCAGTTCGCCTCAATCAAAGGTGGTCGTCCTGGAGGGCTCCCCTGCTGCTAGCCCTAGTAAGAAACAGAAAGCCCGTGAGAGGGCAAAAGAGAGGGCAAAAGAACAGACGAGACAGAATGCTAGCCAGGAGGAAAGACAAAAGGCAGCTGAAGAGGCCAGGGGTGCCCAAATGACAGATGCCAATGTAAGCGAGGGACCCACAGAGACGGTGGATCCCTACAAGACACCACAGAGAGGCAGTAGCACACCGGTTAGACCATCGCGGGCAAGAGCAGCCCCCGCAATTACCCATACGGTGGAGAGTGGAGGAGAGGAAAGAACACCTGAAAGAGCACGGATTGTGCAAGTTCGAGGTGAAGCCAGGGAGAGGGCAGTAGAGACGACGAGAGTGCTGGAGGTGGTTTCGCAGGTGGCTGACCCTGTTGAGGAGGACGACATGGAGGTTTCTGACCAGGATGACATCCTCCCGGACATCCCCAGGCCCCAAACCCGGAGCATACAGGCTGGATTTGGCGGTCCTGGTGGGCTGCCGGAAAACCCCTCTGCAGCAGACGTCATGTCTGAGGCGGATATGAAGTTGGCCGCTGCCAAGATGTTGGAGGCAACCCACAGCAACATTGGCAGGGTGCTGGGGGGCATGGTGTACCCGGCCAAGCTTCGAATTCCCCTTTGCCGCTTGGTGTCATTGCAGGTGGTGAGACCTGCCCTCCCAGGCGATATCGACAAGCTGAAATTCTCTTTCCGGGATGGATATCGAATGGGGTCTGCCGCCTTTTACGTTTCCATTGAGAACGACCACGGAGCTTCCCGTGCCCACACTTCCGATGAGGTGGACAAATGGGGTCCCCATTGGCAAACGCGAAATGAGGAGTTCGAGAGATCGATTGCTAGTGATCCTCTTTTCCAGCACATGTCCGGTAAGATGTTCTACGTGTGGGACGGCAATCATCGCCTCCTGGCATGGATGGAGCACATTGCCCAAGCCCACCCCAACGATCTCGATTGGCATTTCGCCGTCGATTGTGTTGTGCTGAAGGTTGCGGGGCCCAAAGATCGCAGTCTTCTCAAAGCTGCAATGGCCGACATCAACTCGTAAGCTACAACCCCTCTCGCTTTTGGACTTTGAATTTGGAAGTCATTTCATTGCGAATCCTCATATATGATGAAAATTCCCATTTCAGTATTGTTTGATGGAAATGTGGCACTGCAGGGTGACTGAGAATGCCTTCATTGCCACCAACTTGTCCCATATGCTCTTCGAGTGAAGGATGTCGGGAAGCAGGGGGTGCAAGAGTTTGCCAATTCCCTCAGTGCCGACCTCCTGCGCAAGTCGGAGGCAAAGGCAGACAGAACCTGGTATAGGCTGAGCGTCGACGCCATGGTGGACTACATATTTCGGGTAAAGCTCCTGACAGTTTTGTTGAGCTAATCTGTCTCTCCTCCCCCAATAGAAGAAATTGTGTTGAGCAGGATCTCTAATCTTATGTGCGCATTCTTGACAGACGAAAATACAGCAGGATTTGGCACATGCGCGGAGGTTCTACATGGAGTCAGAGGAGAAGAATCCAACCCTCCCGGAACTCGAATCGTATGTCAAAGCTGCGGAGGTGAGGGCCCGCATAAAGTACAAGTCGCGGATGGTAAAGTACGTGGCCATAGCTGATCCCGCCCTTGGTGCCGACTTTCTGGTGGAGGTGGGAAGCACTACTCTCGCGCTCTGAAGCCCACGATGACATTGGAGAAGCTCCATCGTCTAGCCACATCCTGTGTGGATGCAACAGAAAAGGTGATACATTCTTAACAAAATTGTGGTGGCAACAACTCCTTTTTGTGGTGTTTGGCGCTTACGAATATGCTGGGTGGTTGGACAGACCCGGTGGCTCCAAATCTGGAATGGTTCCCAAAGTACCAGGGACATGTGGAGCTTCCCCAAACCGGACAAACTCTCTGACCCCACATTCGACATGTGGATGAACCGCATGACATGGTGGTTTCAGGTACTTCCCCACGCTTCGTTTGGGGCTTCTACTCTAGTAGGGGGTGGATTCATTGTATTTTTTGAGGAAAGCGATCTGATGGACAATCTCCACAGGTGACGACGAATGCGCAAGAGCAGCTGGACACACAAGCACATCAGTTCAAGATGGAGATATCTCCTGCAGCAGAGAGCCTACGTGACTATGTGACGAGGTACTTTCTGCTCTACAAAACCAACCTATTCTTTCGGGAGATAGCAGATGCTCGCCGGAGCCACGAGTTCACCGACCAGCCGAACGCGGACAAAGCAGCAATGCGCCTTCTGTACAGGTACATACGCGCTGCCTTTCTTTCAAGTCCTGGCATTTCAGGATGTTAGAGGCCTCAAGTGGTGTTAGGGAAAATGGCGCCGAATTTCCAGTCAGGGCTCCGAAAATGGCTAAGTCCCTAGACTGGCTGGCCCGGAACTGGAAATTCGGCGCCATTTTCCAGTTCCAGGCCCTATTGCCGTTCAGGGACTTAGCCATTTTCGGCCTAAGTCCCTAGACTGGCTGGCCCTGAAGTGGAAATTCGGCGCCATATTCCAGTTTTAGGCCCTATTGCCGTTCAGGGACTTAGCCATTTTCGGCCTAAGTCCCTAGTGTGGCTGGCCCTGAACTGGAAATTCGGCGCCGTTTTCCAGTTCTAGGCCCTATTGCCGTCCAGGGACTTAGCCATTTTCGGGCTAAGTCCCTAGACTGGCTGGCCCTGAACTGGAAATTCGGCGCCTTTCCAGTTCCAGGCCTATTGCCGTTCAGGGACTTAGCCATTTTCGGGCTAAGTCCCTAGACTGGCTGGCCCTGAAGTGGAAATTCGGCGCCATATTCCAGTTCCAGGCCCTATTGCCGTCCAGGGACTTAGCCATTTTCGGTCTAAGTCCCTAGGGTGGCTGGCCCGGAACTGGAAATTCGGCGCCGTTTTCCAGTTCTAGGCCCTATTGCCGTCCAGGGACTTAGCCATTTTCAGGCTAAGTCCCTAGGGTGGCTGGCCCGGAACTGGAAATTCGGCGCCGTTTTCCAGTTCTAGGCCCTATTGCCGTCCAGGGACTTAGCCATTTTCGGGCTAAGTCCCTAGACTGGCTGGCTCTGAACTGGAAATTCGGCGCCATTTTCCAGTTCCAGGCCGTATTGCCGTTCGGGGACTTAGCCATTTTCGGGCTAAGTCCCTAGACTGGGTGGCCCTGAAGTGGAAATTCGGCGCCATATTCCAGTTGTAGGCCCTATTGCCGTTCAGGGACTTAGCCATTTTCGGACCTCATTGTGTTTTTCATGAATGCAGGTACTGTAAGTTCTCCCTTTTGGAGAAAGGTCATCTGTCTTTCGAGCCACCATTCTTCCTGGCATGGAGGAACCCTGGGGCTGACTCCATGTACACTGACGATATTGTGAAGGAGTGGCATCTGGAACATTTGCGTGATTGCCCTTGGTATGTGGACCTTCCGCCCGGCTCGCTCGACCCATCCGAGTTTCAATTGAAGCTGGATGCTGAATTCCGACGAAACCGGGCTCCGCTGCCTCCGTTGGGTGCAAAAGAGGCAAAAGCGCTTGCGAACTCCAGGAAAGCGGCAGAGCTTGCTCAGGCAGGAATTCAGGAGAAATTGCATGAGAAGAGTAAAGGTCAAAGGAAAAGGACAAGGAAACAGGTGACTGCAGTAACACCCAAAAAGAAGAAAACCATCGGGCATCGGAGGAGGCGCAGGAGGGGACCCAAGAGAGTGACTCCGACGCCGATTTTGTTCAAGGTCCTGCGACTGCTGTTGCTCCTACCCAGTCACCGGTCGTCCGGGTTCCCAAGTCAGTTCGGAGTGGGACTGGCTCTGCCAAGAAGTTGGCATTTGAGGGCGAGCCTACACGGCGGTATTCGGCGGTGACGTTTACGCACAGGCCAAAGCTAGAACCTCCAACCATCATCCAATGCGTCAATGAGAGCTTCCTTGACGCTCTCGCTGCCAGGGCGAAGAAGGTGGCACACAACAAGTCTCTGGCGGAGCAGAAGGGGAAAGCCAAGAAGAGGGCTGCCGGTACAGAGCCTAAAGACACCCCTGGTTTTGAAGCCATGATGGAATTCTTCACGGCTGTGAGCACGAATTGCAAGAGCACTCGGGGGGGGTTGAGGTGGAGAGAGCTTGCGACATGATTCTCCTCGACATTCCAGATGGGGAGCTGCTGGAGGGCCTGGATGGTGTGCCCACCTGGAACAGGTTTACTGAGGACTACTGGAAAGCCGGGTTTGGGCTGGCGGGGATGCTTCTGGATGACGGTGGATGTGTGGTTGTCCTTGCCACGAGAGGGAAGACCACAGAGAATGCGGTGGCAAGGTGGACACCGAAAAGTGTCACCCCGGTCCTCCTCAGAAAATGGTTCTGCATCAGTACGCAGGGGTTGCGAACAGAGGGCCAAAGTGTAAGTTATCAATCTATTGCATTCACTTCATATTGTGGTGTATGTTAAGTAGACCCTGGAATTGATCCCTTCTTTGTTGGATGTGCAGACATTGGTGTTTGAGGCATATTGCTTTGTGAAGAGAGGTCTACGTTCAAATTCCGCAACGACGGTCGTCTTGTTGATGCCGCTGTGGACCCTGTAACCTACGATGTCCTCTACAACTATGTGCCCCACTCTAGTATGCCGAAGGACACAAAGACAGGCAAACCGTGGCGGTACAGCCGGACCCGGAGCCCTGCTTTCATCCAAACCCTCATGGAGACGTGCTCGGATGTCCAAGGGCGGATTCTGGACCTCACATGCGGCACGGGTAAGCCTTCACGTGCTCAGTTTGTCCCCTGGCCCCATTGCAATTGCATGCCGCAAGCTATTAACCGCCCGCTTTGTTCCTCAGGTGCTTCAATGTGGGCAGGGACGTTGTCCGACAGGCATGTGTTTGCCTTCGAGCCAGATACTGCCCTCCACAACTCGGAACTTGCAGCGGCTGAACGTCTGCCGAAAGAGGAAGAGGCATCCTCGGAGGATGAGGAAAAATCCGAGAAGGAGCAGGGGGAGGAAGTTGGGATCGAGGCCGAGGAGCCCCCGGTTTACGAGTGAGTGGTGGCATTGTAAGTTGCCTCCAGATTTTGTGAGGCACCTCCCTCCGCTCTCTTATTTCATTGAAAACCCTTTCTGGTTGTGCTGGTATTGACATTCTTCAAGTGGATTTGTTCTTACTGTAGGATGCCAAGTACTGCCGGAGGGACGTCTACACCGGAGTTCATGGGCAGGAGGAACGTGCCTTTTTTTGCCAGGGGGGATTTCATGCCTAGTCCAGAAAGGGAGTACATCCTTCCTACTTATGCTGCCCGGCTTGCTTCGGTGTCCATTAGGAGGTGTTCCGAACGTAGTCGTGTACAGCAGATTTTAGACGAGGCAAGCCTCAAGAAAATGAAGATGAGGGAGGAGGCAGCAGCTATTAGAGCCCGTCGGGCTCGTAGATTTGTGTTGGATTCTGCTGAGGAAAGTGGGGAGAAGACGCAGAAGATTCCCAGGAGGTGAGGTGGACAGTCCCCCAAGGAGAGGACGGGATTTTTGAGAGGCATAGTGGAACTGATGCATCACAGAGCTCGGAGGATGAGGGGATGAGGGGGATGAGGAAGAAGGTGGGGCAAGTTCCTCGGAGGGTGTAGGAGAGTAGTGCCCATTCCGGCTATGACAGTTAGAACACACTTGTATAGACGTGGCTTGCCACAAAATTTGCAATAAAATGTTGCATTTCAAGTCCACTGGTGCCACATTCCAACTTCACATGACCCTATTTCCGTGCCTCCTAACCCTATTTCCGTGGACTCACAATGGTCTGCTCATGTTTTTTTTTTTTTCCGCTCATGCTCATGCCGCTCATGAAATAGCAGCCCCCCGGCCGTCTGTTGTGGGAGGTTTGTCCTACCTATGGGACTCTGCTTGGTTTTGAGAGCGGCATTAATGCTTCTGCTTTGGATTTCTGTGAATAGGGAAAAGCGTTGCCTCTCTCTCGTAGTGATGATCAATTCCTGGAGTAGGAGCATGTAAGAAGAGCGGCGCACCACCGCTGTCGCCATTGCCTTGAAGAAAACAGTTTATGGCAGATGAGCAGCAGGAAAACGACCACAGCTGCCGGAAGCACAAGTCATGAGTTGTGGGCAACAATCAATGAGGGGATGAGGCATGTGAAGTGCTGGCTGGATGGCAACTCAGGTTATCTGTAATCAAAGCTTATAGCTGCTTTTGTGTCATCTACTATAGGACCATGTCAATTCTTAGGGAAGAATTGCACGCATAGAAGGATAGAGTATTTAGTTGGCAAGCCACAGGATGTTCCATAGGATGAAAGGAGCCATCATGGCATGATAAAATACTGGAATCAAGACAAGGAGAATAGGTTGAAGTGGCTGCTGACAGGCTCTTGGTGAGGTGCCATCTTGGCAGCAGATCCACCGCTTCGTTTTGGAGGATTAAACAGATAAGTTCGTAGCCTGTGGGCTTTGGTTTTTGGGGGGTAGTGACTTAGAAATCGTTTTGGTGTGGATTTAGGACTGACTCTTGGTAGCGGAGAAGGAGGTAGAGACATGTGATAGAGGAAAAAGGTTTTGGAATGGAATGGAGACTCTGGACTTCAAACCAGGATAGGGAAAGGATGGATGCACCTGATGTTATAGTGTCAGTAGGAGAAATGAGTGGGGGGAGAGATTGCTTGTCACTGAATCAGAATGGTCACTGTTTGTCTTCATTCTTGTTCTTTGTTTCAGTGTTATAAACCTGCACACAATGCTGCCCTGGGTATTGATACACTGGAACCAATGTAGACCTAGCTTGGCTGATTGAAAACACCAGTAAGGGTTAGTTAGAACTGTTGAAAACAGAGAAAGGATAATGTGGATGGGGAAGCATATACCGACACTGATTTGGTTTTGGAACTGATTTGGTTTTGGAACTGATTTCCAGTATGGTCTCAGGGTATGAAACACTGAGTTCACAGTTGAAGGGAAAAGAGGGCTGTTTTGGGGTATTTGGTTTTAAACTTGTAGAAAGGCTGAGAGCTGTTTGGCAATGGCTTCTTTTGGAAAAGGTAGTGTGAAGGGTTGGACATTTGCATGAGAGAGAGAGAGAGAGAGAGAGAGAGAGAGAGAGAGAGAGAGAAGAGAGAGAGAGACTGATGAATGGGATGGTTATCCTTGTGTGACCGAGGATGATTTCAAGCTGGGTGCACTGGATGCCTGGCTGATTTGTGCATTGCATTGCATAGTAGATATGCTGCTGTTGAAGAAGTTAGGAACCTGTAGACCAAGATTAGAGAGAGAGAGAAAGGATTTTGGGAAGGGAGAGAGCTGCTCAGTAAAAGGGGTTGATGGGGGATGGCCAATTTGGGGAGATGAGATGAAGAAAACATGAACCCTGAAAGAGACCAGTGCCCTGCAGTTCATTGCAGATCTGAGCTACCTCCCTCTAAATCTGTGTTACCATTACAAAGGGGGCTTCCGACGTGTCACTGCTCAAGGAGCTTCACATTAAGGGTCGTGTTCAAGCGCTGTCATAGGGCTGGTTGCATCACAGAAAGATCATGGCAGCACTGGTGGCGCTGTGATCATAGGGCAAGGCTGTTGTATACAAGTAGAATCAAGAGCAAGAACAAATCCAAAACTCCCCATCCATGTCTTCTCTTCCGCTGCGGCGTGGATGAGGATTGCATGAACTCTGATCTGAACGAACTAAGGGAACCCACAGCCATGTGAAGATGGTTGGATCACTAGAGCGCTCCTTCCTTTGCTTAACTTCAACTGGGGAGGAAGTACAGATGGGAATCACCCAGAAGGGGATTCACGCCCCTTCTTTTGGTATCAGAGCTTCGCTGGATCTTAATCCGAGAGATATAGGTTTTCAGTATAGCAATGTAGGGGAGTGGATTTACGAGCAATGGTGACTACCATTTCATTTTACGGAAAGAAGGATGAGGATGTTTGCAGCTGGATCCAGAATCTGAAAAGGGATGGTGAGAGCCGGAGCTTTGATGAGCACAAGTTTATTATATCGGCAAGGCTGAATCTCAAGGCACGGGCTGACACCTGGCATCCGTATGCAAAAACCAAGGCCATGAACTGGCATGATTTTCAAGTAGCCATATCTTGAAATTTGGAGGAGAAGGTCAATCAAGTAAGAGTAAAGTGATGTTAGCAAGGAAGTTTGATGGGATAGATACAAATGTGGAAGAGTCTGCTACAGGATGGAAGAGAAATTGTCTCTGATTGGGAGAAGGATACTCACAACAGGTTCACACCTGT